>JBBPDB010000023.1:7341715-7352929 GCA_037974465.1 Brachypetersius altus | reverse complement strand
TTCTGTTTTCTCCTGAAGGCCCACGAGCCTGTTTCTGTTTTGCCTTGTATCTTGAATAAACAACAGTGATCGTACCCTCTCAGTGTCTCTACACACACGCAGGAGGGGAACGTAACAGCTGTTTGCCTTTTAAAGGATGCAATATTGTTTGAATTAATGTCAGCCTTCCTTCTTGAGGATTGTCTGTCATTTTTCATATCATATTTAAAATACTGCAGAGAAAATAATGTGTACACAAATGAAGTTCAAGGTATTTACCAATCTTAAAACCATTTCATATCGAACATAACTAGCTTGTAAAATAAACAGCTGAGATAAAGTTAACACTGCTCACTACAGGGGCGTGTTTAGGGGATAGACTTGTGCATGGCCATTTATGCAAGATTTCCTGTTGATAATATTCAGAATTGAATCATCAGAATTGAAGTGATAAGAGCCACCACACCCAATCAGATCCACACTATTCATCTGCAAATAATTTCCGGTCACCAGATGTTTTGGTTCTGAGACTACTGGGCTGTACCCTTATCCTCCGTTAGGGCCAGTGGGTAGAGAGCTTAATGCATCCTGCAAATGTGTCTGACCAGTGTATTTTTAACCTCACACAAAAACTAAAATTTCCCATGTTTATCTCTATTCATTTTCCTGCTCATACCTTACACCTCTCCTTCTGTCACCCCGGTCATTTATTTTGTCATGCATGGATTCAAATTCAGCATACTGCCTTGTGGATATTCATTGCATATGCCATTATTAACCTGTGTGTTGGATGATGGCAACATGTCAGAGGCAGATTTGATTGAGAACAACCCTGCAGTAATTAAAAATCAGCACCAGCTTCCTCTCCCTCCTCCTTCATCATACCTTCAGCCCAGAACCCTAACACGTGGCAGGTGTTACCAGGATACAGCTACAGTGATGAATGTAGAGGACATCAGAGATAGGAGGCTCAGAAAGAAGACCAGTGGTATTGTTGACTAAGATGATTAAGGCCATAGGGACAGGGTTCTTCTTTCTCTCTGCATTTCAACTGAAATAGTCTACTCTAGTGTCTGCCAGCTGCTGGACAATCAATTTCTTTATGAAGACTTCCAGGAATATTATCAGTGTGTTAGTATTTTAGGAAGTGCTCTGGATAAGTATCCGAGATGCTTAGTCATAAATAAAAAAAATGTACGTGGATATTTTTGATGTGTTTCTAAGTCTGGACATTTGCTTAAGACTGTGGATAGTAGCAACTACTACAAATGAGTTGAAAAACTAAAGTGTAGACCCACTTATAAGCCCTTAGGGCCTAAACATGTATTTATCATAGTTTGAACACTTGCAATATCAATATTATTATTAATATTTTAGGAACCATTCCTATTTGTGTTTCATCATGGAGGTATCCTAATTAAAAAACATTTATTAAGTACTATATGATTGAGTAAATGTTATAAAGCATACTACATTTGTAGTAATTTGGATATGTCTAACCGCAAGCTTATGAGGCCTAGAGTTTGGGGGGTTAAGGTCATATCTGAGGAGTTTCAGAGCTAAACATTAGCCTCACCTCTGGCTGCTGATGGTGATGGGCACCCTCCAGCCTTTGATCTGGCTGAGCTCTGGGTCAGACATGTCGATCTGCAGGGGCAGGTGGGGCATCCAGACGCTGACCTCCAGCTGAGCGCTCAGGTAGCTGTAGGTGAAGTTCACCATCATCTTCACCCTGCCTCTGGTCTCCTTCCCATTCACATACACGTAATCACACCTCTCTGACACCTGATCACAGAACAAACATAAATCAACAATCACCTGGCATTCACAGCAGCTTCCACTGAAAGATAATTGTGGCGTATACTGTGTTCTTTCTTTCCTCTCCGATTCTCCTCGTGTCATTTTGAATTTCAAAAAAGAAAGAAAACAACAAGTCCCTTCTTCTTGTGTTAATCAGCACAATATGTGAAAAGCGCTCCGGCCTTCATGTGTCTGTGCCACCGTTATTCGCTTTCATTCTCGGCAGTAATGAGGAGGATGAGAGATTAGGCAGACTTTGGTGTGCTTGTCCAAGTGTTTGTTTCTAACTACACACATTGGAGAGAGACGAGGACAGTGTGTGTGAGTAATGAGCAAGCCTGACCATGGTGGATCTCTCCCAGGCCTCCAGGTTGAAAGCTGCTCAGCAGATGGACCTCAAGACAGAGAAGGTGGAGTGAAGAGGTGGTGTCTATTCACAGAGCGCTGATTAATTTGCAAAACATCAATATCACTTTAGGTGAGACCCAAAAAGGATTGGCTAAGAATGTCCTATCTTCTCCATCATCCATTAGCTACAGTTAGAGCAATGTGGAGATGCACCAAAGCCATGGCATGCTTTCTAAGCCGTGGCCAGAGTTGAACGTCAACTTACAGTTCTAAGCTGAAAACCCAAGTGACCAAGTATCTTAGTCGTCAGCCAGAACAGATTTCCTCTATGCTTTGCCATTTTTGGAAGCAGGGCTTTGTCACAGTCATCTGTTTTTTTTAAATATTTTTTTATACTTCACAAGATCCAGTTAGAAGATGCCTCCTCATTAAGTCCTCATTTGGCAAAAGCTGCTCTTAGTGCTGCTGACCATCCAGTTTTCCATTTTATTTATGAAAAAAACATTCATTAGCAGCTGTCAGACTAAGATTATTTAGTTTTGTTACAGTTACACGGGCAGTTATCCAAACTCCTCAGCTGTCCTGCACATGTTTCTAATAAGCTTCTATAATAACTAAATTTCTGAGAAGATTAGACAAAAGATGATCTACTTCTTTCTAAGCAAGTTTCTAAAACTGTTGATCTAAAAATGGGACTCCTATCAAAGGTGAAACCTGACAGACCACCGAATCTGTCACCATCAAAGTTTTTGCAGTAGAACACTTAAACTGGACATCTGAGATGTTGAGGACTTGTGAGTATTGGACTATTAGAATTTGAAAATACAACTTCTAAGATTGAATCTAGGAGGTTGTTTACAAAAAGATAAGAAAAATATCCCTATAGATCTCTGGAGAACTCCTGACTCCCAATCTCCTGAAAAGAACATTTATATATATTTATATATTTCCTGTATAATCTCCATAATTTTATTTGGCAGAGCTCCAATAGGCACTTTTCAAAGTGCGTGTATTTTTTGGAACGAATCAATAGTCTGTCAAAGCTAGCTACCTTTTATACAGTAATGCTTCATATGTGCACACTGAAATACATATCAGTGCTCTACAGGCAAGAAAATAGACTACAGGCCAAACATGGTTTTGTAGGTTAGGATGAAACATTTAATTCCTGATGGGACTGGTCTACTAGGAAGAAAACACCCCTGTCAAACCCAACGAAACGTCTTTGGGAGATGCTCATTACCAAAATGCCAATTAAGGGAATATGTGAATATGTGAATATGTGTTCCTCCAGTGCTGCCCCTTTGAATTGCTGGATCCATAGCAATTCTTGTTGGAGGTTATATTATTTAAATGGAGTGAATTTATGTACACAATAGAACAACTGGATGGACTTTTTGTTAAGTTTTGCATGTCGCATAGCTAGTGTGCACTTACACAATGATTGAAATGGATGCATACCATTAGATGTACAAGACTTCAGACTGCAGACTCTGGCCTTTAAAGTGTGCTGGATTCATGATTTTGGAGTTAGGTAGAGTGTTTAAATTAACCTACAGTATGGGACCATCACTCCATAAACGCTCACACATACACTCCAGTGCACAGAGATGAGACCATTGTATGTATTAGCTGCTAAAATGTAGGTAACACAACCTAGGGTGACTCAGTATGCGTCATAAGCAGCCAATGAGGGCATTAATCAGGAGTGTTTGGAGCACTGGATAGGAGGACACTTATGCAGGACATTAGTGCTGCTGCTGGGAGTTAATGATGCGCCCCGAAAAATAGCAGGAGAGTGAAGCTACCGAGCATGACGTGGGCCCAACGTGGGCTCAATCCTGGCTAGCACACACTTGTCTCCAGCAGACATAATTAAGCACAGCATGTCCCTGATCAGCCACACTTACTCACTTCAGCAGAAAGGAGAGTTAAGCCACACACACAGGTGAGTCACACACACATTCACACACATACACACATACACACAAACACACATACATCCCTCTGGTGAGATGTTCTTAAAGCATTCATCCAGTGTGCCTAAAAGAATAAGCTTCATCCCTCATTGACTCCGCTTACTATCCCCCTGCAGGTGTGGAGCAGCGCGCTCCCCCTGCCTTCGCATCACTGCTTGCTTTGAATTTGCCAATGCACTGGAGCTGCCTAAGCATAGGATCAATGTATTTGTTCCATTAGAAGATTTAGACCTGAAAGGTGTGAAATAGCCTACTGCATTGCAGATAAGCTCCCAGTGCAATCTCACTGTCAGAATGGCCTTTTAACCCTTAGAATTTCTCCATTATTGGCAACAAAGGCTTGGTGTAATGTGATATTATTTTTTCACTGGTAGCTCATTGAACCAAGCAGAACAATTCAGTGGAAATACGGAATCTGAAGATTTGATCTCTATTTTATCAGTGTTTATAAGCAGAAGAAAATATTTTAATATTATTTGAACATCATGAAAGTTATTGTGGTGACTAAAATTATTCTGCATAAAAGGTAGAAAAGAAGACTCAAAACTCTTGATATATATGTAAATGTACTGATGTAAGTAAACAGTAGTTACATAGTACAAAACACTTGCTCTGTTAAAATACATGTAATTTTTTTCCACATCACATGAGTGTAGCTGCCCTTTTATTTAAATGTAGTATCGGTAGTACTGTATTTGCTCACGCTGAATATGGTGGAACAGCTTAACCTGATATATTTAGTCGCTTATAGCAAAGTTGTTAGCAAAGTACATTAATTTGTAGCCCCCCAGTTTAAACAAAAACAAAGTTTTTGCTACAGCTATTATCTATCAGTATGCATGTAGTTCTCATGAGTAGTATAACAGTGCATTAACAGAACAATGGTTTATAATGTCTTGGTGTATTAACTACTAAAGTCAGCTGTTGGTGGGAGTGTTCATTTAACAATTACTTGCTGGTGCATCTATAAAGGCACACTTGGCAATCACTTAGTGCAGGACATGAGCAAAGCCATACAAATGAACAGCACTTATTGTAACCTTAGAGAAACCTCAACATTTTACATCATTTTACTAAACTCTGTTAGAGTCAGTCAGTGCATTCAGTGCACACTGTTTGGCCAGTTTTACTTAGCAACTTTTTTCTGTGTGAGCATGGGAAAGCTATCAAAACTTCACCATGTGGGGCTCCATGCATCATATAAACCTAGCCGTGGCATCAGGATAAATAGATTGAGTAGTCAAAAGTGGCGAAGGGGCAAATCTTTTCATATAACTATCATCTTATGATAATGACCAATTATGCATTTTTCATTCCATGAGTGGCTTTCATTTCCTGATTTTCCTGCATTCAGCAACGCAAACTGTATGTAATGCATAAAGAACAGGAATCAGAAGTATACCAATTCTACCAATTCAGTCATATTCTGGCATGTTGCTCTTCTGCAGCATGCAAAAGCACTGGTGTGGGATGTAGTTTAACTAATAAGTTTTGTGTTTTTACTGTGCTTCAAACTATATTTGGTTCAATTTAAATGAATATATACTTTGAAAAATAAAATTTCAAAATTGGTCATTATCATAGGCTGATAACTTACTGTTTTACTACAGGAAAATATTTGCCCCTTCACCAGTTTTGTCTGACTCTTCAGTCTCTTTATCCTGATGTCAGACCTAGGTTTATATGATGCATAGATTCCCCACTTGGTAAAGTTTTGAGAGCTTTTCCATGCTCACATATTTAAAGTGCACATTTTTCTATGAGACATTTAATTATTAAATTTTCCTGTTAGATTATACCATAAGCTTTTCCAAGTCTTTAAACTGACTTGATTCCCATTGTAAAAGCTAAATTAATATATATTGAATATTAGTTTTACTCATATACAGACAGGTATGGATATGGAACACTTATTCAGCTACACGGGTGAAAGACAGCTTTATGCATTATTGTTTTTCAAACTAAGTGTATATAGATCTACTTGTTAAGAAAATGTATGCTGAACATACTCATCAGTTGGAGCTGTTCTTGGCTATAAATTTTGTATATTTGTAACCTAGCAGTGACACTGACATGTGCAAAGAATGTAGCAATGCCTGTGTGGCTGATACACATATGTGGCCAGCAGTTTGTGTTAGAAACTGCTGACCACTGACCAATGATGAATGTAACAATGAAGCAATAGGGTGATGAGTATAGTTTCTAAAATGTAATTTATTACAGTGACTATGGGCCTATGTATAATGAAATTGCAAGAATGTGTGTCCTTTACTCTTACCTTAACGACGGCCTCATCAGTTGAGCGGCACTCTACAGACTCGGTCACATCAGTCACAGCTCCATCCGTTCCTACGGTGACTACCTTTACTGGTATGGCGACTGTTCTCCCCGTGAGAACAGCAGTGTTGAGGACTTCTGTCTCCTGCGCACAGAGGCCAGATTTAATGCAAGGTAATTCATTAATCATTATTCAGGACTATTCATCATGCTGTCAGCTTCAACTCCTAAGTGCCAGCATTCAATCATCTTATTAACCCAATGATTCACATCATTTAATTAGAATCATCAACTGTAAAGCCATTCAAAGCAACACAAGATTGACGCCTTCATAACCTCAGAGCCTATGCTTTGGTGCTAATCTCATCCTGGAGCATCGTAAGCTTACTGAATACACTGAATGCTAATTATACACTAATATGCATTTCATTCTGCATAAGGATGTACTTTACTCAACATAACTGGTGAGAAGCTAAATGGGCATTCACAATGTTTCTGAAATGAGAGAAACATTGTGTCAGTTTACTATGGTTACAACAAATCATGCAAGCTACAAACAGGACTTTCCCACATTTAATAGTGGTAGTGAAAAAAGAGAGCCATCAACAAGCTTAGGCCAAAACTGAACTTCTTTCATATAGGAAATTTCATGTAAACCTCCAGTAAACTAGACAAGGACCCATTATTGACCACGCTAGTGAAACATTTTAGCCTGAGCAAAATTGTGCAACCAATGTAATCTTACACGCACCAATAGTTTTCAGTAACTCCAGGGCTGAATGTGTCTGTAACCAGTGGGGAGGATTGAATGATCATTTTTTCAAAATCATTCCAGACAACTGCTTATTGTGCAGCCTTCTATCTAAAAATAAAAGCTTATCTGAGTCTTAGCTAATGCTCAAACAAAGTGAGCGTGAGAAAATTAGATCAATTAAGCTTGACTCGTGTAATCCTCTGCTCTCTATGGCTGCCAACTCGGGCTAGAAGACTGCTCACAACTCTGCTCATCACAGCTTATTTTCAATAAAGCACTTTAAGAAGGCTAAAGCATTGGGAGGCAAAGCAAGGGTCCCCATCAGCCTTTTATTCTTCACAGGAGGCTCTTTTCTTCCTTTTTGTTATTGCTCATGCCTGTCTACTTTGCCGAAAACAGATAACATTATTTAATCCCAAACTGTGGCTAATAGAATTTCAAGCTTGTTAATGGAACTAAGATTTTCCCTTTTCTTTGGCATTTCTGGTTCTTTCTGGAAGTTGATTCTCATTTAATTTTTACCTTTAGTTATCATAATGCAAATGGAAAGATGGGCATGTTGCTTTATTCCACCATTTGACTTTAAGATGATCATTTTTCCCTATATAGCACAAGACTACAGTCTAGTCTTAAAGCAGATTTTGAATATATAATTTCACTTTGAATCCAAAATTATGGAAATGCAATAGATGTGCAGGCGTCATGCTAAGAGCTCGGTATTCAAATGTAATGCTGAGACACTTTGGCAGGGAGTTATCATCTGCGTTTGCTGTGAAAACATTCATTTATTAGGACACGGGAAAATGACATTGGTAAATATTCAACAAAATGGGATGGATGAAATGTTCACCCATTTCCTCTTTCTTTCCTTCTCCATCTGCACTCCCACTCTTATTCTTTGTCCCTAAATTAATTCAGAGAATTCCGCCCAATTTTCATCATGCATGCTGCTTTCAAAAGTCTGTCAGCATACCCATTCACAGTTAGTTAAAAATGAACAATGTAATTTGAAGATTAACTGACAAATTAAGAAAAGGGGTCCTAAAGGAGGGTGAATTGAAAGCCTGTCAGTGTGATGCCACTGCACTTGATGGAGGGAAATACACTATAAAAGCTGCTCTGGGGCCAACCCTGGGGCTGGTTTAACACAGAGAAAAATTTCCATAGGCCAGTATTCATATTCAGCACTCTATGTTATGAGCTGCCATGTATAGAGGTCATCAAGAAACTTGTAAAACACCAAAAAAACACCCAGAAAGCTTGCACAAAACTTCTGTACATTGAAAAAAATATATACTAAGTAGTGTAAAGCTTGTTAGTGCCAGTTCTCCTAATGCTAGTTTGTAGGCCTCAACTGTAACCTCTAAGTTTGTGGGTAAAGCTGACAAGAAACAATTACTACATTTTGATCCCTTGTTATTAGGAAAAGAGCATGCAGCTTGTCCCATCTTAAACTTACTTTTGAGCCACAGAGAGCAGTCTAACACAGACAGGCTGTATAGAACAAGATCCCAAAGAATTCCCTAACTCTGTATGCCATCATGAGGGCTGCATCTTCTAGGCCTGGGAGATGCAATGCCATGTGTGTGTGTGCTCTCCAGGGTAAGTTAACATTCAGCTCAGAACAGCAACACAATCTCCTTGCCCATCTGGCCTTGGGTCTAAAATTAAGGGAGATTTACTATGTCAGTGGGACTGTTGTGGATGGCATGAGAGTGAGCAAAGGCAGCCAATGTGCTGCTTTGCCTTCTCCCTTCCCCAGGCCGTATGCACCCGCTGTGGCTTCAGTGCAACCCTTTCAAGCTTCCTCTGTAGCTCCTGTAGGTGTCTATTCCTGCGGGAGCTCAACACCACTGCTCTGACCTGTCTGTGCTATTCATGCATTCTGCTCGTGCTTGTGGCATGGCGGTTGGTAAACACTTTGCTCCTCATGCTGCTGACTGATTCATGTTAGCAATGCATAGCTAGCTGTGTTTAGCACTGTGGTTTTGGCAAGCATGTGCACTCTGCCCCAGCCGAGCTTAGCCAGAGGGGGCACACACTTATCATCAAAAAGCTCCAGTGCATGAGTCTGAGTGAGAAGAATCAATAAAAGGCCATTCAAGCTCCAGGCAGGGTGGCAGAGGCTGGGGTCTTGGGCTGGACAGAAGGCAGTTGTCCGTTTCACAGAGTTCATATGAAGGCTTGTACAGGGTCAAAAATTCAAGGACAAGCTGAGAGAACCCACAGGCTCCTTGCGTGGATCGCCACAGTTCATGCTATGGGCACTCTCAGTCACTCTATTAGAGACTGATCGATCCATGCTTGTGTTCTTTTGAATCC
This sequence comes from Brachypetersius altus, assembly GCA_037974465.1. Lineage (NCBI taxonomy): Eukaryota > Metazoa > Chordata > Actinopteri > Characiformes > Alestidae > Brachypetersius > Brachypetersius altus. Next base: position 7,343,470 of record JBBPDB010000023.1, on the reverse strand, counting down.
ACAAGCGATCTCAAGGTTTGCACAGTGATGGCTGTAGCAGTTTGCCCAGCGGCTGCTATGAATCTCTGAGAAAATGGCACACAAAATGCTGACAAAAAAGAGTGCAACAGGGAAGATGGTTATTGATTTCAGTAATAGTACTGATAAATGGAGGGAAATGCTTAGGTGCTGTTCAAGCCTAAACACTTGTTCAGCTGAATTCCCCTCAGCAGCCTGTAGCAATGAGGATAATCATCACATTACATTACCACCACTATACTAACAGGTCAACACAGGCCATTATTTGGCACTTGGTTAAGCGGACACCTTTGTGCTGAAATGGCCTTTCCAGGTTAAGCATTGCCTTGATCAGGAATCAGGCTGCAGTCACATGTTACTCTTGGCCAGCAGAAAGAGGTTGAACCTTGCTGCATTCACATGCTTACCATACACATCTCCCCGCAGGAACACAGCTGGAATTAAATACCCCATTCATGCAGGTTCCTCCCTCATATACAGGTGCTATTCCTAAACAGACACAGGAGATCTGCAGCCCACCAGGATTTGACAAATTCTCAATAAAACTGAAGCTATAATCCAGCCTATGACTCAATCTCCAAAAACACTAACTGACACATTCCAACTCTCTTCCCACATACTGTATGAAACCCAACCATTGCTTAAAGGGCAAGTGTGACATTTTGGCAAATAACCTCATGTTTCAGTCCTTTGATGTGTAATAAATACTTTAAGAGACCTTCAAAGTGAACTGGGTCTTTTTAGCAGATATTCCCCAAAGCAATTTACCATGGCTGCCAAGGGAATTGAATATGAATTCTATAATAGACCCACACGTCTGTGCTGGAAGGATAATGCTATTAATACGTTTATGAGGGTCTTTGAATGCTGTTCTAATGAAAGTGTGTAATTCTTCTTTTTTATTAGTCGTTTAATGCTTCTTTCTTTGCTAGGTTGATTCAGTATGAAATCTGCTCTTATAAATGGACTAAAGAGAGATGGACAGGGAGCTGTTTGTATATCAGAGATATGGACAGGGAGCTGTTTGTATATCAGAGATATGGACAGGGAGCTGTTTGTATATCAGTAAGCAAAAGGCAAACATTCTTCTCAAAAACTCAGGTTCAAGCCAATGTGTCTGTACACATGTATTATATGTGTGACTAGTAAATATTAAGCTACTGAAGTGCCTTTAAAACACTATTGAAGGAAAACTACTATTTTCTCTCTGGCTCTCTCATATACTGTACATATGCTCCTGAGCAAGGCTCTCCTGAACTTTCCTGTTGACGTGCTATATCATTGCCCTGGCCCCAGTGAGGCTCCATACACTCAAAGCATAGAAGCAGCCTCAGGGAATGGATAATGAATACCAAGACTATTTCAGATGAGTGTGATAGGACCGCCTGAGCATGGGTGCTGCACCCGCAAGGAGAAAAAAAAAAGTGAAGGGGGGCAGAAGAAAACAAGATAGATACACTGAAAGAGAGAAACACAGAGATACAGAAACATAAGAGGGTGACAGAGAAAGAAACTGAGGAAACAAACATAAACAGGTGAAGAGAGATCGAGAGAGATCCAAAACAGGAAAGAGAAGGGAAATACTTAGAGACACAAAAGGAAGGGGAAATGGAGAGGCATTGAGAGAAATACACAGGCAGAGAGAGAAACAGGGTGAGACAGAGTAACAGAGAGAGAGAGAGAGAGAGAGAGAGAGAGAGAGAGAGAGAGAGAGAGAGAGAGAGAGAGAGAGACATA
>JBBPDB010000023.1:7294903-7305183 GCA_037974465.1 Brachypetersius altus | reverse complement strand
AGTCTCTCCTCAACATCCTCCTCCCAACACACTCAGACTCTCCTCAACATCCTCCTCCCAACACACTCAGTCTCTCCCCAACATCCTCCTCCCAACACACTCAGACTCTACTCCGCATCCTCCTCCCAACACACTCAGAGTCTCTCCTCAACATCCTTCTCTCAACACATTCAGTCTCTCCCCAACATCCTTCTCCCAACACACTCAGGGTATTTCCTCAATATATTTCTCCCAACATACTCAGTGTTTCTCTTCAGCAAACCTTTCCTCCAAAAGGTCCAACTTAGGCTGTCCCTCTAATAAACGCATTCCTGATCCATTCCATCCCCATCACTCCCAATGTAAATCCTAATATTTTCCATCTTGTACACCTTCCTCTTCACTCTTGCTGGTACCTGTCTGTCACAAATCCCTCCTGCCACTTTTCCCCACACATTCCAACCTGCCTGAACTCTCTTCTTTATCTCTCTTTTCTTGTTACTCTGGATTGTTGTCCACACATACACTATATTGCCAAAAGTATTAACTTACCCAACAAAATAATTAAGTTCAGGTGTTCCAATCACTTCCATGGCCACAGGTGTATAACTTCAAGCACCTAGGCATGCAGACTGCTTTTACAAACACTTGTGAAAGAATGGGTTGCTCTCAGGAGCTCAGTGAATTCAAGCATGATACGATGTCACCTGTGCAAGTCCAGTCGTGAAATTTTCTCACTACTAAATATTCCACAGTCAACTGTCAGTGGTATTATAACAAAGTGGAAGCAATTGGGAATGACAGCAACTCAGCCATGAGTTCATTGACTTTCTGCAGAGTCAATTGCTACAGACCTACAAACTTCATGTGGGCTTCAGATTAGCTCAAGAATAGTGTTGAGATCTTCATGGAATGGGTTTCCATACATTGTGCAATGCAAAGCATCGAATGCAGTTGTGTAAATCATGCCGCCACTGGACTCTAGAGCAGTGGAGCCGCGTTCTCTGGAGTAATGAATCACGCTTCTTCATCTGGCAATCTGATGGACGAATCTAAGTTTTAAAGTGTGAAGTTTGATGGAGGGGGATTATGGTGTGGGGTTAGTTCCAGTAAAAGGAACTCAGAATGTTTCAGCATACCAATTGATTTGTTTGCGGAAACAGTTTGGGCCCGTTCCTGTTCCAACAAGACTTTGCAAGGTCCATAAAACATGGATGAGTGAGTTTAGTGTGGAAGAACTTGACTGGCCTGCACAGAGTCCTAACCTCAACCTGATCACCTTTGGGATGAATTAGAGCGGAGACTGTGAGCCAGGCCTCTGTGTCCAACATCAGTGTCTGATGGAAGAATGGTCAACAGTTCTCATAAACAGACTCCTAAACCTTGTGGAGAGCTTGCCCACTGTCACTGTTATAGCTGCAAAGGGTAGGCTCACGTCATATTAAACCCTATAGATTAAGAATGGGACATCACTTAAGCTCATATTCGTGTAAAGACAGATGAGCAAACGCTTTTGGCAATATAATGTATTTGATCTCCTCCACCTTCACCAGCTCTTCACCACTTTCTGCATCCTCACCATTCCACTCTCTTGTCATTCACACAAAGGTATTCTGTCTAAGTCCTACAGACCTTCATTCCTCTCTTTCCTGAGCATCTCCATCTCTCCTGAGTCTTCTCAACCTACTCTCTACTCCCACTACAGATCACAATGTCACACTGGTTGAAAAACAGTCATGTCAATTTTCAGCAGGTACACATTTAGTAATGGTGGTAATGTCAATATGAGTGGGGTATTTCAAACATCTGCACTGCTTTCAATGTCAGAGTGAACTTCATTGTCATCTCAACCACATATAAGCATACAAATATCTAAACACAAATGTGGTGGATCCTGGGAAGCAGCCTGGGGGTTAAAGCTGTCAGGAAACATTTGGCTCTGATGTTGGCTCATCCCATCTTGAAAGGGAGGAGTTTGTAAAGTCATGAGGGGTTCTGCACAATGTTGCAGGCCTTGCAAACATTGCATTTGCAAAATGCTCTCTCTGTCTAACCAACCCTCTACAGGTGCTTGTGGTCAGACAAGTTGCAGTTGCCATACCAGATAGTGATGCAGTCGGAACATTAAAACACAGTGAGGATGGGAGAAGAAAGGCTTGTCCATTCCAGCTACACAAGGAAGTGTATTATCTCCTGGGTGTTTTTTGGTAAAAGAGGTGGTGTTGTTTGTCCAGGTAAGTTCCTCTGTTACATTAACTTGGTACACTTTACAATCTCCACATCAGAGTCATTGATTAAGTGTGTGTGGCTATACCATGCTGTGTCCACTGATGATGGAAAGACAGATTAATTTAAATGATAACTTGATAGTCTATCCTTTTTTTAATGGAAGTGGGCTAGTTTGCTAACTATCTAAATAAATAAATTAATAGATAAATAAATAAAATGTGAATCATGTTTTAAAAATGACAGAAAATACACAGACCAAATGTGTACATTTTATATTTATATTTTTTTATTGCATCATTTGTTTTATCAGTGCTGCATGAATAAGTGTGTCAGTTTTCATTTGTTCACACACGTGTGTTGGTCTGCAGTAATTCCTCACAATGTGTAATTATGATTTTTAGTGAGAAACCAAATTTGTCCAGCTTCTGCAAATTGATCAAAATATCCTAAACTTAATCAGTAGAAAGCATAAAGTTAATATGAATATGGTTTTATGGGTTGGTGGGGACAGGCTAACTGAAACACTGGCCAAGCTCTACCATACTGGCCAGTTTATAAGAGTGCTATAGAGCAGAAGCTGAATGCCACAATTTCACCCAAAGCATGGAAGAGCTTTTTATAAATTTAGGGTGTCAGATTCACTAAGAGAGAGACACCAACAACTCTGCATCTTCTAAAAGTAACACATGCTAATGGACAATTTGCATTAGAGCTTTGTTTTACTCTCTAAAACCCTAATCAAAGACATTACATTATCACAGCAAATGCAAGTTGCTCTCTACCCTTGCAGCAATACTTAAGTAGTTTAGGTGAAAACCCCCCAGAGTGTGTTTTGTAAGTATTATCTGGTTTGAGAAAACATAAAATAGAGTCTACATGTTTGTTTTTGATATTTTTGATGTTCTACAGTGACTAGAAGACAAAATAATAATAATAATAATAATAATAATAATAATAATAATAATAATAATAATAATAATACAAATAACAACAACAATAAAAATAATAATAAAGAAAATAATAAAACATGTTTAACTACTGATAGAACTACTGATGGTGGAAACACAAGTGTGAGAAATATTTGTGCCAATTTGGCCTAACATTTTCTTTTTGCAGCCATTTTAGGCTTTATGACCTAATGTGAATGTTACTCCATATTCAATAAAGTCTGACAATTTTCTGAAAGTCTTGTTTTTAATCTATATAGTCAAAATCTCACATATTCCAGTACAGCTGGTTTTCTGTTTCTCCATGAATAACACAGCTGAACTAAGCTCTGAAATGTCCAGAAAGTGAATACCAAATAAACGATGTGAAAACAGGAGATTCATGCTTGAGAAAAATGAAACATTGATTAGGGCAAAAAGCCTGATCTTACACTAATTCATTAATTTAGATCTTGTCTTTATGTTAGTGGTCCTTTCAGAACTTCTATGCACTCATATTGTGGTGACACCTTACTATACACATATTTTTCTGTAAATCACTCTGTGTGAGTAACAATAAAAAAGAATAAACGTTAAAAGCAGAGGCATTGCTTGAATGAGACAGCACAGTAGTTCAGAAAGAGAGAGAAAGAGAGAGAGAGAGAGTCTCACCTGACCCCACCTTCTCAACAAAAGACTTACACTAAACAAGAGGCAAGACAGCTCACTCTGTTCCCCCTGCTGCCAAGCCTGAATGGGAAGAATAAATAAAGCAATGAAAGTGTATCGTGTAGCATCCTTAATGCAGGAATCATCCCTGTCTTTGTGTGGCAGTGCTGACAGGTACAGGATCAGATTGTGGGCCATTGAGCGGAGTCCCCAGACCAGGATTACAGCAGCAGAACTGCATTTAAACATGCCCACAGCTCAATCAATAACAGTAGAATAGTACCTCTTAGCAAATGGACAAATACTGCACTCAGGACACCATTACCTCCTTTTAACCGGCTGTGTCTGGCGTGATCCTTAAAAACCCACTAACAGTGAAATGATGCTGCCAATTTTAACCGGATACAAAGTTGTATTTACAGAGTCTTGCTTTGTAGTCTGTCAGCTTGTCAACTAGCATGATCTCCACACTGCAATATGCTGTACATGCAGCAACCATTCATAATTGTAAAATGTACTGCAGGTACAGAAATAAGCAAATGGTACCAATATGCTAACTAAATATAGGTCATATTGTAGTCATAACAAAAAAATTATATATTCAAAATAATATATGAAATGCCATGTATTCAAAATGGTAATATGGTTGAGCATAACTTGAAGTATCGGTGTATATGTTTCTTCCCAGCCACAAAATGTTTTGACATCAGTAAATTTATTTGATGTCAAAAGATTTATTTCCCAATTACCCATTTTGGAACATTTGTAGAGAAATGTTAAAACAATATACAGATCAACTGGTATTTTAATGCAAAATAAATAGGTTTCAGGTTTTGATGGCAAGGATTTTAAAATATCAGCCATTGGAACCATTAAAAGTGAAAGGCTTACATTCAGTTAATGTTCATGAGCATCTTTTAGGTCACCCCTCTCTCCCTCTCTCTCACATCTCTGTATCTCTGTCTCTTCACGTACTTTTCCTTTCTCCCTTTCTTTCTCTTTTTCACTCTCCCACTGACTCACTAACTTACTCAAAGTGATTGTGTCACAAGTCCATTCTGAGGCTGTTTCCATCTGTTTATTCACTGGTTAGCCCAAAAACAATTCAGTGAGTAAACAGTAAGTTGTTTTCTCAGCTCTTACACAGTGCTACAATAAACAGTAGGCATGTGCATGTTTTGTACAATATTTTTGTCACAGTAATATGAAAAGAAATGTAAGAAAACAAGTTAAACCAAAAATATTTATATAACTGTTAAAAACTAAATTATAATGACATAATGACATACTGTAAACATCCTGTTCCTATCCATTTTGGGTTTTTTTTAGTAACAACGCAACTGGTACTGATGATATGTCTGACAATACACACGTGCATGACAGCAGGTTCTGTTATCGTAGTTTGCCGGTGACAGCTCTCCCACAAATAAAGAGTGGCTTTACACAGGACGAAAATAAATATCTGGTTGTACTTTTTCTGAGTTGTGCTGGGTGGAGTTGGAGGCATTCCTGAATTTCACAAGAGAGCTTCATTGGTAGCAGGTCTGTTATTTCTAGGAGGGACAGATTCTTTCATTTCACATACCATTTGAGAGAAATATGCAAACTTCACACTGAATAAGGCAGATGGAGAGGAGACATGGGAAGATGAGGAGGGATAGTATAACAAGAGATAGAGAGGAGGAAACATTAAAAAGAGCATAGGAAACCAGAGCGAAATGGCAAGGTCCATTCTCCTGCATTACAGTAATTGTCTGGAGCCTTGATTTTGATCATGCTTGAGAACTGCTTATGATATGTTTCAGTTTAACAGTGCCAGCTTGTTTCTTGTACCTGCGTATCTGTGCCATGCATGAAACCATATCATACACGAGGGAATAATTGTAAGTGTTCTCATCTGGAGACAAGTTTTCAGGCTTTAATCTTTGCATTCCAAATGTCTCAGATTGAGTGTGAAGCTGCCATTGCCCACACATATGCTACATCCACTCCAGCAATCTACTGCAATGAATCTATTATTACTTCAACTGTCAAATCCACAATAGGAAATAAATAACTTCCTGCTGCTTCTTGTACATGCAGGCTGTCAGAGCACCAGCAACGAGCCACAGAGATCCCGAGATTTCATTCTACCATTATCTGATGGAAGTATTACTTAGAAACACAGTAATGAATTCTGTTATCTGAAAGTAAAAAGGCAAATCTTGTTGAATCTCATTAGTGATAGGGTGGAGAGAAAGTGAAAAATTGAAAAAAGAACATGAACCCATTATTGAGGCTTTGTCCCTTTAGGGCAGAGCCAGCACATGCTTCTTTGATGACCAGGCTCATTTAAACTTCATGATAATCTTATGACCTCTTACACCACTGAAGCAAATTTCATCTCATCACATGCCTGAAGTGAATGCATTTATATATGTTTAAAAATACTGATTTCCACATGCCCTATAGCATTTCACAAATTATTATTGGCAAGTCCTAAGACCCAGAGAGTTTAATTATTAATTACTCGTTAGAGTATCTTACTGAGAGTGTGCAGTACCTGGTGTATGGACCTAGGGTATGTTCATTGGTCATACTGTGATAGCTTCACTCAGCTCCAGAAGAGCATGATGTTTATTTAAATATTTGCAGTGTTGCACATTATAATATGTCTGACAGTCTGGCCTTTAGGGAGATTTCAGAAACTCACACAAAATAAAAACATAATAATTCTGCCTCCACTGGTCTAAAATTTCAATATGGGAAAGCATGTCACACTTACAGGACCATTTTGGAGGTACCTGCACATTAGGTGCAATAAGAATTTTAATGAGAGAATATAATCATAAAGCCATGCTTTATTACAATATGATTTATATGAACTACTAGAGGCAAAGAAGCACATTTTGATAATGTTCATCATTTTTTCCTCCTTTAGCTGAAAACGAGTGTGTGATGACTTCCAGCTGCCTGCATAGCGTCTGTGTGCTTCTCCCCTGTGAACCTAATCTACAAACTGACACATGTCAGGAAATTTGAAAGTAATGTATTTGCAGTTTGACAGGAGGAAAGTAAAGCACAAAGATCTCCACTTAATTAACATCAGAGATGTTTTTTTCCTGTTCCCCCATTCACTCAGAGGGAATGGAGTTTCTTGCGTATTCATGAGATTAATTTACGCATGTAAATGCCACCAGGGAGAGAGCCCTGGAGGAGATGGACGACCTATAAGAGTAGAGAGCACAGCCGTCAATCACAAGAAGTAGTCCAGTCTACTAATCCCTCCTGAGAAGGGAAGTGTGCATGTGTATGTTGGGGGGTTGGGGGGTCCAGGACATTAGTATTAAACAAAGAAACAGCTTTAGACCTAGCTGGCAAAAGTATGGTTATGATGTATGAATGGTCAATAAGCAGGGAGGCCACAGTAAGTAGGAGGGGATCGTTGCTACAGTGCAAACTGTAAATAATGTAAGTGTTTCAACAGTGTTACTTTTTTTATTGTCTCCACTACCTCCACTAACCTATAATATGTTCACCCCTTAGTACATTCCTCTTAGTACATTCCTGTCTGAGAAATATGACAATAATCATCACTGATACAATTATATACTTACTATGATTATTTTACTTATGATTATTGTCACTACATACTTGTCTGAGTATATTTTGGATTGTGTTAGTACTTAAGAAGACAAAAAACTTTATGTATGATTGCAATAACACTATATCTAGCTCTCTATAACTTGATTTAGTGGGGTGCAATCAGGGCAAGGCTGGCCATTGGGCATACCGGGCATTTGCCCGGTGGGCTGAAGAAGAACGACATTGAGATACTTGTGTCATGTATTAGCTGCCCTGCCTCTTCATATGTCTTGAGTTCATTGAATTGCTATCTAGTCTGAATGCTCAGACTACTTGAGTAGGTGGTTTGAGAAACACTGGAGATACAGTTGAGTGCAAACATATAAGTTCTTGCATTCATACCCTCCCAAATGAAACTGTGTCTTCTTAGAACTGGATTTCTTAGTCATTCTTAAATAGTTATTATAAACCCATTTCAACACGTCTCTCTAGAGGTATACCTGGGCTGTAAGTGTTTTTTTTAAACATATATTCAAATGAACTGCATCCATATTAGCCAACTTACTAGATTAATGTACTCACTTGGACTGCATCATGAGTTAAAACTGATTAAATAGCCAGTGAAGGAGTGACAAAAAGCATTTATCTTGATTAACAATGATTTTTTTTTACATAAAACTGATTAATGTGTCACTTATTTGAATGACTTTTCTGTTTCTAAATATTTTAATTATAGAATATAATCAAATAGCAGTTTTAGCATCTGACCTCATTATTGCTTGAATTGCCATATGGTCCAACATCTAGTGTAAAGCCTTTCCAAAAGTGTAGAGGCTGTTATTCATAGGGATATTACCTATTAACACCCATTGGATAAGAGGTATAAGAATATTGTAGTAATATTTTCCAACAGTGCTGTCTCTACGCTATCACCCAGTGTGTTTCTCAGCTGTGAAAGCTTCCTACTGTCTTCCAATCCATAAGATTTAATATTTTTTTCTCCCTTTGTTTTTTCTAAAACACATAACTTCCCAGAAAAAAAAATAGAGAATTATGTGGATTTTCATAGAATGTGGAAAAAGTAGCATCAGATATCTGTTTAATCAAAACTCATGTATGTGTAATATATTGTCTAGAACCCCCTGACAAGGGAATGTCCTCTCTGCTCCCTGTAATCAGAGTTGTGTATGTTTAGCTCACATACTCATCTTTTTTCTGAATATAGCTGTCAGTTCTTTCTGCATTACATTTACTCTGTATTGCCACAATCATGCTTACAGCCACTCTTAACCCATTGTCAACTTTAATAATCAGTACTAATGTCTAAATCTTAAGTATTATTGATATAATACTATATCACTACTACTTTCTAAATCTTGAGAAATGTATCTGAATATGCAACAAACATCTAAGTGTAATTGGAGATTCATGAGGGGATTTTTCAGCCATTTATCCAGGGACTTAGAACAGGTTTGCTGTCTGTCAGATACAGAACAGTGGACTGATTTAGAAATGTCACATTTGGTTTGTACCCATCCTATTAAGTCCCACGTTTATCCCAGAGTTGCTCGTGGTTGTTCGCAGATATCACAAGATTTTGCTCCTGTGAGACTAAGTAAAAACAGGCTCTAAGGATTTCCAATCCTACAAAATCTCCTGTTGTACTACTATCAATCTGTTTCATATGAATACATTTGTTTGGTTGCCCCAGAGCTTGTTTCAAAAACTTTGAATAAATAACTTTCCAATTTCCAAGAGTCATACTCTCAGAACAGCAACGCTCCTTTTTTGCCAGAGGCAAATCCTAAACTTTGAACTTCAGAATGTTTAGCTTTAAAGCAGCCACTCTCTTATAAGATTTAGTAATTCAGTGGGGGTTTCACTATACAAATGTAGTGGGCAGTTTAACATTATGAGTAGTCAAAGGAGAATAGCAGGTAAAACACTGACCTCTGCCCAAAGCTGGTGTCCTTCCTCCGGCAGTGCAGGGTGACCACTCTGTGGCCTTCATTCCTCACATCCTGACTGACCGTCCACTGGACAGGATTGCTGGCCCTTGCTCCTAAAAAGGCTACCCCATCTTTCAACTTCACCCTGAGTGAGAGACAACAGACACTTTTACAGGTTTAAAGATTTAGGAAAAAGTTATGAATGAATATCGTGCAAAAGGACCACAACATTTTACACACTAACAAAATGTTCCTAGTAGATGTGGAAGAAATAACTAATAGAAATCTATCAGAGTATAGGCACACACCAATTGTGGCTCTACTCTGTCAGCCTGATAGATTTCTCACAGTTTAGGAAGATCAGGAAAAAAAGCAGAATTCTAGAGATTTCCTTTCTATACCAACAATACTGCTTAAAATGTAAATTTAAATAATTATATACAGAAAAAGCTGATCTAAACTTAAAGCAAGACATAACAGACACAAATGACAAAGGACCAAATGAATTACAAATCTTGAAAATAATTTGGCATATTTATTTTATTATATTTTTTTTGTGTCTGAAACAATTTTTTAAGACTTTACTGTGTATCACTGTTTTGTTACCAAAATGCTAAAATTTGACAGATATGTGTTGATTTGTCTAACTGTTTCATTTTTGATGTAATGATCATTTCTTTGGTCTATATAATATGAAAGCAACCCATGAGTATCTCAAGCGAAAGAAATTGAATATTCTTCCCATTTCTTTGGGGGCATGAACTAGTCCAAAATCTCTTGGTCTGCTGAAGCATTCAGAGTTCCTTTCACTGGAACTAAGGGGCCAAACCCAGCTCCTGAAAAACAACCAACCACACACCATAATCCCCCCTTCAACCAAACTTCCTACTTGGCACAATACAGTCAGACAAGTACTGTTCTGGCAACTGCCAAACCCAGATACGTCCATCAGATTGCCAGATGG
>JBBPDB010000023.1:7196896-7207111 GCA_037974465.1 Brachypetersius altus | reverse complement strand
CAAGCATACACGCCTCTACACACGCACACAGACACATACAAGGACAGTGCATGGAGAGATTACATATGCCCTTCACTCTTAGATTAAATATGTCCTAGGAGAAGATTTTTGGACAATACAGGTTTTTTCACCAGCCCAAGATTGAACCTTAGCCACAAATAGGCACAGTGAGTGTGAAAGTGACTGTGGATTATGCAAACCCCTTAGTTTTCCAGAGACTAGAGTTTTCTTCCTGTACTGCTAAATTAGAACAGTAGTTTTCACTTCTAAGTGCTCAAAACATTGTACGTTTGCAAACATAGCAGCTATTTTTGGCACAAAGAATGTCTATAATTAATTTGTATGATTTTAGTGAGTGAAATCCCTTTTCTCCATCTTGAAGTGAAGGAGCTTTAGGCATTATTCACTTGCTCTAGGCACTGTTGCTGAAAATTGGGGGAAAGCTTTAATATTCTGCATTAGTCTCCGGTGGTTTGTTTTTTTCAGTCATTCACACAGAGAACACAACATTTGCTGTTTGCTGTGCTATATCTGCACTACACTATTAAAAATAGGAGATTTTAAATGGTTCTCTGGTTTCTTGTGCAGTTCTAAGTAAGATCTTTATTTGGTGGACATTTAAGTGGTGGGCAATAAGTGTACATTTTATAAGAAAACATTTTTTTATTATGGTTCTTTACTCTCAACATTTTCACAAAATGTTTCTTTAAATTATTATTAAAGGGTTCTTCAGGGATCACACCAAAGAACCCCTTTATTTTCACAAGTGCATTTATAACCAATTATTTGGTTTCTCACTCCAGACAGGATATTTTCTCGCTAGAGTTTTTTAATAGTTTATTTTTTTAAGCACATAAAAGGCTAGATGTTTCATTAAACCTTAAGTTTAGGCTAAATGTTTTAAAAATCCCAGAAGAAAAGACTGACTTCTTTGAATCAAAACATTTCAAACCCTTCTCCATCACCAAGTCCCATGGACATACACATAGTTTTGACTTCCAGCAGTTCCTCTCTGGAGAGGCAGCTGTTATGGGACTGCTTCTCCATCTCTCTGCCAAACTCACTACTTAGACTTTAGTGGAGCTTTTGAGGTGACTCAATTGCCTTAGCAATGAACACAGAGGTATTTGTGTGTCATCTCACTGCCAGGAGGATGACAGATGCTCTTTAAAACTGGAGCTCTCCACCAGTGAAGTCAGGGTTTTTGAACCAGAATCACCAGAGAGTTAGAGGAAGAAGGGAGGGGGGACTGCACCAGGGAGAAAGTAGCAGAATATAGTATACATTGAGAGACAGAGAGAGAGACAGATATTTAAACATGGAGTAATAGAGCAGCTTGAAAACTTCCTTTTGTGATACCAGTGATCACAATGATTTTGGTATAATAGCATTTATGAAAATGCTACAAATGTCTTAAAAGCAACCAATACACACTGGAATTGCAGGTATTTCAACTTATGTCATATTTATTTTAAATAACCTCTCATATTTCAAAGTGAATGGACAAGTCACATATCCAACTGCCAGTTTCATAGCATACCATCATAATTTCACTGCCTTTCCCTGTAGAAAAAAGGGCAAAAATCCAGTAATTTAAACATGTATAAACATGCAAAGATTCATAAAGCTAAAAGGCATTTTTTCTATGCCTTTTTTCTAAAGTATTGTTTGAGCATCTTTGGAGCAGTGCTTTCAGTTCCAGTCACAGATGAATAAGCTGTCATCTAGAAATTCTTCAATACCTGCTGTGTCAGCTCTCTAATATAATAAGCCCTTCTAATGAAACCATTAGAATTCCTTAGCAAATTTTTTTTAAAAGTCATTTGAGAGCATGCCCTGCCATCTTTGTCTGCTTTACATCGATAGGATGCACTGAGATGTCTAGATCCAATCACTGACAAGTGTGTAAGTGATTCCGATTATCAGGCCCCCTCCAGATCTATGTGGACCAGTTTGAGAACCACTGGATCAGAGCATTGTTTTCCAGATCCATTTTAATTTTGGTGCAACACACCTGATCCAACTAATCAATTGTTAAGCCTTTCTGGGTTGAAGTGGGTGTGTTAGAGTGGTAAGGAGGGCAAAAGGGTGCCAGGATAAGGAACTCATACTTCATAAAAAGGCAATTATTGATTTTCTGAATGGTTGAATTTGAAATACTGTTATTTTCACTGGGTTTATAAAAAGGGCAAAAGTTTCATGCCTTACAGACAGTCAGCCGTATGGACAGTAAGAGTGTAAGACCTCTCTCAGACCACACTGAAGTTAACGAAGAGTGTACAATAAGCATTGCCCATCTGCAGGCTAGTGCCATGTAAACCCAGGCTTACTCTGGGTTTACATGGCACTGGAATGCCCAGGCAGATTTGTGACAAGAAAAATACTCTTTTCAATAAGACCCTGCAAACTGAAAGCCATACCTATTCTCTGAAATAATAATGTAAATTCTTAGATGTGATTACAATACCACACATGAATACAATGCTCTAAGCATTAGGTGGCAAAATAATTAAATAAATAAGTTATTGAGATATTGCGGAAAAACTACACTAACAAGAAAGGCGGGATAAAGCTCAAAGGCAAAGAAAAATAGGAAAGTCTGGAGCAAGAAGCTCACACAGCTTCACTTTGCGAGGCTGTCAGAAGGCCGCTGATTTATTTGGGCCAGGTACAAGCACACACTGTCCATGTGTTTGTTTTTATTGGTATTGAACAGGAAGCAGCATAAGGTTGCTGGCAGCTGCCCTGCATTATGAGGAAGGTGATTAAAGACCCGTCTCTGCATAGCCAAAGATCAGCACACACTCAGACAGACAGCTCTTGTAATCACTCTTAATAGCCTTGCTGTTTGGGCGAGCGTGTGTGGTAATGACACTGGCACCCCGGTTCCAGCTCAAAGGGGAGCCACTATCCTTTCATTGTCTCACAGCTTTTCACAATGGCAGTACAACAGGTGCTTCTGAAAATGTTCCCTGATGGCTGGTGCAGTAATCTCCTTTTCTTTTCCTGAAATATATGTGCACAGGCCTTGTTTATTTGTTGGTTTTATTGGTATTACCCATTCTCATCATACAGGAGGCTTCATGGCTTAATCACTTGCTGAGGTAAGAAACAACCTGTAATGATTCTGCATTAATCTGAAGAAGGCCAATCACAGTAATGTACTTCTCTATTCTCCAGATCCCGTGTTTATGGGTTCTATTTCCATATTATGAACCTCATAAACTTCTTCACTGTTGTAGTGCTGTTTGCTAAATTAATGATAGGAATCAATCCAGAGGGGATTTGTGCATAGTTTTATATACTCCACACATGTAAACTATCTTTGTATAATTAAGTTACCCATTTTGTAATGACTCTCTACCCTAAAGCACACTGTTACTTATTTAAACATGTGCATTTTTCAACACGCAGCAAGTATGCTATTCTTCAGCCAGCTCAAAGCAGCTGATAAATCAAAGCACAGCACAGGAATCGGGCACTCAATAATGTGAATGTGATTCAAGCCTTGAGAGAAAATGATTCACACATTTATTTTTGGAACGAGGCAATGATGATGTTGAGAAGAATATATAGGCTATACATTTTCTTATATGAAAACACACCATGTATCAAACAATTCTTTATATTTCCGCTGATGTTTTTTGTGAACTAGGTTTACAGTGACATTTCCCTTTTTGTGCATATTATAATTTTGGACTAAATTTGGAATTCCGCAAAACAATCCATTTTTGTAGAACCCCCCTCTGGAGAAAGTTCTTGCTCTTGTGGTACTATTAATACACTTTTCTCACAAACACACATAAAAATCATCAAGGATACTGGGGAGTGGGGTGCTGAAGTACCTGCTCCTTTGGGCATATTGCTCTTTTTGGCAAGGTTAATGTCCCTGTGCCTCTAAACCTCTCTGCATGGTCCTGGAATTCATACTCACATTACAGTCATGGTTATTTTCCCTTGTATAGTATCTATAAGCTAGATCTATAGCTTTGATAGCCAGACAGTAATTGTATAGTATATACCACAATTTTATCAGGATTGCTGAAGCCAAAGAAGGAAAATCAATAAAATTACATGAGCCCCGTGGTGAAGCTTCCTCGTGGTGACTCACAGACAGGTAACACCATTTCTCATTACTATAGTTGTTAAGTGACAGACTTGAAAAAAATATATATTCCACCCCCGGACACCCTCAGCACACTGCACTATGATGTGGTAAAAGTTCCAGAAACTCACCATTATGTAGTAGCATACCACTTCTATCACCAAACTCAAGTAACAGGAACTAATAGACAACTTGCAATTACTATATTATTTTGTAGAAAACCCATACAGACTGTATTATTGGCAATGAAATTGTAAGCATATTGTTATCAGCAGAAGTTTGCTTTAAAAAATATTCGCTATTTTATAATGTATTCCCAGTCTCCAGAAACGTTGAACTGGCCTAGCAAGCTAAAGTAAAGTACATTTTATTAACTTAATTGCATTTGTAACCCTAAACAAACATTTTATTGCTCTTCAGTGCTATTCAAGGTACATTGTGTCCTAATCTCTATGTATTGCTTTCATGTATTACAATAATGATATCAACATAAGCAGTTGCACATGAAAAATCAGATATTTCCATTCAGCATCAATACCCATACCAGTGCATCCAAATTCTATGAATTAAGGACTATTTAATGTATAAATAAACACTAACACTTTACACAAAAAGAAAGTATATTTCATTAAACATATAAGAATCTGTTGTAGGGAAAACGCTTCATAGGCAAAATAATTATTCTGCTGTCTACAAGTGACTGCAAGGTTGTGATTAAAGTTTGAGACTTCATTAAGAGTTCATATCTGCATATGGCAGCCTCTGTATTTTACAATTACCTGTCCAATATTGTGATATCAATTAGCAAACAATGTATTGTGCAGCCCTAAAGAGTCTCTCCTGTAGTGCTTCTATTACTGATGAACATTTAAGCAGACCCACCTCTGAAAAGCAAGGAAAAGATGATCCAGACTGTGACGGGCATTATCTTCACTGTGAAGTTTGAAGAACGGGTTAGAAGGTTGTGGACACCGATCTTATTCCCTTTTCGGCCACTCTTGAGTCCAGTCACAAAGTGATGTAGTGAGCTTGTATTTCTGTACTAACGACCAAAAGGACTTGTACATGTGAAAGTGATTAGTTTGAAGCTGAACTCATGTTAGGAGCTTGGTTTAGACTTTCCCAAAACTCTAAAGATCTACAACGACCACTGTTTGCATTAGAGACAACTGGTGTCCCATAAGAGGAGCACTGGTTCCAGACACAGATGGATCGGTCTGCTGGTCGGAATCTGTCTAGAGCTGCTTAAAGCCACAAGTGTCCACGGGTCAGACGCTCTGTGCCCCTCGGGGGTGCTGTCCGGCCGGTCTGCGCGCCTTTACGCACGGAGCGCGGCGCAGAAGAGGCGAATTGCGGTCACCAACGCCAACGGAGCCGGGGAGCCCCCAGACTACCTCAGCGAAAAGGTCCTGTCATGAGAGAGAGACGGAGAGAGATAGAGAGAGGACGAGAGACATAGAGAGAGATGTGTGTATGTAGTGTCAGAGCCTGTAGTGTCGCAGGCAGATAAAAGAAACTGAGCCACGTTCGCAAACGGCAGTCCTGTGACTGTCGCCCTTCCAGCGCGTTTCGAGACCGTACAGTCACTTGAGAAAGAAACGAGACCTTCTTGTCACTTACGGCGCACTGGCACAAGGGAACGCAAAAAAGTTAGTCCTCTCTGGTTTGCCCGTGAAAGTCTATGCCGTTTAGTCCACAGCCATGTGATCGGGCTGTAGGCTCGGCACAAAGAAAACAACCCGAGTGGAGCCGTATAAAGGGGTGGAGAGACTGTGCTCTGATTGGACAGCGAGCATCCGGTTGAGTGTGTGTATGTGTGTGTGTGTGTGTGTGTGTGTGTGTGTGTGGAAAGAGGGGGTCACACACAGCACACCGATGAATAATTCCTCAACAGCCAATTCTCATTAAGGCAAGAAGGGGACATAATACAATACGCCAGAGTTTAACATGTGTGGAGTTATAGACGTGTGTGGATACGCATTGAAATAAACTGGCTTAGCATTCGTGGGGATAATAGGGGTGGTTGTAGTAGTATTATTAATGTCACCAGGAATTACAGTGTGAACTCTATTTCTGCACTTGTTCACTAACTGTGGTACATCTTCCACGATCTTATGGTGAATTAAGGAACAGACCTTTATTGGCTCGCCTGGAGGTGCACTAAGCACCTGCGTCGCCCTCTAGTGGCAGATCTGCGACATTTCCTTCAATTAGGATCTTGTTTCCATGTTTGTGGCCATGCAAAAAGATATGAGCTCAACGAGATCTGAGGCCAAGAAAAGAAAATACATTCTCAATAGATATGATATCCCACTCATTAGAATAGATTCTCTTGACAAACGGTTTGAAAACAAGCATTCAGTCTTTTTATCTTGTGTAACTATACATTGAGATCTTAGGTTTTACAGAATAGCCATACAGCAGCTTACACACTGAGTAAAAAACTATAATAAATACATAAACCATCAGAAGTGTATTCTAGGTGAATACACTTCTGAATGCTCACATTTCAGGGAGGCTCACATTGCTCCCATGTAGCCTTTAACAGAACTGTATTACTGCTATTGCTTCTGAGCCAGACAATTAACTAACATCCATCATTCATATAAAAGTGCCCAAAAAGAAGCCGAGCAGCAATGAGGCCCAAGTGGTCACTGAGTACAAGTGAAAGAGAGTGGCTGTCATTGCAGATTGTTAAGCCGAACCTAGTTTTAGTTTTTTTTAGGCAGAACTGGAGGTTGCAGAGTTCAACATGTTGAACTTCTCTTTGGGAGTGACGAGGATGGACAGGATCAGGAATGAGTACTGCAGTGGGACAGCTCATGTTAGATGCTTTGGAGATAAAGTCAGAGAGGTTTAGAGAAGCCCAGAGAAGAGACAATGATTACAGAGGTAAAAGGATGCTGCGGCTAGAGCCACCAGACAGGAGGCTGAGAGGAAGACCTAACAGGACATTTATGGATGTGGTGGAAGAGGACATGAAGTTAGTTGATGTGAGGGTAGAGAATGCAGAAGACAGATGACTCGCCGTGGCAACCCCTGAAGGGAAAAGTTGAAAGAGAAAGAAGAAGTTACATACACTGGTATAAACAAACAAAGCCACTCCATAGCACCAGCCAGCAATTACTGTCAAGTCACGGAGAAGGGAAGTGTCTCAATTTAAGGAAAAGAGAAATCTGAAGAGCATCACATTCTCAGGCAGTTACTTAGATAAAATAACAATTCTGAATAGGTCATGTGGAGGGTGCAGAGATCTGTCTTCCATAGGGTTAGCAAAATGAAACTGCTAGTGCATTACAGTACCAGCTGTCTTATAATGATCAGCAGCAAGGTCCATGTGAAATTTCTTCGTAATGAAAGTGACTCACTGTGTGGAGTAATCCACTTTATCACAGTAACAGCCATAAAAATGGAAATAAGAAGTTAACCTCTCGCCGGTTCTCACTGCATCTCCCCAGTCTGATCTCCCAACGAAGCCTTTTCTTTCCAGTCTCACTGCATTCACATGCTGACCCTTGCCTCTTAATGCTAATGTCAGGTAATTAACATTTATCAGTCTCCAAGCAAGACCTTTCCTGTCTCAGCTGACCTGCTCTATTCTAGCATCCTCTCTCTGCATTTCACTCATTACACTGAGTGAGGAGCGCTGAGGAGAACTATCTTATGCACACGTTAGGGAGTGTAACGGCATGACAGTGGTGGTATTATTTCTGAGTGCTCTCATTATCTCATTAACACAGAGCACTGGGTCTGTAAAACTTATTATTCAGCATCGTACCTCTATGACACACAACCCCCTTTTGATGTTGTTTGTGTTCCTGAAGAGCCATCATCAGGATCATAACTGCTGGAGGTTATAGCTACACTAATGTTGTGGTCATTTTATTACAGTGTTTTTCCTACAGGAAGTTAATGCATCTGTGAAGAAAAAACAGTATTAAAAAAATCATAATCTAACAAGGATTGAACTGGGACAAAAAATCAGGCCTTTTGAGCTGAGACCGGCCCACTAGGCTGATCGCTCCCGGGTTGGCCAGGAGGGGGGGGGTTGCTAGCGGGATTCCGCAACAGGACCCCTCCTGATATCGTTCTTCCTGGGGGTGCTGACAGGATTCAGTGCCTACTGGGGCCCCTCTCACTGTGCTGAAGGGATTCCATGTTGGCCCAAATTTACCATCGGCAAATGCCTGGTGTGCCAGATGGCCAGTCCAGCACTGAATATAACTAAAGTTATATTCCAAAATTTTTCTACATAATGTAAAGGTTACACGACAATTTAAACCGCCATGATTCCCTGCAGCCATCTGTAGCCCGTAGAGGACATTATTGGACCACAAACTTGTCTCCTCCTACTCACAGCCGGCCTGAGTTTACCCTTTATTATTGTCTGTCTTCCCATTAGTCCTTAGTTCAGTCCCCTTGGTATTTAAGTTGGTTAATCCTTAGTTTCAAAGGGTGAGGTCCATCAGTGGGTGGCCGGGTAGGGCTCACAGGGATTGTTTTGCAGCCTTTCTCCCCTCCTTTGGCCCCTTCTTCTCTTGTGTGGTCCGGGTGGCCCATTTGACGCTATGGAGTTGCACCATTGGGATGGCATACTGTGCCATCCCAATCAGCGGCCGCTTTGAAAAGGTTGGTTCACGATGTACAAGTCTTACTACTTGTATTTAGTCACAGCTGTCTTATGTTTAGGTTTAAGTAATTGTGCTTGGCTTAGTCCTGTGTGCATGTAAAAGGATTTTGTTCATGCTCGTGTGTCAGTCCACCCCTGCTAACACCACACTATAAGTATGTTACGACATATAAAAGCCATATATTAGGAAATAAATAAAATCCTTCAGAATGTGGTCAGTAATTATTAGAATGTTATTGCAGAAGTTGAAATTTTGGTTTTTGGAGGAAAACCGTAAGAGCAGTACTTTATGTTAAAAAACATTATTTGAATGAACTGTTATTTAGGAAAATAAAATCTAATTCACCAATGTGGCATTTCCTTTTTTTGTCAACAGGGAAAAATAAATATTTGTTACATTAGCAATACAATTTGGTGATAAACATGCAGTTGAGTGAAAAAATCTATATAAAATAATACTGGCAATATTAGCACTTTACAATACTAATGTCCATAATTGCATAATGAGAGGCTTCATGGTCTTATATGTCAGGACCCATGAGGCGAGAGATTATAATAACCATCCACTACATGTTCATGTAATAATAATATAATTATAATGGCTATTGGTCTTTGTGGCATGCTTCATCCATCTGTTTTAATAGGCATGGGCTAAATGTCCTCAGGGTTCCAGGTGATTTTACCAGAATCATTTTCAGGGAAATAAACGAGATCACAAAGTTTTTGAATCTGTTTGTTTAATCAGTGTCATATGAAAATAGGCCACCTCAATGACACTAGCTAATTAATGTGGTGTCTCATTCAGAGTTTAATATATACATCACTCCCTGAAGCCACTCGTTTTATCTCTGAAGTTACACAAGTCAATTACCCTGATGCCGGTGGGAAAAGCTAAAAAGAAAAGACACTCACAGGCAAAATAAGCACACTAATAATTACCAAGGTGTGTGATTACCTTTACCTATAGAGAGTATTATTACTAGACATTTTATATAATGTTGTATTACACTTTATTATTATTAAACACTTCAATATGTCATGTATTTTACTTGGTTGAATGTTTTGTTTGTGTATTTTCTGGGATGTGTATTGTGTATGGGGTGGGATTAGCTCATAAAGCACAGGTGCATAGATGTATGAATGAACCTAACCCCCCATCCCACCACCACTACCACCACCACCCCTCCAACCAAAACACCCCATTGCTAATGTGTGTCATCATCATTTTCAGTGTTTCCAACTGTGGATTTAGCTGGTTTTGATGCAGTAAATTGGCATTTCCTAAATTAATCATTTTGTTCAGCAACTAATAACCTTATCATTGCCTTTAAAATTAAGTTGCTGAGCCTGAACATTGGAGCTTGATAGAAAATGCTCTTTTAAAAGAAAAGTGGCCTGGTTGATTTAGAGGCCTTTGCATGTGAACTCTTCATGTTTTTCACATGAACAGGAACAGTCACAGAACACAACCTTTCTGAGC
>JBBPDB010000023.1:7153360-7163829 GCA_037974465.1 Brachypetersius altus | reverse complement strand
CTTCTATTTAGAATTTATTATACTGTATGAACACCCTTGGGTCACATCACCATACTGTCCCCCCCACTTTTAAATTGACTGCTATGCCCCTGGCCACAGGCAAACTTTTAAAAAATTGAAATCAGCAAGGCTAACACTAGTTTGTACAACTAATCTTAAACAAAATAATCATATAACACTGCAGTTATTTTAACAGAATAAGTTTAGTATAAGAGTAATTAAAATAACTCACTTCCAACGAGAGCTTCAACATGAGGAAGGCTCAAAATGACTTCGGCGGTCGTCCAGACACTCGGTATACTATAATATGGAACATTTCTTATAGTGGACCGCGCTCTCCTACTTCTTTAAAATCTTTCCTACAAACATACACATTAACAATATTTGCATTTAATTAAAAAAAAATCAAGATTAATTGCCCAAAGCATATGATGCGTAATTTAGAATGTTTGAGACTCCTATACGCTCCCCCAAAATGATGTCGCCCCATTATTGTGCGTGAAACTAGTTCTATTGAGTATTTTTTTCGAAAACACGACCTTTAGACAACGTTGATTCGATGGCCCTTTCAAGCATATAAATCGTGATTGCTGTAAAACTGTTGATTTAGAAGTTTATACGTCAACTATATATGCTACCATCCTTTACGACTGTAACTCAACTTTTGCTATCTGGGACCTTTGTACACATATTTTTATATTTTCAGAATGTGACTACTGGCCCTAACCTTAACATCTTCCTGCATGTTTTGTACTGTGAAAATATATTATGGTCTTGGTACTGTGATGTTACATGTGTCATATCACTCGCCCCTACTCAAAAATCTCAATCATTTTACAGCAGACAGGCCTGAGGATGACTGGGCAAAAAGGGCAAAAACAAGTCGATAAAGTTGGAATGAGAAAATTCTTCTGAAAGGAACTTCAGCCAAATGTGCAATTCGTGGTTCAACTTTTTTTTTTTTTTTTTTTAAATCTGTACACTTTATGTTCAGGGTCCAGTTACAAGAGGCAAAGGCCCTGGTCAGAGTCCAAAACATTTCAATCACTGAAAGGAATCTACCTCAACAAAAGAAGACACATACCTACAAACAATGGTTAACTAAAGCACTCTGTGCGTTCATGTTCAACCATGTAGGCCTAGTTATTTTGATATTATTCTGTAGGCCGCAAAAGAACAGTAATTGTTTTGCAAATTAAGTATTAACAGTTGCTTGTAAAAGCAGGTTTTGAAAATTGAGTGAATTCAGTCATCAGACACAGCAAGATTATGCCTCAGAAACAACAGCAGGCACGCCTGAGTTAATACCAGAGGCCAAAGGAGGGCTCATCACCTCTTCACAGCCTCTAAGGATCTACTGCAACCCTTCTTGACTCTGCCAACAGCCTGCAATCTCAGGAAGTGAGTGCAGTAACATTTAATATAAATTGAGATTCTCTCCCACATTAACAGAAATCAGCAGTCTTCCTAATTTGCGATTCGTTTAGATACTCCGCATCAAGGGTGTTCTCAAAGACATTTTCAACAAAAGAATCACTCCAGATAATTACATTTTGACTAAAGCCTATCTTGCTTACGATAAAAGTTAGTCACATTTGCAAATCCCTATTATTTACCTTTTCCTTCTTGACAGGGTTAAAGAGCCAGAGAGGTTTCCAAAGCTACCTTCTGCAGTTCCCAGAGGACAGTAAGTTACAGCTTTTATCACAGGCCGTACCAAGTTACCTTAGTTTTAGAGTTAACTTCGTATTTTAGAGTGCACTAACCTTATCTCTCCTTGTGTGGACAGAGCAGTGTGCCAGGCTAACATGGCAGAGTGTGATCTTACCTGCCCTCAAACAAAGCCTCGGTTCCAGCTTTGCAGAGTGACAAAGGAGAACCCATGCCGTGCAAAAGAGCAGGTTTTACAAACCCGTAAAATAAAATAGTCTAATGTTTCATAGACTGTCAAGCAAGCTATTTTGGAAACAACTCAGGATTTCATATACTGTACTGAAGTGACAGAGGCAATATTGAATGTATTTTTAATGTAAATAAAAATGCATTTATGCACAGATTATTCCAAAAACAAACTTTCATTTCTTGCATTTAGAAACAAATAACAGAAGAAGGTGTACAAGTCATGAGTACGACAGGACAGGTGTAAATATTGTGTAAAGTGTAGATACTAGTGTCTGAAAGAACAATTGAGAGAAAAATGATTAAACTAAGCTGCTGAGAGGCAAGCTTGTCTCACACTCTGAGCCCATGTATTTAGCAGGGCTGTCACTGAGTGCTTGTCTGGAAGCTGAAGAAGTTTGGAGGTCATGTTCCGATGTACAGTTTGCAGGAAGGGATTAGCCTCTGGAAAAAGACAAACATGAAAGCAAAAAATTATATAGCCTTTTTGTTTCTTTCACCAGCAAATTGACAGAAAAAGTGAATTAAGTTGATCTGCAAATAGAAAAATACAAATAAAACCACAAACTTGGCAGCTAATATATTTCACTGGTCATATTTGTTGCTCTTTTAGTAGTCATAGAACACTGACATTCTAGTCAAACTTATTTATTACTCAAGAAGTCTGCCTGAACAATAAATAGTCTTAAATGTATTGTAAGCACCAGTGTACATTCTCTTACCATAATTCTGTCTGTCATTATCCCACTGAGGGCTTTGGTCAGGATAGTCTGCTGGAATGCTCAGCAGGAGAGGAGGAACACTGGGAAGATTCTTATCATCTGAAAACAAAGACAATATAAATCACACTAAATAAAAATAAAGGGTCTTAGCATATATGAAGGAGCATTTCTTTCAAACTCACCCAGTTTGCAGATTAGGTGGACTGTCCCATTATTACTACAGAAGGCTGGGTCCAGGTTGACATGAAATTTTGAATTAAGACGTGCTACTTCCCCTTGTAGTATGTTAGGGATGGTCTGACGATCATCATCATCATATTTTCTCTTACGAGTAGGAATTATTGGCCCTCTGCATCAGAAGTGAGAAAGATGAGCAACTGAATATCGTACTACAAATGTCCTTCACGTGTGATATGAAGCAAGCACAACTTGATTATTTCTACTATATAACTATTAGGCTACTTTTTTATGTTTACCTACCAAGGAAATTATTTCAGTTGTACTCACGTAATTGGTGTTCCATGGATGGCTGTCATAGCGGGAGCAAACGATCGATAAAGGGAGTGGTTGAAGACTGGTGAGCGTATGTTTGCTAAAACAGCATCCAGCAAGGGTTGGTACAGATACTGCTTTTTGGTGCTGGACACTGTTGGAGGAGGTGGGGTAGGCTAAGAAATAAAGTACAAGAATATTAAAAAGTAGCTGTACACAATTTTGAAAGCAAAAAAAGAAAATTATTATTATAAAGTACACACTAATGATAATAATAAATCAGTAAAAATAAATAAATCGTTAAGTAAAAAAAATTTGAACAACACACCACTGCCATGTCATTCTTCAATTTCTCCAAGGCTATTTCACACTTTTGTAGTGTTTTTAGGGGACATCTAGTGGAAAAGAAAGGTAATTGAAGCATAATCCAAAACCACCTATTTCCCAAATTGAAAGTATATTTTTACACTACATTTTTACCTTGTATTAGGATCTGTGAGGATATTCAGCAGACTTTTCATTTTACTCAGATCCTTCTTCCTGTCTGTAAAAGCAACAGAAAAAAATGAGTAGTTCTCAAAATGAGAAACTTAAGATGAAGATATGGGGCAAAAATGCATTGATAGTACCTTCATTTTTGTCAATTTTATTAATCATCCTGCGCAGTGGCTCTATGTATTTGGACAGCTGTTTGAGTTTGTCCATATATTGTTGGTCTTCTGACTGTGAAGCACCTGCCGGACTCATCACCGAGTTAGGATTGCCTGAAGTTTAATAGAGGAGTAAAAATGTACCACATTTTTAACAATAATGTACTTTATTTAAACTAATATCAGTCCAAAAATGGTTCTAAAATATACGAAAAGCCATAGCAAATCACTGACAGTTTTGAGAGGTTTGTAGTGTCAGGACTCCACTGTACCTGGGGTATTAAGGGATCCTGGAGAAGGCACTTGAGGTGGGTAGCTCTGTGGGGTGCGTCCTGTTGCTGGGCTGTTGGAAGGCTGTGGAGAGGGACTGGGTTGGAAACCCCCTGGTGAAGGGGTTGGACCACAGCTAAAGAAGAGAAACACTGTGTTTTACTGTCAGCAGGTAACACCTTATTTAAAAACAGTTACAGGCCAATCTACCCAATAGCTCAGTTGTCAGTCAAAAGTTGTCAATGTTCTGAACTGACTAAATGACTCTCCACTGTTGAAATGTGCAGTGCTTAAACCACCTTTTTGGCACTGTGGTCAAGCCAACAATATTGTTTGCACGATGTGGCAGCAACGGTGAGAAGAAAAAAGTGAATACATGCACTGAATACACCCATGAAGGATTTTGTGTGAAATTTAGTTGAAAACATTAGGTGCACATTGAGTGTCCAATGAAACTTATGTTCTACATTCACACGATCATGGACTACCTGCTTAGACAGGTAAAGGCCACTTGTTTGGCATGCAAAAAACAGCTTGACTGTTTTAGTGTGATGCATAGGGACACATGATTTTCAAAACAAGGCTACAAAGCCATGCACAACAAACTGTTACGTGGGTTGGAGATATCTCACCAAAAAGCAGGTAAATGTTACAAAGAAAATTCTAGAATAATTCTACAAATGTAATGCCATTAACTTGACGAACTTCAATCTGTTTATTTAATCCAGCAGCAACTTTGTTTTGTATGTCTTAGTAACTGCACACAAAGGAGGCAAATGCTCTCAAATGTGCCTTACCCATCAAATTCAAAACCTGCTGCACAGAAATGCATACATGTGCATAAACAGAGCGCCAACCATAAGAAACTCGCCATGTCCCAACAGCTGTGGCCAGATTATCTACATATGTATCAACCGATAAGTCTACAATTAGGCACTTAGGCAACTAAGCTAAACTACTTACTAACTCTTGTTTCTTATATATTTTCACAATTAATGCAGTCATACCTGATAAAACCCTGTGACGAGGGGGGCTGTGGAGAAGGCTGAGGTTGGGGAGGGGGAGGCATAGGTGGCTGTGGTGTTGGCACCTGAACTGGGGAAGGTGAAGACATTTGCTGGCCCTGTTAAGAAGGTAGAGATAAAAATAAACATATGCACAAGTGTCAAAAAGTGGAGCAGAGGTTCTGCACTTAACCCTATTAAAAATCTTAGGGCCTTGTGGACTGTGAAGCGCCATTCAACCAGTCGAAATCTGCTTCCCACCATCCACAACTTTCACTCCCTCCTTTCTGACACAACCAGACTTCACTTACCTGTACCATATTTTCATTTACATCTGTTGTATGCATTATAACGCTTGAATGCCATTTTTCAAAATTTGCGAAAAAAAACCCAAAACATTTAAAATCCTAGTTGCCATTTTTCCCCTAAATGCTACCTTTTACCTGCAACTGCCATTATGATCCTGGGTTGGGTATACATGGGAAGGAAAAGGGGAGGGGCTGTTATGGCAAGGATGTCTCGTAGACAGCCTCTGTGGGGGAAATTTCCATCCAAAGCCACAGACGTAGGCACCTACTGGCTCACAGTGCTTGAGGCCAGCAATCAGCCCTGGTGTAAATACCTGTGGCATTTGCTGTCCTCCCATGGCAGCAGGGTTTGGAGGAATGGCAGAGTTCGGGGTGGCGCGGGGCAACCGGGGTGGAATTTGCATCACAGCACGGGGCATCATCTTTGAGGAGGACAGAGGGGACAACAGACATGTCACAAGCAAAACAATAAATGCAGTGCATCAGCGGATATGAGAGGAAGCACATGCATACATGCAAACAGGAACCATTTAAGGAGGGTTGCAAGCGCAGATGCACACACATACAGCAACATGGACAACTAACAGATTCATATATGCAGGTGGTCACACCCACAAAAATTATGGGTCCACATGGCAGTACCATGATTTAGTTTTTATTCGGATTCCAAAAAATAAAATATAAACTCTGCCAGGTTCGAATGTAGGCAGAATGCATTTCCAAACAACAGGCCACTTGGCATCATGTTCTGTCGACCATGCAAGATGAGGGTCAAGATACAATGCTTGTATCTTTAATAGGTCTTATTCACTTATTAACTTCCCCAAGACAGACTATGGGTCAGCTTGAAAGTTGGTCATATTATACTTAAGTGATTGCAAAAGTATACCGTCACTAAGATTACAGTAATAACACAGCATTCAAGGATTATCTATCAAACCTAAGTCTTAGTATATCGTCACAAAAATCTTGCTTCAAGCATGCATTTAAGTGTGCAGCAAGAGCTTGTTAAGGCAAAAAGCAAGCATGCAGTCATGTTAGCAACATAAATATAGCACACATATCGCAAGAGAAAATAAAGCCCTACTCAATCTATAGACCTTAAATATGTGTTTTTCTATATTTCTTTTTTCGCAATGATTTAATATGGAACAGGTATTCCTATGATTTATACACCATTCCATCTGTGTGTTTAGGTCAAGCTTGAAGGCAAATATATGGGACAACATGAATGCATGAAAGCGACATGAATGTTATCATTCCCTCGAGGCATGATTAGAACATACACAGACAGGCATTCTTTTTGAGGGACATTTAGGTGTGTTAGTCTGACATTTGGGTGGGTTAGTTAGCATAGAGGTGACAAACTAAGGGAGACCTCTCCTCATAAGTCCCACTCCTTAGCACAAGGAAAGTGTATTAACTACAAATGCTGATGGCACTAACTACCCATTACGGCCTGAGATTTCAATAAATGTGTGATGTGGAATTGTCACTGCCTAAACTCCTCCAACTATCTGACAGTAAATCTTTGAAAAGGCAGAGCCCTGATGTCACTAGGCTGCCCAATTTGGTACCTAGCACAAACACTAACACTTTTGTTAGAAACTTTTGTCACTGTTGTTTCTCATTCCTGAGATTAAACGGGCCAACAACCAAAAGAAAATCATCAGTCAAGTACTAATATTCACTTTGGTAACATGCACTCACACCAGGCTCATTCATTCACGCATCCAAATCCCCACTGCAGCTTGCACAGCTCTTACCGTGCTGGGCACTGTTGCAAGCTGGGCCTGAACTGCTGCTTGCTGGGCCTGAGCTGCTGCTTGCTGGACCTGAGCTGCTGCTGCTTGCTGCTGCAATACTCTAGCCTGGCCAGATACATATAAACAAAAGTAAGCAAATAAAAGAACATAAGAACATATTAAACCCCAAATAAATAATGCAGTATAAAACATAGTAATAAAATCTAATCTGTTTTTTCATATAGAGTAGTTGTTCTTGTACTTGAGCCTGGAATGCCTGCTGCATCTTTATCTGCTGCTGGCTGATGGAACTGATTGCCTGATGCTGTCCAGGAGGCATCTGTCCAGCCAAGGACTGTGGCACAAGGATCTGTGATGGCTGGGAATGGGGTGGCATCTGACTTTGCTGGACCTGAGCTTGTATCTGTTGCTGCTGCTGCAAATGCTGAATGCTCTGAGCCTGTGCTTGTGCATGGGCTTGAGTTTGCTGTTGTTGAAGTTGCAACTGGGCTATCTGCTGTTGCTGAAGTCTGGATGTGTGCAGCTGGAATAAAACATTCATTAAAAGATGTTTTCTGATTGTCAATAAGAATTGCCAGAACCAAAACACTGCATGGAACACTGCAGTATATCATATGATTATGTATTATGGTCAAAGGAAAATTGTGAATATCTAATGTCTGTAACCTTTCCTGACCTGGTTCTGTTGCTGCTGTTGTTGCTGCTGCTGCTGCTGTTGTTGTTGCTGCTGCTGTTGTTGTTGTTGTTGTTGTTGCTGCTGCTGCTGCTGTTGTTGTTGTTGTTGTTGTTGTTGTTGTTGTTGCTGCTGCTGCTGCTGTGTCTGGGTCTGCTGTTGTTGCTGGTTCTGGTGTTGCAGTGCTTGATGCTGCTGCTGCTGTTGTATCTGGAGCTTAATATGTTGGGCCTGAAACTGTTGCTGCATAGCATTCTGTTGCATGGATGCTTGCTGCTGCGGCTGAAGGTTTGTCTGCTGCTGCGGCTGGAACTGCTGGTACTGCATAGGCTGCTGTTGCTGTTGTGTCATTTGCATCTGCATCTGCCCTGCTGGCACAGCTATAGTAGAGATCAAACACATGAGTTGCAGGCATTATGAAGAAGAGTAAATTCTAAGAGTAAAGAGTAAATTAAACAGATTGTTTAGTTGATATCTAATACCAACATATCTGTACATTCAGTATCAATAACTCACCACCTTGTTGATTTCCTGCAACTCCTTGCATGGTATGCTGGCCCATCTGCATTTGTCCCATGGACCCCATTCCACCCATTGGAGCTCCAGGACGAGGTCCCATGCCAATGGTACTAGGACCACCTCCACCTACGGCAGTGAGAGCCTGTAAAGCATTCACTGGATCTGATTTAGAGAAAAAAGGGTGAAAATTAATTGTGCTAACTAACCCAGCCTTGTCACAACAGCCAAATATATTGGTTTTCTCCTCCCTTTAACATCCCATCAAAGTACACCTACCTGGCCCACCTTGTGCTTTTTTATCTAAATAAAGAAAGTGTACATGAAATAGTTAGTTAACCTCTACCACATAATCATGAATTACACATATATAAAGACTACCAGTTTTACTTACGGATATCTCTGAAATGAATGATCAGCCTTGCAACCAGAGATAGGTACTCCTCCTATACAGATGCACAACATTAAAGATTGCCCATCACTGAGGAAAAACCCTACACGGATTAGATTAGCTCAGTATGACATAGCTTGTACATGCAGCTACATAAGCATAAAAAAATCAATACTTTATGATGCAAAAAATAAGTTATCCAATAATAATCCCCACTTTAATCAGCCCACTTTGTAGAGAAAATAGAGGAAAACTTCAAGCACCTCAACCAATGACTGAGACCCTACAAATCATCCACTGATAGCGTTTGATACATGCTAACAAACTAAACCCAGTAAATGGTGAGGACAGACATACATCAGGAAAATGGATATGGATATGTTCACCCATAACTGAAGTTACCAGACAACCTAAGTAAGTCCCACTATATTTGTCTAGGGTGAGGTTGGAGAAAATATGGCAGTGTAGATGTCTATAGGGTATAAGTGTCGGCATGTCAGCTTGCATTGTAGAAACACATGTCGTGTTACTTACTCTTGTCTTGGCTTTAATAAATACATGGTTCTCCATGTCATTGCTGGTTTTTGTATGTGCTGTTCCAGCCTTTCTCATGGCTTCCTCTCTGCAAAAAAATGCAAAAAGTTTAACAAACAAGCGAGTGGGTCTGCACTAATATATTCATACTTCCAAACCCGATGTTTGAGAACAGATTCTGACATATAAATACTGTACTGAGTGTTTTCTTTAAGAAGCAACTTTTTTTAGTATTAACTTTACTCTGCTGGGACAGTAGTATACATTGACGTAGTATACATAACATCAAACTGTACATACGCGTCCTAAAAAGTATTTTTAAACTCAAGATATATACAGAACACTGAGGCACTTCACCAAAGACCATCAACACCCCACCTTGTGACTCACACTTTCCTTTTGTTTTGCACAGTAGCTGCAAACCTTAACCAGCTAGCTAGCTCAGTCTCTGAAGTTACATAAGTAAAACTTGTTCTATACACATAGTGCATCCCAATCCACAACGTTGGCACGTGTATTTTAATTTTGGAGGAATAACTGATCCATACCACCAATATATCGACTGAAAAAGCGCCAAAATATTTATAGAACACTTTGCTACCAAGCTAGCTATCGTAAACAGCTCAGGCTAACGTTAGCTCAGATCAGAGAGACTTGGATAAACACGATTTAAGAACGTTTTCAGTTTCATCAACCACACGTGTTAAACTGTGAACGGTTCAGGCATCTAATAGTGCAGTCGCATATTCTCATGTTTAATAAGTGAAAATGAACGTCAAACATAGCTAATCGTTGTTAGCCTTAGCTAATTGGCAGAACGGACTCCAGATATATGTTCTCAAACGATTTAGAACACACTGACCGATCCGTTCGGGATTTAAAAAGACTTACATTTGTGCCACTACTTTTTGTCGGAATCCCGGACTCCTCCAGTCATTATCACTCGGGACCTCCATTCCAGACATGGCTGCTAAAGGGCCGAACAGGAACTGCTCTGCCTCTCCGCCTGTGAGACTCAACCTAACCTCAGTGATTCAGACCATACCTCTACACAGGAGACTGACTGTTTCAGAGATTCAGACATATACCCCATACACAGGATTCTGTATAAATATAAATAAAAAATGGACAATTGTTCCCCAAAAATTGGATGGATGGATGGATAGATAGATAGATAGATAGATAGATAGATGGATGGATGGATAGATAGATAGATAGATAGATAGATAGATAGATAGATAGAT
>JBBPDB010000023.1:7128038-7146241 GCA_037974465.1 Brachypetersius altus | reverse complement strand
TACTATATAGTATGCGATATATTGTGTTTTCGCATACTATATAGTAGGGAAGTATGCGATTTCGGACGCAGCCTAGTACTTGAGCTTGAGGGAGGGCGCTATTCTTTAGAGAGAGAGAGAGAGAGAGAGAGAGAGAGAGAGAGAGAGAGAGAGAGACACCCGCCCTCCAGACGCCATTTCTCCGCTCACTGTTCAGTGGGGGATGACGAGAGAGGTAGAGGGCAGAAGCCGCCTATTATCCAACGGGGGTGGGCACGCACGATTTAAAGGTTCGAACCGTATTTAAATCGCTTTATGGGGAGTTCGGGGACGCGTCCGTGAGAGAAAGGAGAGTTTTGCGTTTCAGAAAAGTGAGAGATTCGTGAAGAAACGTGAGACAAACTTTTGAATTCATTTTTGTGCTGAAGACGTGTTGCAGGTCGCCATTTTTGTTACAGCTAGCTAGTCTGTCTGTCTGTCTCGGTTAGCTTAGCTAGTCGTAGCTTGTTCCTTAAATTTGACAAAAGTCACATTTTATGGGTCTAAAAGTATCCTCAGCGATTCGTTAATGGAAGGGTGTATCATGTTTGGCTCTGAATCGTGATGTAGACCGGTATTCATGAACTTACTATGGCGATATTTTCTCCGTGGTGAGCTAAGCTGGCTAATATCTGTTTCATTAACTGCTACTTTCGCGGAAGAGGGAAGGGATTGAAACAAAAAGAGGAACTTTAATGGGTATATTCCCTTGATTTTGTGTAACGGTCGGTTCGACAGGGTTGTTTTGTGATATCGTTGTCTTGTTAAACGTACACATATCGGCTACAAAGCCCAGAGATGTTTGAAATGCAACAAAGTTGGTCGATGCCAGTCGCAGCCTGTCTGTGAAACGTCAGGTTGCGGTCCAGTTTTTCATGCTGTCGTTTTGAGTGTCCCGGGGCATCTTAAACAGTTCGTAGGTCTTGTCGTGGGGTTTTTACAGTTACCTTAATTTATTTTCTGGTCATATATACATAAATATTCGTTTGTAGTCTTTATTTCCGAGGAGACATGTCGTCGGCTCGGTTCGACTCGTCGGACCGAAACAGTTGGTATTTCGGCTCCCTTTCGAGGCAGGAGGCTCAAAGCAGGTTACAGGGACAGAGACATGGGATGTTTCTGGTCCGAGACTCGTCCACCTGCCCCGGGGACTACGTGCTGTCTGTGTCCGAGAACTCCAAAGTGTCTCACTATATCATCAACTCTTTACCAAGCAAGAGGTTCAAAATAGGAGACCAAGAGTTTGAACATCTACCCGCGCTTTTGGAGTTCTACAAAATTCATTACCTGGACACAACCACCTTGATAGAACCTGCACCAAGGTGAGCACTTTACACTGGTCAACTTTAACTTCAAATCAGTACTGTTATGTGTACCTGTTTTATATATTCATGGTGTTCATTATTGTTTATTTATATTAATACATATATCCACTATGTACATCTGTACATATATACATAATTTTATATAAATAAAATTATACAAACACAAACCTCAAACTTTCTTTTGTTCTGTTCACTTGCTGCGTAACAATTTTCCCACTTGTATGACTGAGAGTTTTCTCATTTGTATTTATGTGTAACTAACACTCTATACACACATCTATCTATCTATCTTGTGCTTTTATTCTGTTGGTTACGCTGTGCATACTTTCTTTTGTTCTGTCCACTTGCTGCTGTAACAATGCAATTTCTAATAAAAGGGACTAATAAGGGGTGATCTTAACTCATTATCACTAGCTTCAAAAACTTCCTGAAGACTCATCTGTTCAGAGACTGTCTTATCTATATTCATGCACTGCTGGTACATACAGATTTATCTCTTAGAACTTTCCTCTTGTTCTCACACTGTCCTTAAACTTAAATGTTTGCTCATACTGCACTTAAGTCACTTTGGATAAAAAGGTCTACCAAAAGAATAATGTATGATCAATTATTATATTGCTCATTGTGGTCACTGATTTTAGTAAGAGTGGACCGTGTGAGTAGTTTCTACTTTACAGTAGATTACTGTACATTGCATGAAATTAGGTTGCCCTAAACTGATAACTGTTGGGCCCCTGGGCAATTCATTCATTTGAAGATGTGTGTGGAGTTGTGTGAGTGATTTGTTTTTTTTTTTTTTCTCTCTTTCACTCTGTTTTTTATATTTGTTATTCCCACAAAACAGAAATGCCAACATATGACAGTTCATTTTAAAGAGGTGTGGTTTATTGAGATGGTCAGTTGGTGAAAAAGGCTGGTGAATGAATAACAGTTCTGGTTAATGCAGTCACAGGAGTGAAATGCAGTAAATTACCAAAGGGTTATGTTATACTGGCAGCAGTACAATATTTAAATATACTGTAGTAGTAACTGTTAGATTAATAATCTTTTATATATGAGCACCTTGTCTTTTGTTCATGAAATTGCACTAAAATGTTAAGTATGAGAAGGAACCAGTACCTGTGCTTTCCTTGTGTTGCAAGGTTAAATGACTGCAGCTACATAATGAGGTGCCTTCCTATCTTTCAACAGATACCCCAACACAGCTCTAACCGGTGGTCCTATTCAGTCAATTGGTGGACCTGGAGATGAGAATTTGGAGTATGTGCGGACTCTTTAT
This sequence comes from Brachypetersius altus, assembly GCA_037974465.1. Classification (NCBI taxonomy): domain Eukaryota; kingdom Metazoa; phylum Chordata; class Actinopteri; order Characiformes; family Alestidae; genus Brachypetersius; species Brachypetersius altus. Next base: position 7,143,619 of record JBBPDB010000023.1, on the reverse strand, counting down.
GACTTCACTGGCAGTGACGCAGAGGACCTTCCTTTCAAGAAGGGTGAGATCCTGATTATCCTGGACAAGCCTGAGGAGCAGTGGTGGAGTGCTAAGAGCAAGGAGGGCCGTGTTGGTATGATCCCTGTACCTTATGTTGAAAAGCTGGTCAGGCCTTCACCACATCCTGGGCAGCCAGGCCATGGTGCCCGCAACTCTAACAGCTATGGTATCCCTGAGCCTGCACATGCCTACGCTCAGCCCCAAACACCGTCACCCCTGCCCCCTGGTACACCTGGTGCTGTCATCAACCCACTGCCTTCCATGCAGAATGGGCCTGTTATGGCCAGGGCCATCCAGAAACGAGTGCCCTGTGCTTACGACAAGACCGCTTTAGCGTTAGAGGTAGGTGCTGTACCCAGTATTCCTTGATAATTTCCCAAGGGGAAGTTTATGCAAACTCTTTGTAGAATCTGAAACTCTGAACGGGATAGATCGGTTGTAACCCCAAGTGATTACACATTTAATTGTTGCTTTTTGGGGCACTATAAATTGATATGTGATTGTTTTAGTTGTTCTTCTACTATGCAACAAATCACATGCATACAACATAAATCATTCTAGTCTTGGGGGCTGGTTCCTATTTGGTCATCAGTTATAGAAGAAGAGTAATTATATTTGTGTTCTTTATGATAGGTTAAAAGTAGCTAATTTAGCTTTTGATCTCAAGCTCTTGTTAATTGGCCTAAGTTTATCTAAAGATTGGTTTTGCCTGCTTATGTTATGGGTTATTGTTTGGCAACATTTGAATTCCTACTGCAAACACCAGTGGAGCTTATTCCACTGGTGTTGCTCAATATGTCCTCATAGAGTTTTTATTTGTGCACTTGCTATATCTGTCCACCTTTACTGAATAAGAAAAGAGTGGGCTGATACCTCATTCCAGAATGCGACCAGGCTGCCAGAAATATTTGATCTAATGGCATTCTCTGAAGACGTAGGTTTACGGTCTGTTCATCATACTACGAAGTCATCATACTATGCACTGTTTCTGACACAAGCAGCAAAGCTGGATGAATTCTCTGCTTTATGTAAATTATGTAGCAGTGAAGTAGCTGTCTAAATGAACCAGTCAATTTCTTGACCTGTCACATCAGTGATTGTTCTACTTCCCCAATCTTCACTTCCACTGGTCTTTTGTTTCTACTCATGTCAGTTTGGCATGTAAAACAACTGGCAGCTAACAAAAAAGCAGCACTAAGACATGTTGACTTGAAGTGGTAAGTTTGCAACAAATATAGGTGGCTGCTTACTTACATGCTCTCGATTTTACACCATCACGTTATTTATCTTACAAATAGGAAAAGAATTTGGAAATGAACAAGAAAAGATCTTGAGTGAGTCAGTGAAAGGATCTTTTCTTCTCAGTGTTACAGAATTTATCACTGCTTTTCTTTAAGAAAAACAGCTTCTGGTTCAGTGTAGTCTTTTTCACCAATCACCAACACAAATTGGAGTTCTCTTAGAGCATGTAATGTTTTGAATAATGATGACAATGCTATTCTGCTATGTAAAGTATGGAACTAGTTTGCTCAAGAGCAGAGTGGAATTCCGTTCCTTTTACCTGGCTGTCACTCTACCTGGTGAGTTTCACCACCCATCCTGCTATTTTTCAGCCAAAAGCAAAGACATATTTCTGTTCACAGCAAAATGAGGAAGTAATGAATTAAGCAATTATAAAAATGCCCAATTCCTACTTAATTTGTTTTGTTATTGAATGTCAATTTTCAGAGAACCTGTAAGCACATAACCAAATATTTGGTCTTCTAGGCCAAAAATGTTGTATACTGTGTAATAACTGCATCTTTGAAAAGAGGATGCACTACTGTAATGCTCTAATCAAACTTTTGTAAAGTCTGCAGTTTCTTTCCACTTTTTTGCTGAAGAATTTAAGCTTTTAGATCTCAGTTCAAAACTGAATTGAGAGATCCCAGTATGTATTGCATTTCTGCTTGATAGTTCAGTGATATTCACTTTTATCACACCAGGAAGTTTCTAACAAACAGAAGCTAACAAATAACAGATAGCTAAAGACAATAAAGGCTACCTTTGGGTTAAAGGTGGAGAAGACAACTTATGATTTAGCTTTTGAGAAATTTCTTAAAAAGTAATTTTTAAGTAACTTCTCTTGTCCTGTTTCCACAGGTCGGTGACATTGTGAAAGTGACACGGATGAACATCAGTGGCCAGTGGGAAGGTGAAGTAAATGGCCGGAGAGGCTTGTTTCCTTTCACCCATGTGAAAATTTTGGATTCCCAAAATCCAGATGAGAGTGAATGACCTGGGTCTTGTTCTGTCGGCACTCCCTCAATCTGCTGACTGCCTGACGTCGTCACCATCTGAATCGCGCTTGCCTGCTTGAGGCTCTGCGACAGCGTCTCTTGAGCAAACCATTCGCGTGGCTTTTGACTGTTTACAGCTCCAAAACTCAAACAGTTCTTAATCTCTGTCCCTGGTTACAGGCGAGACCGTAATTTTTATTATATTTTTTTTGGTCTACCCTAAATGTCCTGTTATTTCCATGCCATCGGCTGTCTGTCCCTGTGCCAAGGTGAGATCGGAGTTCTGTGGCTCACTCTGTGATGCCTAGTCATTCTTGCCTTTTTTTTTTATTATTTTTTAAGCAATTGAAACTTCTGAAAGCTAGCTTTGACTGTTTGCAAGACAAACACATTTGAAAGAATATATTTGAAAATGAAAGGGAATCGAAATTCAGAGGAGCAGACGATTAAACCTTCTGGTCAAATGTGCTTTTGCCAGCCCTTTATCACTGGTTCAACACACAGTTTCTTTTTCCCTTCTCTGTAAAAGCCTGATCTTTGTAGGACAGATTGGTCCCCTGCCGCACAGAATAGCATGTTTGTGAGTGTCGGAGTGAGGTTTCGATCTTGCAGTTACAGGTTCAAGTAAAAAATTAATTCATCATTCATCTTTGTGCATCAGAAGCAGTCTAGTTGCAGAACTGAGTAGTCCCTGGCAAATAGCATATGTGAAACTAGTCTACAGTTGTAGCCTTTTTGTTTGTGCCATAATAACACAAGATCTGTAAATATCAGGTGTAGTGTAACTCGATGGTTGTGACTTGGAGGCTTTAACTTTAGAATGGTGAAGGGCTTAGCTGAGAGACTGCTTGAGTCTAGTCATGGTAGCTTGGTGCCATGAGAGTAGGTCTGGAACATTAATATGAAATCCTACACCTAATCTATGCCTTTCATGCGAGCAGAACATTCGCATAAGCAATCATGAGGTAGTATATGCCCCCTTTGAAGATTGGATTTGGTGTTTGACGACCACTGCTTTTTGCCTTGCCTTATTCTCACTGTTTTCCCCACTGTCCAAAGACCTCTCACCTGCTTTTTGTCATCGGCTGATATTGCACATCAGCAGTTCTCTGCTAAAAGATAGTCAACATACAGTATGTAATTTCCTCATGTGTAAATTTTTTATTTAGTATAGTAACAATAGCATTCAGTCCTGGGTTTTGTTCTTTTTCAGCAAGCTGATGAATCAAGCATTTACTGTGTGTTTAAAATAAACTGTTGTAAAATCTTTAACTAAAGGTGATTTTCTATAAAGGGATAAAATGCCTGCTGATGGCCTCTGTGCATGATCTCCTGGCCAAGAGGTTTCTGTCCTCTTCGGTCTAATGCTGCTTTGTGTCATCTTGTTTTCCTCTCAACTTCTATCTTATTTTTGAGTTACGTCATTGAAACAAAACTTATGATAGTTTCTCTCTCCCAGCATCAATTTTAGGCTAATCTTTATCAAGCAATACACCAGTCCTTTCAAAAGTGCTCAAATAATTTAAGTTTCTCAAAGTGTTTCATTTTTTAATGACTAACAGTATTACTGTACTATTGTTTCACATTAGTAACTATCCACATGGTCTCCTTAGTTAAAAATGGAAACTTGTGCCTTTTTTTTTTTCTCCATGCGTTAATATTTCCCATGGTTAACACCCGTGCTGGTATGACCCATCATGTACAGAGTGAGTAAATAAAATTTACATTTACTTCTCTTAATTGACTGTGGCCCCTTCTTATTTATGTTGATTATAAACGGAGACATCCATCGTCAATGAAAGCCAGTTTTTAGGCTGAGTTTTAGATCTAGAGCAGGGCTACAGCTATTCAATCTCAAATTTTATTAGCACCACTTGTGATGGTGACTGAGCCCTGGAGAAAGGAAGTAATTAGAGTGCCTTAATGAAGTTGCTAAGAAAAGAAACCTCTGCTCTGATGACCTAGAGGAACTTCTCAAGGAGAGAGTTTGCTTCATTTTCATATGTGGCCAAAAAGCTCTTTATTTTAGTACGGTAAAATGACAGTTGTCTGGTTACATGTGTCAACACGTGCCATACATTTTAACAATACAATTAATTATTTGGCATCAGCATGTATGCCCTTCTCCGATTGATCTAACGAGCAAGAAAAGTAGCATGCTTGTCCTTATTTGATTAGTGTTAATTCTACAGCTATTTGTGAGTGCTCAGTGGAGAAACTTTGAGTGTCAGAGAAGCAGTGCTTATCTTCCCTACGCTGCTGTTATGGCTATATTATGGCAGTGTGCCTCAGCTATTTTAGAGAACTTTGAGTAGCAACTGGTGACAGAAAGGGAATATACTGGGGAGGGGGGTGCACTGCCCTCTGGAGGACGCAGAAGTCATTTAACCATTAACATTTTCAAGGGTCTTGCCAAAAAATATTGACAATGCAATAGACATGCAGTACAATGTCCTTCACACATTTAACAAGTGCTGACTATGAAAACGAGACATGTTAGATTTTGTAATCCCTAAATATTGTGATTCAGTTTTTGTTTGAGATTTTTCTGTTTAACTAGTTAACATAACGAAATGAGCGAGGTGAGCATGGATGAGCTGCAGATGGTCTCATTGCTTGGATGATTTGTGAGAACAGGTGCAGATAAGCATGACAGCATCCGCTTGTGGCTGCTGTCCTGCAGGCTGATGTGCATTGCATCGGAGGAGCTGAAAATAATACAGATTGCTGTTGTCACTCAACCTTTTTATATTGAAAAAAAAGAAAGTTAAATGTTCAGAGGCTTGTTGTTCTATAACTCTGAAAAGCAACATTTCAAATTAATATGCAGCATAATGTTCTTGGGGGAGGTTCCCCTTTGTGTTATTGCACAACGGAAGCAGACTGGGCTGTTTGCTATTCTCACAATGGTTTCACACTGACAGTTCCATTAACTTACCACAAAGTGAGCTACACACTGATGCACAAGTTCTTCTCAAAAGCTGTAATGCGGTGTCACAAGAAGATTGTAAAGAATTGTTTTTCAGCTAACTTATAGAGGGCTCAGTTCTGCTTAGCGCATTGCACACATTCGAGGTTAACACCATGAGACACTGTTTTTGTGATCATGCTATTATTATCAGTGTCATGACCATTATATCTGGTGAATTACTCCGTCTTCAAACCACTGATGCCTTATAGTGTTTTCTAGTTAAAAATGACCCCTGAGGGGTATTTCATGATGCAGGGACTTACATCAGATTGCCTTCTCAGACAGATGGCTCTAGTCTTCTCTGTTAGCCAGATAACTTAAATTGAAAATTGTCCCGTAGTGTCTCAGCTCTTTTCACAAAGACTATACTTCAACATTGCAGCAAAGCGTGTAGGCATGCCGAAGCACTTATATTGTTCAGAGAACTGTAGAGATTATTAGACTACTGTTGAAATTTAAACACAGTAACATTTAAGTTTACATACCCCTTCCTGTATGATTCATCTAGAAACCTGACTCCAAATGGGATGCGTGAGGGTCTGACCTTTCAAAAGAGAATCTGTAGTAAGTAAAATAAGTAAACAACAAGTTGTTTATCACCTCTTTTCACCCTCCTTGCACAAATTGGGGTAAATCCTCCCCATTTGTCTAATTGCACCACTCAGCCTCATGGGATGTCTCACATCCCCCGCCACTGTGTATACCTGGTTACGTGCTTGATAGTGTAGTGTAAATTGCATCTGCAGTAGTAAATCTGCTGTACCTGGCACCTTTTGTTTATTTTCTACACTCGTTCTTGTCTCTTCAACAGTTCTCTAAAACCCCTCTAAAGGCCATGTCCTCATCATACAATGAGTAAAATCAACACATTTGCAGCCACATGTTTACACATGATCAATTGTACAAGAGCTACAGGGTTGGAGGAAGTAGAACAGAAACAGGAGGGGATGGTGAATAATTTTCAGCAAATCAGATTACTGAGGTTTTAAAATAACAGCACAGACTAAACATAGGAGTGACAAACACATCATAGATGAGGCTAAGGTACGATCAGCAGAACACATCCAGTCATGAATGGTAAGGTAGGTATAAAATACTGACTTACAGTCATATGCAATAGTCTTTAACACCAACATTTTTTTCTCAAACATTTTGATTTTCAATGTGAAAACAAGTTAACACAATCTATGTAAGAAACAACTATCGTATTTTTCTATAATTTCTGTTTTAGTGGAAAAAAAGCAGTAATTGTGCATATGTTCTCTACAGAAGCTGTGCACTTGTTTAATTGAAAATTTGGTAAAACGTATAATTTGACTATGGGTACAGGAACTTCACTCTACATTTATCCAGGGTTCTTTGTGTTTGCATATTGGTGAAATCTACAAATAGTCAAATTATTGTGCCGAGTGCTTAATGCAGACATACTCATTACAGTTCTGTTCAGAATAACTTTCACCTTACAAAAGTTCCACTTCCTCATTGCTGCATTTGGTTAATGTAATACACATACAGATTATTCTATATAAACTATTATATTCTTTTTCTAATTTCTGGAAAACTGAAGTCATTCTTCTGCTTAGTTACCTTTTTGCTATTGCACCAATGCAAATGCATCATACTTAATGTCTAAGTGAAGTCTTCATTGCCCTGCGTCGCTGAATGACTCAATACAGGGCTTTCTGCAGCCCATTACTAGTGCATCCTGAGGCTCAATCTACTACCATGGTTTAGATCTTTTAATGATGAGCTGGCCATTGAATGGTTGTTGCATGAACTTGCACAACACAATACACACTGAGAAGAGTAAGAGTGTCTCGAGTCTATGGAGACACTGGTTATTATTATTATTATTATTATTATTGTTATTATTAATAGTGCATGCAAAATATGTTACACTTTACATTCCACAGATTTCTATAGTTGGCCTCTGTGCTCCTTCTTTTACTCCTACAGACAGTGGTCTAAAGTTCAGCATCCAAATCCACTTTTGTTTTTTATTACCATAGACACAAATTCTTAATTGGCGTTGGTCACCATCTGAGCAAGGTGCTGCTTGAAAGGGGTTGATCTATAAACAAAATGATGTACATCTTTCACTAGATTTTTCTGGTTCGCATAAATGTGACTGTGTTTGCATGTGGAACAGTTTATTGTAGATAGACTGGAAATCCTTTGGGGGTTGTTTGGTCATAGGGTTTTCAAGCTTTCAGAATCTTCATACCCCATTTGTGAGCTGCAGCAATTAAACATTTACACTGCCATATGCTGCTTCCGTCTGTTGTGGAAAAAAAGGCCATGGCTCTTGCTTGCTCACTGTGGGGTCCTGGGCAGTTCAGAGTTTTGAATCAGCTTCCAGAGAATATATCCATCATAAGGATTCGGTTAAACAGTAGCTTGCTGGAGAATCAAACGTATATAGTTTTCTACTTACTGATGTAGTTGATCGACTAGGACGTGTTTGGTTTAAGAATTTTACTGTTTTAGGAATGAATGTGTAAATAAATTAAAAAATGGATAGAATGAATGTCTTGGCTGATTGACTACATCTGATTGACTACATTTCACTGAGTCATATTCAGAAAGGTAACACTGATTGTTCTTAAGCTAAGTTCTGCCTCTTATCAATGTACGATTCTAACAACACACAAAGAATGAGATGTTACAAATAAATATAAAGTTCTTCATTCAAAAACAGAAGTTCAACTTGTAGATCCTTCATGCTAAAGTCACTATATCTTAAAGCTTCATGAGTGGGTTTGTTTGGCTGAACTGAACTCTTCTTAAATGATGACCAATATATTAGACCCATCCAGCCCAGCCATAACTAACAAGCACCCACAAATGGGAGGGTCATAATTTTCAGCTTTTATTTAGGATCTAACACTAAGCTCCTAATTGCCACAACACTACTTTTCTACTGCCATATAGTTCCTTGGTGTAAACGCTCATGTAAGCCCCTATGACAGTCCGGTATACCTGAAAGTTATTTTAATGTTGAATTACACTCTTTCCAGTTATTCTGAAGGGTCGTTGTGCACCATGTTTAGTTAAAAAAAATTCTAATCTGATAAAATGAAACAAGTATTTATTTTGTATTGCTTTATTTTACATTCACAAGATAATCAAGTCTAGGGTATTTTAAAATCTCTCTTTTACACACATATAGAGCCTCAAGAGCTTTAGTGAAGTTTACTACTGTCTATTCAGACTAGTCCTTCATATTGTTAATGCCCTTTCAGACAAGGAAAAAACAAAAAATTGAAAGGGAAAAGAAACATTTCTCTTCCCAGAACACACTAGCAGAGCAGCACAGTAGCAGAAATAATTGTTTTTGTTTTGTATCTGGCCCATTCCACTTCGTTTAGTCTAACTTGCTGGTTGATGATTGTCTTTTTATTTTTAGCAGACTCTAACCTTACTTCCACTCAGCAGGAATATGAGTATAGAGAGTACTGACTCCAATCGGCCACATTGCCATGGTGATATCCTGATTGATGCAGGTTGTGTTCTGACATCAAGTGGTGTGGATGGGGATAAGCAGTGCTTGAGTACTGCCCTGGTAGAGCACCACTCCAATGGCCTAGCATTTGCTCTGTGCTGTAATGGGCATATATTGGGTGACTGCTAATGCCTGCCCTGCTTTTAGAGCAACCAGGGATGTTGTGGGCCATGGAGAACTCTAGTGCTCTGCACTGCGAGGCACTAGAGGTAGGTAGGGGTCTGGAGATGTCTTGCTCAGGCACAATGGCCATGTCAGTGGATATGGGCTCAAAATTATTGTGGTCCACTTGACCATCTGTACAGGAGGATGGTGAAGGCATTCTCTCAGACTCATGGATTCTGTAGGGAGAACATAAATATGAAATGGAGATGAGACAATAAAAAACAAACACTCTAAATACAACATATTTTTAAAAATAAAAATGTATTTTATGATCTGAGTGGGTGCCAATTCAATGCTTGAGGACCGCCAGACATGCAAAGTTTTTCAGACCTGTGTGCTTGGTAGCTGGTCTGCCCTGGGACTAGCTGCTCCGAGTTATTGTAGTCCATTGCTCCATCACTGTGCAGACTCTGGGTACTGTCCTGCTCCACTCCCCAGGGAGAAATGTGCTCATCCTGTACCATGGGAACTTCTTTGTAGAACAACAGGCCATCTGATTCTTCTCTGTGAGGGTCATATGGGAGCCTTGGCAAATCTGTGTGTGTAAAAACAAATCCCTCAGAACCATTCTAGTTTATATTTTCTCCTCACATGGAACACTTCTTTGATTTTCACAGAGACAAAGCAAGTACCTGAAAAACATCTGAACTCTGGCTCCTTGTCTGAAGTCTTTGGTTTCTTTGCTGAACTCTCTGGGCACAGTTGACTCTTCTGAGCTCTGTGCCTTGAAAGGAATGAAAAATATAGATAATTTAATGCAACGCCATGCTTTTGACTTCGTGGAGTTTGTGTAAGACCCTTTTCTAATCCAGCATGACTATGCGCCGAAGCAAAAAACATGCTCCAAAAAACCATGCCTGGATGAGTTTGTGTGGGAGAACCTGACTGGCTTGCCATCTAACACCTTTGGGATGAACTGGAATGTAGATTGCGAGTCAGTTCAACATCAGTGTCTGACCTCATAAATGCGCTACAGAATGAATGGACCGCAAATTCCCACAAAAACTCTGGTGGAAAGCCTTCCAGAAATAATGGAAGCTATTAGAGCTGTAAAGGGGATCCAACTCCATATTATAGTCCCTGTTGGTCTAATGGTCGCATGTCCCAATACTTTTGTTCATATAGTGTACCTACTGAATGGCAGATAGGCCAGTTTACCTCACCTTTTACCATGGGTCCCTTCGTCTCTGAACCCCTTTGCAAAGGGGTTATGGTCTATCTTCAGCTTTGTAATCTATGGGAGATAAATGAAAATACATTTAATAACAGGTTTTCACAGCAAGGAACAAGGAAGGTGTTTCTATGCTGCTTAACAGCTAAAGAACTGACCTTGCTGTTTTGGTAGACTGTGACTGCAATGAAGGCAGTTTCAGGGTATGTGAATGTCTGGAAGACACCCCATCGCACATTGTAAAGGTCATCAGCTTGCACTATGTGGAAGCGAGGCTGGTAGCGATGCATAGAATGCAGAATGATCTAGAAGGGGTGGGGTGGATTAAGTCAGACAAATATATATTGTGATGCAGACGCATCAGACAGGAGTATTCCTGAAAATGTGTGTCCTTACGTGGCCTTTCTGGTCCAGTGGGTTGTTGGTGAGCTTCAGCTTGAGAAAAGAAATGGATTGTTTTATCCAGTGGCTGCCCAGAGCAGGGGAGTCTGGGTGGATGTATGTCCTACAGGGGGGCTGGGGCTCTGCTTTCCCTGCCACCTCCCACTGTTCATTATTCCACTGTAGGTAAAGAAAAACGGATATTAGCATTTGTTTTTTTCGTTTTTTTTTTCCACATTCCATTCATTTGGCAGACACTTAAATCCAAATGACTTACAATATGAGGAAACATTCCATTTTCAGGACAGTGTGAGAACCAGAGGAGAGTACCAACTGCTAAACAAGTTTTTAAACAAGTTTACAAAACGCAGGGCACAGAATTAGGCACTTAAAATACACTTACACGGTAAATATTATGATACAAGTATCTATTTTTTTTTATTTACTTTTTACTCTAATTTACCAGTGCATGTCTGAATAAAAGGGTAAACTTAACAGACACATGGACCAAATACAACAGTCTGTGAAGGGGAGGGTCAGCTCATGCAAAGTAAGCTGATTGCCCTATATAGACTTTGATTGCTGTACTTGAAGACATTAAGGGGGAGTGGAGGGGAACTGGACTTGACTGGACCCCTAACTGAGAGAAGAAAAACAGCCTTTGATATTTATTGTCTGCACTGATTGGTACTCCACAGGAGGACTGCAGTCTGTACTTGGGAATAGGTCTGGGAGCTCTCGTTCCTGTTTGATTAAAGTTGATGTTTCTTCATTTAAAAAAAAAAAAGCACATCCATTCCATACTTTCAAGGCCTTTGCTTACCTTGTACCTAGAATTGTCCACAGGCACCATATCCACCATGATGACGTACTTAGCGCAGGGTACTAGTCCAGACACACTGATGTTGCAGGATGGGAACATCCTCCTGTAATATGTGGTAAAAATATTAAAACATTATGCTAACGTTCAAGAAGCTGCCTCTAGAAGAAACAGGCTTCTCAGTTGACAACATTAAGGGAAAGTTCTCTGAGCCACAACTATGGCTAATCCTATTTAAAAATAATTTCCAACGCTGATTCATATAACTTAGTCCAAGACTTGACTTACTCTTTATCTGGGGAAACAAACTTATGTACTGTGTTTAATTGCTTCATAGTAGCTTGATTGGTCTCTCTAGATACTGACAAACCTCATTACCTGCCAGATTTGGTGATGACCATCTCAGTTCCAATTTCATGAAAGGATTTCCAGAGCTCTGAATACTCCAGGTTCATCCTAATGTTTCTTTGCTGATAGGGGTCAGTTGCACAAGCCATGGGGTTTGATGGAGGTATTGTATATGAATGTTTGAAGTCTGGATTGTTTAAAAAGAGAAGTTAATACAGATTAGTTACATGGCCATACAAAAATGCTACTGTCATTCACCCATTATTGTCCTTAGCATGTATTTTGTGAAAATATGAAGAGAATGCTCCAGAAATGTACTCACCAGTAATGCAGCAGATCCTTCAGGTAGTGCTGATTCTACCCTTTAGTGAGAGTTGCTGTTAAAACAAATCTGTGGATCAGCAAGCCAAAGCCTTGAAAAGTTTGGATGATTTCAGGAGATGCAGAAGTTTGGTCAGCATCCCAAGCAATGACTAAGGCCATGGGCTTGGCCTAACCTTGAGTTTAAAACATTACTGAGTGGGTGTGGCCTGTGGCTAACATGGGCAGGGACTGCTTGGCAAAAGTGAGACAGAGTGGAGGCCTATTAGCAGACTTTGAAGTGCTCTATTAGCAATGGGGGTTAGTGTCTGTAGTTACTTAGGTGTAGAGTAGAAGGTGGCTGGGGGAACAAAAGGAGCCTGAATATATATCCAAAAGAAAAGCTTATAGGACTAATTTATATTTTTGACATAGAGTGGGGGTGGAGTTTAGCTGGGATGTGACCACACATGTCTGAACATATTGAAATCATTTGCAAGGTTCTACAATCCCATATATCTGTCGTAAGAACATACACATAGTCAGAGCTATATCAATGTTGTAACGTATGTCCTGTTTTAAGGAGACTGTAAAAGTTGATTGTTTATTTTTGAAAACTGAACACATTTTGCCCTCTAGTGTTTATTAAAGGCCACTACAAATATATATATATATATATATATATATATATTTTTTTTTTTTCCTGCGAATTTTGTCAGCAATGGTCCTAAACTCTTAGGAGTTTTGTCTTTATTTCTTCTCTCTTTGGTCATATCTCGTATTACAGGTTTGCTTGAGAGCAGTGCAGTGTCTGTAGTTCAGCGCCCCACCCCCTGCAGATTGGCCTGGTTGTGTATTGGTTACTGTCTGCCCTTGACAATGGGGAGATGGCCCTCCTAATCCTATCAAGCATGCAGCCATGGTTGGAGCTAACTCTTTAGGGGTCTGGCTGTTAGAAGCCATTAAGTGCCCAGGGACAGGGGGTGGAGGGGAGCTATCCAGAGCTAGCCTAACTCACCCTGGATCCTCTGATGTCCTGTAAGGACAGTCTAGGCCTGGAGTGCCCTGTCTGCAGCTCATACTTATGCAAAGTGGTCAGATGGTGGAGCTATAGAAGAACATTCACACACACTGAGCATATCCTCCCTACTTTCCAGACAAACAGCAGAGCAAAATCAGCACCATTAGTTCAAATCATCCTTTAGTAAAACTTTGCATTTTTAAGGAGAACATGCATTTCTCTTAAATGTTCTTCAAATGACTTGGTCAAAAATTCAGTTTATGTGATTTTCCAGCTATCATGTCCATTTTTTTTGTTTTGCAATGGAGCTACTCGATGAATCGAAACATTTGCCTTAAATCATGCTGTGTAGCTGCTGTGTAATCTAAAATATATGTGGTTCATATGTAGTCATAAACTTTTAACTGTTTTTCCTTACTTGTGTATTACCCTCTGACTTGTTTTCCCCTCTTTGACAGAGTTTGCTGTTACTATCTTAGCTAGCAGTAACTAGGTTAAAAGCAGATACTGAATTACATATAGCTTAAGAAGAACAGATGTGAACTACAAAGCACTGATGTACGTTGCTCTGGATAAGAGTATCTGCTTAATGCTGTAAATGTAAATTTACTCATGTTCAGTCTATGGATAACATAATAATGCATTGTCGGAATCTATATAAGTAGGCCTAAATAAGATTACTTAACAACTTGACATGTCAAATTTGCCAGTATTAGGCATGCAATTTCCACAAGTCCAACGGCTATGACTTCCATTACTTGTTAGCTACATTAGCCTTGTAGTTGAAAACTGAAACTAACTTTGGATGTTAAAATGTCTTGAATCACTGACCACATTTTGTGATGTAAAATGATATGTATATGACTACATTTGAGTGACTATGTGGATATGATTTGATCTAAACTGTTTAACAAAAAATGCATTTGGTTTAAGTTCACTTTTGGTTTAAGTACACACTGTATTCACTGTTTCCAGTTGGCTTTTGGATATCCATTTGTGTGTGCATGGGTGTGTACACAAGATCCTAGGCCTTAAATCTTGTCTAAGCATGTTTCACCTCTGACACCTGGGGAGTGTTTTGCAGGATTCAACTGGTTAGCTCTAGCTTGGAGCACAAAAATCTAATATTCTTGGCTGAGCTACCTTACTCACATTATCTTGACATGTTTGAATCCTGAGAATGACCATTAACCTCCTGAGCTCATTGACTATATCCTGGAGTATGTAAAAAAAAAAGCATACAGTGCTTTCCATAAGAGCCATTGAGGTTAAGTGCCAACAACATGCTGTTTCTTTTCTCCATACAGAAGTGGTTTGAGAGAGAGAGAGAGAGAGAGAGAGAGAGAGAGAGAGAGAGAGAGAATGCCTGCTACCATTCTTAATGGCTCTTGTGTAATATTCCAACCTCTAAGCAGCATGTTGAGACATCTCAGCGTAGCTGAAGGTAACCTCAGCCAAAGCTGTGGAATTTGCTCTGTGCCTGAGGGAAATAATCCCTACACCATCAACATGCCTTATCATATGTTAAGCCATCTTCTAGCATGTTTCCACCACTGGTCATACAGTCAGAATGAGACAAGTGGTTCAACTAAGTGCTAAAGCTCAAACTAAATGCTAAAGCTGCTGTTTAAGGCACAGTAAAGTGATATGGTAGAGAACTGGGACCTAACTGAGTGGTATTGCTTTTTAATATGCCGAGTTAATGAAGTAATTACCAAATGTCTGGATTGCCACATCCCTCAGGAGCTTTAAAAACTCATATTTACTTCTCAGCGCAGCTATGTAGTAGTGTAACTTTCATTTGAACACTAGATGGCAGTGTTGGGCTAATTTCAAAACTGTGCAAAAGTCTGAGGCATCCATTGAGGTTTCATTAAAGGAAACAATGTGATGGGTAGACACAAAATGCTGTAGGTGCTTATTTGATATTTAATTATTCTTTTGATCTCTTTAGACCAGTTTCCCAGACCAGGATTAAGCCTATACATCCACTAAGGGCATAATTCATGTCTAAGAAACTTTGTCCTGGCCTTGTCTTTCCTGAAATACCCCTTGCATTGCATATTGTAGTGTGTTCTCTGCTCTAAAACACCTGATCTGACTTATCAGATGATCAACAACCCCATCTTTAGTTGAAGGGGATGTGTTAGGAAAGGTCTACTTGGCATATACTAAGGACATCCAATGTGAAAGAGCAGCTCATCAGTTATGTTCAGTTACCTGTCAACGCACACATCCAAAAATTAAAAAACACTCACTCATTCTGAGTCGTGAGTTTAAAGCTGCTGTTACTATGAGATGCACACAGAGGAAACTAACTTCATTTTAATGCATTTATAATTCTAAAAGTGCACCTTAATTTGTTTGTGCAGGTCTCATAAACAAAGTCTGCTCCTGTGTAGAGGGAGCTATAAATAAGCCTTCCTACATAATGAATAAGGCCCTAAAGTGATCCTGTGGTTCTGAGAAAGCCCAGTAAGAGTGGTTCTATCTTTGTCCATTTCCACACACACACACACACACACACACAAACACACACACACACACACAAACACACACACACACACACACACACACACAC
>JBBPDB010000023.1:7091637-7105554 GCA_037974465.1 Brachypetersius altus | reverse complement strand
AACTGACACTTTTGCACATTCTGCACATTCTGCACATGTATGCACATGTATGCACATTTTGCACATACAGAATTGTGTACTTCAACTGTGACTGTGATCTTGTACATATCTATATCTGCACATTGTCTTGCCATAACAGCACATTTTTGCATGTATATTACATATTCTATATTTTATATTATAGGCTATCAGCAGTCATATAAGCATTTCACTCCATATCATACTGTGTATACTGTGTACGTGACAAATAAATTTTGAATTTGAATTTGGCTGCTTATTTCTGGTTCACAAATGACATTCTAATTCATCCTAAAAGTACTGTGTGGACCCCCTCACTCCAGAGCCTAATGCAGAAGCATTTGTCATGGGGACATTGAGACTTGCAATTGCTTATTGATTTCCATATCCTTGTAGTTTCTTTCTTTTCCAGTGTCTGTTTATTTTATTCCACCATCATCTTTATCTTACTTCCTCGTTTGTTTAATTCTTTATTTTATGTGCTTACTTTAGATTGCTCACTGGCATTGCACTTTTCGCTCAGACACTGCGTGTTATATCTTTCAGGCAGGTAAAATGAACTCTCTGGGGGTGTAGGATGTCTGTCCCTCTCCCCATCATTCATCATGATCCTATCCAACACAGTTGAAGTAACAGAATTAGTGTTCTCCTCCAAGTGTGTTGAACTGTCCAATGATGTTGTACTTGCAACAGATAAACAAATTGTGTTGAACATCATGTGACTTGATGGAAGCACATTCTAGCTTTCACCTGCCCAGTTGTGTATCATCATGTGAAATAGAGAAAAGTCCAGTTATCAGATAAAATTGAGTATGGTTTAGTTATTGACTATGACCACTGCCCTGTCCTCAAAAAAGTTTATCAGGTTTTGTTTCAACAGTGATTTGCTCTATATATTTGTTTTTGTATGGGCTAGATAGTAGTTTTTGCAGTTTTTGTAGTTAATGGATAATGGAATAGAATTAAGCTGAAGGACAGAGCACACAGGACAGAGGGAAGGGAAGAGAACATGTATGTGCAGCTCAATATGTCCTCAACGACCCCAACGACCCTGAGAGAGAGATTAAAAGAGATAGAGATAGAGCTTATATAGAAAGGTGCCCTGACCTAGACTGCCATAAATATCAGCTCTTTCTGAAATGCCAGCTGTATTCTCTCTCTCTCTCTCTCTCTCTCTCTCTCTCTCTCTCTCTCTCCCTCTCTCTCTCTCTCTTCTCTCTCTCTCTCTCTCTCTTCTCTCTCTCTCTCCCTCTCCCTCTCTCTCTCACTCTCATTGGCTCAAACTTACTGAGCAATGTCAGCCATGACGCTGCAGAACAAATGTAATTTCAGGACTAATGACATACAACACTACTTATGTACTGAATATAATATGGTTTGCCTGCTGTGTGGTGTACAATTTTATATCAGTATCTCTTTCTGTCACTGAACTGTGTTACATCTGCTTTTTATTTGTCTCTGTCATTGAGCAGATTTTAGCTGCTTGGTGCTGAATTGAAACAATACAATTATGGTATTTGCCAAAAAGATGTACCGTTTGTCCAAATCAGAATTACGAACTTCTTTAAATATGAAAATACAAAGAAATAAACAATCCCAGAATGCAATATGCATTTCCTCCAAATCCTGCTGTCATTTAGTCCTAGTAATCAAACAATGCAAGGGTGTATTCACCATTGCTCAAAGAGTCTAACAGACTGAGACTCAGGATTGCAAACAAGAGGTTCACTGTGGATGACAACATATTTGAATTAACTCTGATGCACATTCATGGCTGACTGGGCAGCACTTTTCTGTCTGAGCACTCTGGACAACTTCATGCTTTAAATAAATGATTCAAGGTTCCAGATGGGGTGCCAGACCAGTGTTAAGATGTGACAATATGCCAGCTCATTTGAGTAGGTGATATTAGAGGCATTAGAGCTGGGGCAGAGGGAGTGAGTGACTCATACTCAGAGGAGACGCGGGTGGAGGCAGTGGTGATGTCATACGGTGCGTCTGGGTGGGAATGAGGGAGAGAAGTGGAGGGGAGGGGTTACCCAGGATCTGCAGTTTATCTGCAATGCATCAGCAGCTCTGTCCCTCTTTCTATTTCTCTCACAGTCTTCTCTCCTTGGATATGAATTCTGAAAATAATGCAAAGGCGAAGAATCACACCTTTTTCAAGCTACCATAAGTTTGATTTATTCTTGAAAAACAATAGCTCTGTGGAAGTAGTTCTCAAATTGGTCATCAGGGCACTCCAGATGGTCCACACTTTTGCTTAATCCTGCATATGGGGATAGAGAGTAAAAATGCAGAATGTCTGGTGGGCCTGAGGCTCATTTTTGAGTATCACTCCCTTTAAGATTTCCTTGGGCATAAAGTTGGACAACTTGCAGGCCAAGAAGCACAGCTTATTTCTGACCTTGTAATGTCTCAGGCCAATGAGTTAGATCACAAACTGGGAGGGTCATGAAGACGCGTGACCTGGCTGACCAATCAGAGCTAGAGTCCCCTTTCAGATGAGAGTCTTAAACGAGGATGATCACATTTATGATTGTGGTATCAATACAATGTGGCTCTCAGGGTACAGCAATATTTACCCTCTGTCCCTGGGAGCAAACTGCAGATGGCTTTCAGCAGCAAAAGATTAATCACAGAAAGAGACAGACACGTACACACAGACCCAGACACATAGACACTTGTATACATGTTCACATATTTGGAGAGGGGGGCGTTCACCTTCTACTCACTGAGTCATTATAATTTTCTCTCTCTTTTCTCTCTCTCTTTCACCTCTCTCTCTGTCTCTCTCTCTTTCTGTATATGCAATAGTTTCAAGGTTTGTAGTTTGCCATAGTTTTATGTCCACTAGAGTAGTTGTAAGTTTGTGACTAGGATGAGTTGTATCAAAATGTAGGTTTGAAGGAACTGGGCAAGAATAGTCAGTAGTCACTAAAACATTTAGTTAGGATTAAATATTAAATATAGTTAATTTAACTATATACAAAAACTATAAACCATTTGAAACATTTACGTTCTGTAAAAAGTAAACAGTTTGCAAAAACATGCTCAAGCAAGCTCTCTATATAAGCTCTATCTCTATCTCTTTTCATCCCTCTCTCAGGGTCGTTGGGGTCGTTGAGGACATATTGAGCTGCACATACATGTTCTCTTCCTTTCCCTCTCTCTCTCTCTCCCTCTCTCTCTCTCTCTCTCTCTCTCTCTCTCTCTCTCTCTTTCCCTCTATCTCTGATTTTGAAAGCACTCATACCTGAAAATAGTATCATTCCATATAGATAAATAACAAAGACTAAGAAATAGCCACCAGCCAGTGGGACATTATTTTTTTGAAAATGTGTAGACATTTCTCAGTGGGTGAAAATTGTCCTCATTTCACAGATTTTCTGTTCTTTGCTTCTGGTCAATAATCCCTGAGAGCTCTCTGGTGAGCCTTAAATTCACATCACATTTTGTTTCTGCAGTGTCACCCTCACTTTTTACTCCTTTTTCTGCCTCCCTCATTTTTCTCCTTCATGGTCCCTCTAGACAACAGTTCTGTTGAGCAGACTCTATTCTGTTCTGGCCTTTCATTCAAAGCCCTGAAACAGCAGTAGACTCCCATTGTCCTAGCCAAATCTTAGAACTCAATTTATTTTTTTACCTTGTATTTATAGAATGTATATATTCCATATGGTTTTAAAATTCCTGAAAACCCCAGGTGTCCTTAAGACTATGTAAGCAGAAATAGAAGAAATAGAATAGAAATAAAAAGTTATGGATTTTTCTACTAAAGGGGTAAAAATTGGACATTTGGCTAATGCACTTATTCAAAGCAATCGTTCCCCTCGATTAATAGAGGGTAAAGTGTCTTGCTCAAGGACACACTGGTAGAAAGTTGGGGAGTTTGAACCTGCAACTTTGTGATCAGCAGGTTTCACAGGCAAGTGTTTTACCCACTAGGTCACTACCCTACTACCTAATTTGCAGATTAGAAGTGTTGATAGTAACATTAGGTAGAGCACATGAGTTTCTCCCCACTCATAGCTTCTGTCAACAAAATGTTTCCTTGTCAGGTAATGTCACTAGATTCAACAGTTTTCATTGTAACTGGAGAACACAGACACATTTTCACTGAGTTTGCATGGTCAAACCAAACAAACACTGCAATAATAGAAGGCCTGTGTATAGCACACCTGTTATGACCACAGCCAGCATGTAAGAGAAATAATTTGACTTGCTAGCTTGGTCTACCAACTATTGGCACTGCCAAGTCTGCATCTGTTTGCCATGATCATAAAAACATTTTGGGCATAATCAAACCAACAGAATTTGCCTACCAACAGAATTTGAACAAAATTTTGGAGAGGCCTTGTCAAGGTCAAAGAACTGAAGCCTTATAGAAATGCTGTGGCAGGACCTTAGACAGTGAGTTCATGCTCAAATTCCCTCAAATTTGTAAGAATTAAGGCAATTCTGCAAAGAAGAAAGGCCAAAATTCTCCCACAGTGATGTGAAACACTGATCTCCAGTCATAGGAAGTGTTTGGCTGCAGTTGTTGCTTCTTAAGATATCACAAGGAGTTGTTAAGTTTAGATATTACTTTTTTCAAATGCTGCAAAACATTTTAATGAATAAACTGACAATTTAAAGACTGTTTTGTGTTTCTGGTTAAGTGAAATTCTGAAACAAAATATAGTTTCTGAAACTACTTTGTGTGGTAAATATGCAAAATAGAGCAAAACAGGACAAATATGTGAATGTGAATGTGTAGTGCTGTTGGATGTTGCATAAATCTGATTTGTGTTGTACTGCCTTATAATTGATTGCACAGATTTGAAGATTATAAGAAAGTGCAGAAAAGACACTGTTCTTGTTGGGTTTATGCCTTGTTGAGTGTGATTTATTACTCCACTAAAATCTCTTTTTGCTGGAAGTTTGCGCAGTTTGCTCAGATTGCGCATCTCTCCTTAATTAGCATTTACATACAAACAAATCCCATCGGGTGGTGTGTTTGAAGACACTTTATTTCGCAGGAATACAAGTGAAAATGGTTATCACATGTTCTATGATATGGATTTTTATAATATTGTGGATGTTATACTGTTTGCTGTAGATGTAAACACCAGCTGCCCTTCACTTCTTAAACACCATAAAGTCTTGAATGAAAAGGAATATAGAGACTGAACCTTGACTAGGAAAATCAAAAATCACCTCTGTCATAATTGTTGTTTTTTTGAGGGAAGGTCCTGAATGGGTTTCTGAAAGCATGGCAGTGCAAAGACAATAGTAATGCCAAAACACATTTCTGGTTGTGTTAGGATAAATATAGATGTTTTAAGCTTGTAAGGGACATTTCACATACAGTGCTCTCCACAATTATTGGCATCCCGTGTAAAGATTAGTATACAGGGTTAGAAAAAAAAAATCACCTTCAGGCAAAGTAGCTTCATCTCTAAGTCTTTGAGTTGATTGGAGTGTGTAAGAACACTCCAGTTGTAATCAATAACTTCCTGATTAACTGGGGTACAAATATGAGGTAACACAGAAGCCAAATTCCCTTAGTCATTCATCAGCATGGGGAAAAACAAAAGAACACATAAACTAAATGAGAGAAAAGTGTGTTGATCTTCATAAGTGTGTGAATGGTTATTAAAAAAATGCTAATTTATACAGTTGTATGTGGAAATTAACTGGAACCTGCCTGGAAGTTTATTTTGCCCCACATACGGTTAGGAGGATGATAAAGAGGCAAAAAACCCTCCAAGGATCACTGTTGGTGGATTACAGGACAAAGTAACTGTTACTTTTCCCTTCTCTCTCCAAATGACAGCAGGCATGCAGGCAAGCTTCCATGCTTTCATTTCAATCTTATTTTTTAAGACTTTGAACAGAAACTGGTGCGAGGGCCAACATAGACTTTTTAAATAAAAGAAACAAACATAAGCACATCACATCCTGTGTAATGGTGGACTGACAACCAAGGTCCACCTAAACTGAACATAAATACTGAACTCAAGAAGCATTCCCACCAATCATCACCAAATGAAACACAGGTGATTACACTCAACCCCAAATCCCACACACATAAACTGAAACAAGAATGACTCCTACTGGCTGTCCACCCACGTAACCCCTGACCCTTACAGTTCCCACCCCCCACTCACAGATACACCTCCAGAGGGCAAAAAATCTCCAAACCACCTTGAGGGCGGAGGGCGGAGGCGGCAAAGGAAAGCATCCCGCGAGCCTCACCCTGTCGCCTCTCTCTGGATTTGCACCGACACCTTGCATGGCCAGGGTGACCTGGTTGAGTCCCACTGAACATTGAGCCTCCTCCGGGGAGCCCCTCTGGGAAGGCCCCCTACCTGTAAAGGAGGTGACAACCCATTAAGGCCTTCTAACGGCCCCTCTATGGGCCCTTCAGTGGCTCCTAAACACCCATCTATTAGGCTAATTGATGCTACTGGGGTACCTGAGATTACTGGACTAGCTGCAGCTACTGAGCTATCTGGAGCTACAGGGCTAGCTGAAGCTATGGGGCTAGCTGAAGCTACTGGAGCTGCTGAGCTAACTGCAGAGCTACCTGGGCTAACAGCTGAAATACCTGATACTCTTGGCCCTACACTAGGGCGAATCAATCCATTAGGCCCTACTATAGGGTTAACCACATCACTAGGCCCTGTTCTAGGGCTCACCAAACCACTAGGCCCTGCACTAGGGCTAACCAAATCTTTAGGACCTGCACTGCTACTCTGGGCTGGTAGGGGTATCAGTGGCTCCGCTAACCAGCCCTGCGGCACCTCTAGCAGGCCCAGAAGATCCTCCTGCTCAGGATTTCCTGTTCTGCCCTCTATTACACCACCCAGGCTAACGGCTAAGCTACCCTGGCTCCCAGCTAAGCTACCTACTATAGGCCCTAGGCCTGCAGATTTCAGCTGAGGAGCAGGCGTTGGGGGCTGCAGCCGTCTTGGTTTTGGTATCGGCTTGCATTTCCTGGGTGTGGGTATGGGTCGCTGGCATTTAGCCTCTTCTGTGATCGGGTGCGCAGCCTCGATGTGAGGGTTCACTGCCTCATTGCCTTTTGTGTGCGCAGCTTCGCCAGTGCTCATGTGCGCTGTCTCACTGGTGCTTGTGTGCAACGCCTTGACATGAGGGTAGCACTTTCAGTTAACGACAAACATAAGTGCCGGTAGTTTGCAAAATGCTACTACAATTTTGTTTGGAACCATATTCTATGGTCTGATGAAACAAAAATGGAAACAACAATAAACAGTAAAATATGGTGAAGGTTCTGTAATTTTGTGAGACTGTATCACCCACAAGCACTGGAAAACTTGTCAGGATACATAGCATCATGGACACATGAAATACCTGGACATTTTAAGTACAAATCTGACTGCCTCGGCCAGGGAACTAAAACTTGTCTTTGGATTTTCCAGCAGGACCTGTCCAAACCAACACAAAAAAAGTTAACACAGAATCAAGCTTCTGCCATGGCCATCTCAGTTCCATGAACTACACCTCATTGAAGACCTGTGGGATGAGCTGAAGAGGAAAGTGCATAAGAGAGGGCCCTGGATGATCTGGAGAAAATCTGTAAAGAGGAATTTTCTCAGAACAAATTAATTTCATGTAAAGGTTTTTCTCATTTCTCATTTGTTTTAAGTAAGAGCATTTTCTCTAACTCTGTTTACTTATCATTAATAAATAATTGTGGGGTTCACTGTATATTATTAACAGTTAATAATATATGTTTTACTTCATTTGTAGCAGTGACTCATTCAGAGGCCTTTAGGTGGTTTTTCCCCCACCATCTCCAAAATACTGAGATACATTACAATCCATAGTACTCATTTTTTGAGCTTGTGAATTGGCCTATTTCACCTTGAGCTGACATTCCACAGTCCTATTATTCAGGTAATAACCAAAACGCTTTCAATGCAGTGGAAAAATCACCCAAAAACTTTACAAAGGGCCCTGCTAAATGAGAGAGTTGAGAATTCCTTTTTATCTGAGTTGCCCTACAGACCATAAATCAGTGATGAGAAGGGCCTTTTCTCCTTCACCTTTCTATTGTACGTTTCTATTATAAATTATTCTGTTACCACAAAGCCTTGTATCTGAATCTCCATACTGTTAACGTTACAGGAGAAGGATAAATACCTTCTTAACTTTAAATGGAAGGGGTAACTGGCAATTTCAGTGTATATATGTAATGCAGATATGAGAGCAAGGAACTGAAGTCTGCAAGCATATTTTTGCTGTATTATAGCTGTATTGCCATTAGTAACCCACAGTATCTGGTGTCACTGCACCAGACGTAGCTCTGTGAGAAATCATAGATAATAGAGCACAGTTGAGGAAGGAAGCACTACTGCAGACTTCCTGTTGTGTGTGTGAGGGTGAGTCTGTGGGTCGTGACAGAGTCATTAGTTATCTGGATTATAACCCATCCAGCCATAGTCAAAGATTAAGAGGAAAGGGAGAAGGGCTTCATTTCCACACATTCTGCCCCTCTCTGCAGATATTGAGGGTGGAATCTAGTCAGATGCTGTAGATCTACATGCTTAGATCTATGAGTGTGATTAATTTTATGGAAGAAGCTTGTCTTGTAACAACATAACTCCTACCAAGTGAGAACCCCTGAGAACAAAAGGAGCAGAAACTGATAGAGACACACAGACATGTGATACAATATGTGAGAACAGTGTGGCTAGACTAAATGTCTAACCATCTCATCAGTAAACAGCTAATCACTCTGTGACTGAAGAGTAGTGCAAGAATGGTGCAAGCATTTATATTTGTGTGTGTGTGTTTGTGTATGTGTGTCTTTGCCTGGTTGCATACTGTTTCTGTCAGCTACCACCTGCAGTGAGAATATAAATGCATGTGAGTGAGTGAATGTGCATGTTCACCCTAACCCTAATCTGCAGGTTTTCAATTTGAAGCCTTTCCTCTCACTTCATAGCTCACAGTCTATTTCATTTGCAGTTCATCAACTTCATATTAGCTTACTTTCAGTGCTTCCCTTCTGACATCATTCAGTCAGCATACATCTAGTGTCTTAATTTTACTTAGAGATTTAGCTATGGAGTTATGCGGCTAATGTATATGTAACAAAAGATGAGCCATCATCACACACATCAAGAGGTGTCTTGGTGACTAACTATGTTTCCCTTGCTTACTTTTGTCTTTTCTTTGAAATGTGTTGTTTCGGTATTGTTTGACAGGTGTTTTTCGGTGTACCGAGCTTGCAGTAACTTGGTTAAATAGTGGACGTGGATTTAAGTTGCTTTAGAGGTTTAAGAAACAGATGTGGACTACTTGAGCACTGATGTGCATTGCACTCGATAAGAGCATCAGCTAAATGCTGTTAATGTGTCCTTTGCTTGTTAGCTACTAGCCTCATAGCTGCAGTTCAAAACTGCTGAAGAAAGGGAATATCAAATTTATCTTAACTAAATAACTACGTTTTAGGTACGGGTAGAAATTGTGCAAATCTATGGCTGAACCATTACTGGTTGGCATCCACAGACACACAGTAGGCTTGTACAGTATCTCAACATATCATTGACTAAGTGATTAGTTTTCAGAAAATATCCTCTCTGACTCCCTCAGCAGGCCTGTGTGGCATATGTTAGTAAGCTGCAGGCAGGTTCTCTGCTTTTATTAAGTCCAAAACTCAGCAAGCTGCAGCTTTCCGCTGTACGCCCTATGTTCTTGGCTAGCTAAAAGTGCTATGTTTGCAGGACTGCTGGCTGATCTGCGATGAGCAAGATGGAGGGGTAATTGATAACGGTGCAGGCGGGCTTCTGCACTGCAGAGCTCCTTCTTCCCCCACCCTGCATGTGTGAGGTGCTTGGTGTGTATGTTTTCCCTGTGCAGTTTTTACACGAGGCAGAGATTATACTGCCCTCTGTTGAAAAGCACCGAACCAGCCACACCAGTATCTCTGAAGTGCTGACTCATTAAGGTTAGGGGATATTGCTGATACAGCTTCACAGTAGAGTTGATCTGGCTTTGTTACAATAAATGTAGTTAGTTATGGAGAATGCATTTTTATTTTTCCTTAGTTAGAGCTGCTGCTGCTCAGTCATGATAATACACTGCTATAGAAACTGAGCTGACCTTGAGGCAGCTTATACAGTATTTATGTGCGTGTGTGTGACCGGAGAAGGGTGGGTGCATGTAACAAGAAGAGGACGTTAGCAGAGGAGAGAGATGATAAATGTAAGCCATATTGACT
Source organism: Brachypetersius altus (assembly GCA_037974465.1). Taxonomy (NCBI): domain Eukaryota; kingdom Metazoa; phylum Chordata; class Actinopteri; order Characiformes; family Alestidae; genus Brachypetersius; species Brachypetersius altus. The sequence continues at coordinate 7,095,305 of JBBPDB010000023.1, read as the reverse complement.
GTGCTAATATATTACAGTAGTGCCCATAAAAATGATACTAAAGCAAAAAAGAAAAAAAAAACAGGGTCTCTATAAAGCGTCCTTCAACTAGTACAGTCTCCTTCAAGGCCGCTGACTCATAGCAGAAAATGTGACTGAAATATTCAAGAGGTTGTAGGTACCAGCCCATAAGCATGAAGCATGAGCTTTAATATTTAATTGGCCAGTGTGGACGAGCTCCTTCGAAAAATCATGTCTGATCAAAAAACAGTGAGAAACTTTGGAAAAAGTTGAGAAGCAATGCAGGATTTCAGTATCACTTATCAGAATAAATGCACTGATTCATCCCCAAGAGAGCAGACAGGATTAAAGCTCTGAAGTGAAAGTTACCATTCTGTCATATGTGAAATTATTTCCTGCCACCTTGCTAACTGTAGTACCTTGTCCTCCCTATTTGGGCAGCTGCTACAGTTACAGCTGTAACTGTAAAGGCAAAGGTTTGAACACCCTCCCTAAAATGACAATTTTATTTTACTGATTTTCTGATCCAACATGTATTAACACATCCACCACAATAATATTTCCAGACATTAAACCGAGTATAACAAATAAAAAAAATAAACAAATGTGTGATGTAAATATATAAATATATATATTTATTTATTCATTTGAGTTTTTTTGTTTATATATTTCTTGATTGATTGATTGATTGACTGATTGATTTATTTGTTGATTGATTGATTGATTAATTGATTGAGTGAGTGATTGAGTGATTGATTGAGTGCTTGATTGATTAATTGATTGATTGATTGATTGGTTGATTGATTGATTGATTGATTGATTAATTAATTGATTGAGTGAGTGATTGAGTGATTGATTGAGTGATTGATTGCCTTGAGGTGGGCAGAGCAGCAGAAATTGCAAGTTACCCAGTAATATGCAATAATAATGGATCCAACAGAACAGAATGAAGTTGATTATCCAAACTTGTGAGTGGGTAAACTGGGAATTGTTGAAAAGATTGGGGCTAATATCCTTAAAAGTATTAGATATAAATAAAAGTATGTTATTACTATTACTACAAATCCATTCTAAAGTTTACATTGAACGGAGTAAATGTATGTGACTGTTGGGCCCTGCTGTTTTATTTTATTTGACTAGATGTGTTTACAGTATATCCTAAATGTGCTAAAGATCAATTTACTTTTACTTTTAGAAAAGAAAACATTTTCTTTTTTTAGCTGATGCCAGACATGCCCTTGAGACTTTCTGTGAGGTATTTGTGAGTCATGTTGTGCAAGGAGAGATCAAAGAAACAGCACAGAGTTGGTGCCTCTGTAGGAAAGACTGAGCTCTTTGCCTCTCGTCTGCATTCATTTATTTACTGGGTGGAGTGGCGGTGTATTCTGCATGCACAATGTTCACAGGGTTCACTGCTAAACCTCAGGAGAATGCTGTAAGAGCCATGAAAAGGAATTCCTAAAAAAGACAAAGTGAATGCGAATCTTCAGTCAGCCTTGGAAGCCTGCTCTCATTAAATATTAAAAATGTTAAGCAAAGCAATCAGTAATGTAACTTCTTTTTTTCCCTAACTAACTAAAACTAATTGTTATGTTTCATTACTGTGTTGCTTTCTGAAGGAAAACAATTATAATAAATGTTTTGTGTTATCAATAGGTTGCAACCGCATTAAAGAATATAAGATAAGATAAAATAAGGTACCTATATTAGTCCCATGGGTGGGAAGTTTCCATTGTTTCTGCAGCAAAGTGGACAGTACAAAAGAAGAAAGTAGAAGCATTAAAACCAATATGATAAAAGCTACACAATATAACAGTATGATAGAAAAAAAACTGTGCAGTGTACATATATATAATATTGCACCAGAATTACTGCACGTGTTGCATGTGAAATATTATACAGAAAGAGACAGTCTGTTGTGCATGAGTGTGTGTGTTTGTTTGTGTGTGTGTGGTATCAACTGCAAGATGTTGATTTTAAAGTCTGACAGAAGCTGGAAGGAAAGACCTGCAAAATCTTTCCTTCCCTCTCCATGGGTGCAACAGCCTGCCACTGAAGGAGCTGCTCAGTACTGTCACAGTCCCCTACATGGGGTGGGTGATGTTGTCCAACAGGGATGACAGTTTAGCCACCATTCTTACCACCTGCACTGAGTCTAGGGGAGACTTCCTAAACAGAGCTGGTCCTCCTGATCAGCCTGTTCAGTCTCTTTCTGTCCCCAGCAGAGAAGCTCCTGCCCCAGCAGACCACAGTGTAAAAGATGGTTAAGGTCGCTACAGAATCATAAAAGGTCTACAGACCCGGGCCTTTGCAGTACAGTCTACTCTTCCTTTTTGTGTAGCAGACACCTGTGCCTATCAACATAAATACCAGGACCCAAGGCCTCCCAGCAAAACATTGCCCAGAGCATCACAGTGCCTGTGCTGAAAGATCTTCTGACCGTAGTGCATCCTGGTGCCATCCGTTCCCCGGTAACTGATGCAGACATGCCTGGTCATCAGCATAATTTAATTGTGATTAGGTAATAACTGTGACTAGGTATTTTTTTCCATTGCTACATTGCTCCAGTTCTGATCCATGCAAGCCTACTGTAGGCACTCTTTGCAGTGGGCAGGTTTCAGCATGACTGATGTGGAGCTACACATGTTCTGACAGCTCATTCTTTCACAGCAAGCATTAGCAAATTGTACAACAGTAACGATTCGATTGAATCAGACAAGGTAGTTGTGGACATCCATGATCTTGATGCTGTTTCACTAATTGTCCATCCTTGGACTACTTTTGGTTGGCACTAACCACTGCATACTGGGAACATTCCATGAGACCTGCACTTTGGAGACGCTCTTACCCAATCATCTAATCATCACCATATGGCCCAGTGTCAAAGTTCTATAGATCCTTCGGTTTGTTCATTTTTCCTACTGACAGCATATTAACTTCAAGAACTGACTGTTTACCAGCTGCCTTATATGTCCCATAGCATTTAGATAATCAGCATTATTCACTTCATCTGTCAATGGATTTAATATTTTTGCTGATCTGTGTAAGCATTATGGCGAAATAGATATTGGGAAACAGTCATGTAAAAATGTACTATATAACATAAAATAACAGAGGACAAATGTAGGATACGGGCTTTGTAATAATTATAAATATTATATCTATTACCTAGTAAAAGGAATAAAGGGTAAATTAAGTTCCTTTTCCATTTTAATCTATGCTTTGTGCCATTAAAAATTATTTGACATATCGTCATTGGTGTGGAGAAAAACTCAAAAACGGCACCTTTACCGTAAGTAAACATGATAGAATGTGATTACATTTAAATTTTAAGCCCTTTTGATAGGTCCATTCAAGACAAAAATGCTTTTGCTTTGCTGAACATGTGACATTTCTTATAAAATATGTTCACTGAGCAGGGAAGTGAGACCTAAACGATCTTGTTAACACTTTAAAATGTCTTATTGACTACACCGACAGCCCCCCAACCCTGAAAAAACACTTGTCTGTGTGTGTTCCCCCTATGGACATCTCTCCTGTTCTCTTCATCCTCTTTAATTTGGAGCCAACGCCCAGCTTCTGCAGTGCTGCGGTTTCTCTCTCTGTCTCTCTCTCTCTCTCTCTCTCTCTCCCCCTCTCTCTCTCTCTCTCTCCCTCTCTCTCTCTTC
>JBBPDB010000023.1:7057112-7071777 GCA_037974465.1 Brachypetersius altus | reverse complement strand
GCCGCCGCCTCCTCACCGGCCGGCCTGCTCTCGGGACTCCCGCGCTTCTCCAGCCTGAGCCCCCCGCCGCCCCCCGGCCTCTACTTCAGCCCTGGAGCCGCGGCGGCAGCGGCAGCAGTGGCCGTGGGCCGATACCCCAAACCTCTGACAGAACTGCCCCCCAGGACCCCCATCTTCTGGCCGGGGGTGGTCCAGAGCCCCCACTGGAGGGATGCCAGGTTCACGTGCTCGCCTCGTAAGTGCTCTTCCACCTCTGAGCTGCTTCAACAGCTACTGTAAACTCTTATACTAAATACTACTACTACTACTACTACTACTACTACTACTAATAATAATAATAATAAGAAGAAGAATCATAATAATAATAACGATAACAATAATAACAACAACAACAATTACAAAATCAACAATATAACAACAACGACAACAACAAGAACAACAACAATAATAATAATAAAAAAATAAATAAAATAATAATAATAATAATAATAATAAAAACATAATAAAAAATATCAGTTTGTCTTGGTATGGATCACTGCCAATGTCGATATACTATAAAACAAATAGTTAAATATAATTCAGTATGAAAATAGTAAAAGCAGGAAAATCAAAATCAAACTTTTTGATGGTGTCTGTTATTACTGTAAATAGGTGCATTTAGGAAATGTATTACTATTATTATTATTATTATTATTATTATTATTATTATTATTATTATTGTTGTTGCTGTTGTTGTTGATTTATTTATCTAAGTAAAACATGTTTATATTTATATATAACACTATAATGAGAATAAGAGACATTTTGTTTATTCCAGTTACAGCTACTGTTTAGTACTTCTTATGTAAGTTTGATTATTAAAATTAGTTTTTGTGGGAGGTTTAATTTGATAATGGGTCATTAAGAACGCTTGTGTTATTATTATTATTTTTTACTAACTGACTCCCTTGATGAACTTGATCTATTTCACCACCAAGAAGAACAGAACTGGAGGAGCACCAGCTTTAAACGCCTCTCTCAGACTGCTGCTCCTCTGTAGTAAAAAGTACGCCTGTTTTTTAGTATTTGTTTTTATTATGAGAAGCTCACGCGCCGGCTTTCTCTGTGTGTTCAGATCAGAATTCGGTGCTGCTGGATAAGGACGGGAAGAGGAAACACACTCGACCCACGTTTTCAGGACAGCAGATCTTTGCTCTGGAGAAAACCTTCGAACAGACCAAGTACCTGGCAGGACCGGAGCGGGCACGCCTTGCCTACTCTCTGGGCATGACGGAGAGTCAGGTGAAGGTGAGCAGAAACACTACACATATAGTATATATCATTATCATTATATATCACATATCAAAAAGGCTATCATTTTTAGTATAAAATTAACAGAATTACTCTGTTTTTATTCGTTCATTTGCGTGTGGAGCAGATTTCAATGATCAGTTTCCACATTTTCCTTGAAACATGAAAACAATGAATCAGTCGTCCTGCAAATTAAAAACGCGCTATCAGTTATGTTTACTATGATATTAATTATTGTCATTAATTATTAGATTATTAGAGTTTTGCAAAATAAGACAAGTCAGTCAATACTGTCAAGACCCACAGCTGTAACAGTAATACGTATTATTGCTATGTATGGAGAAGTATATTTTGTCTGGTTTATTGCTAAGTATTTTTGTAAGATTTTCAGCTGGATTATTAGGAAAGATATTTGTGATTGTTTTACCAGCTCTGCTATATTAATAATATTTTTGTTAACATGTGAGAAAGTTTGATCTATTAATAATGAATTGGGCTATTATATGAGCAGGTCTGGTGTATTAATATGTTATTATGTGAGCAGTCTATTAATAACGATTTTACTATTAGTAATTAGACCTACCCTTAGACCTTTTGATAATTACGTTTTAAAACTATTTAAGCAAATCTATTAATAAGTTTGTTTGCTATTATTTGAGCAAGTCTGGTATATTGATGATTCTTTTGGTCATGTTTGAGCATAGCTGGGCTATCAATATTTTTTTTTGCTACTATTTAAGTAAATGTGGCTTTTAATTATTATGTTTGATATTATATGAACATGTCGGGTATGTTCATCCTATTTTTGTCACGATTTTAGCAGGTCTGGTCTAATAATAATAATAATTATTATATTTTAGCTATTATTTGAGCATTTCTGGTCTATCAATCTTTTTTGGTACGATTTGAACAGGTCTAGTATACTAGAACAGGTCTAGTATTTTTGTCGTGAATTGAGTAGATCTGGATTATTAGTCATTATTTTTGTCATGATTCGAGTATGTCTGTATGTCATGATTGAGTATGGTCCCTGATGGTCCTGTCGGCTCTGGTTCGAACAGGTGTGGTTTCAGAACCGCAGGACGAAGTGGAGGAAGCGGCACGCGGCTGAAATGGCCTCTGCTAAGAAGAAGCAGGACTCAGAGACGGAGAGGCTGAAAGGAGCCTCGGAAAACGAGGAGGAGGACGACGACTACAACAAACCTCTGGACCCCAACTCGGACGACGAGAAGATCACGCAGCTCCTGAAGAAGCACAAGGCAAACCCGGGCCTGCACGGGCACACGGGGGACAGCGAGGGCTCGTAGAGGACACACACTGTCCCTGTCTCTCTCTCTCTCTCTCATACACATATACACTCACATTTACACACACACTCGTCACGTGCGCGTTTCAGCGAGACATGATGCAAAAGCTCTTAAGCTCTTCTTGTGGAGCTCAGCAACAGAGACGCTCCACGCGAACTGGCCGTGTACAGTGAGTGTGTCCAAGAGAAAACATACTACTGTGAATATTTATGTGTAAAATCTATCTCTCTTTTTGTACAGTAAACAGCATAACTCCTTTTCTGTTTCACCCTAAAACTCCAGTACAGTTCGATTAAACTTCTTCAGTCCTTTAAAATAATAATATTAATAATAATAATAGTAAAAATGTAAGCTCGTAAAAATGGGCTTATTTTTTCCCTTTTTTCTGTGCCACATTTGTGGGTCCTGAACAAAGCCTTTTTTCCCGAGGCCTGAGGGTCTGAAGTGTAAATAACAAGAAGCCGTTTAACAACAAGACTATATTTGTAATATAAAGGAGTAGTGTTCGTCTGACAGCGATAGGATGATGTTCCCTTTTACTTTTCACACTTAATTTATGAATTTATCTTTCAGTTTGTAACAGTGTCTGAATCCGAAAAAAATGCGCTTTGCATATTCGTGTGTATTGCACTTTTATTTAATAAAAAAATGAATATTATTATGAACGCGTATTTGTTGACAGTCGTTGCTTTCTATTATTATTATTATTATTATTATTATTATTATTATTATTATTATTATTATAAAGATGATGGTGACGATGATGATGATGATGATGATGATGATGATGACGCTGATGAGTATTATTATTGTTATTATTATTTTGTGTGACTTCAATCAGTGCTATTCTCTGGTCGGTGTGTTAGCTTTTGTTAATAGTAATAATAACAATAACAATAATAACAATAATGTAATTAGTGCTGAATAATGACTATATAATGAAGGGGATTTTTTAAGGATCCAAGGATCTCTTAAGGTTTTCCAAGGATCTCGAGGGGTTTGCTAATATGTTTAGTCTGTATTAAAATAAAATGTGTGTCTGTAATTAAGACCTTTTGCGATCTCGGCCAAACTGTATTTCTTTCAGTATTTTTCTTTTGGATGGAAAAGGCATTAGGTGACAGCTGAAAGGGGTTATACTATTGATTATAATAATAATACATTTTATTTATTAGCGTCGTTCACAACTCACATGCTCTGAAAATTGGAATCCTCTCGGGCGATTTATTTTCACGATCAAGATTTTTAATTTATGAGAGGCGACTGAAGGAGAGGTGCGGCTTTTCCTACGGAATCTGGTTCTCAATAATGAATTAGAACCAAGCTGTCTTTGGCCTGAATCACTGTGTTAGATAACCCTGCCTCCTCCTGATGACCTGCAGCTATACTCTCAACCTAATTCATACGTAACTCTTGAATTTTTCAAAAGTTTTGAATTTTATTAACTACTGGGGTTTGAGTATTTATTTATTCATTTATTTATTAATTGATTTATTTATTTGAGCAAACAATACTACTAATCAAACAGCTGTTTATATTCTTGAAAAGTATAAATAGTCTTATTTTCAAGGACCCAGTCATGCAGGCTAGTTCATCAGTTTAAAATCTATATCTTCATAGAGTACAGTGTGGCAGATTGAACAAAGAAACAAACATAAAAATCACAAAACAAAAACAAACCACAAACAAAAATGCCCGGTTAGTTGGGACATTCATTTTTTTCACTCTAGAGGAGGCGGTGTATTCTAGCATCCATCAGCTGTCAGGGTTCAAGAACACACCGAGCTCTGCCTTCTGGTGAAAACAGAGACCACCAACGCTCTAATTAGAACGTATGTAGCACGCAACTGCCAGTGTTCCACTGTTCCCTAACCGCTCAAAAATGTACTCGTGATCACGTGACTTTTTCAATAATAATAATAATAATAATAATAATGATTATTATTATTATTGTTATTATTATTATTATTGTTAATATTAATATTATGTGTGTTCATAGTATGCTCCATTTTTGAGCTCACGAGCACATTAAGTACATGAGCACATGAAAGCACAGCCATTTTTTATCCATCTCATTTTATTTAAGCTGCCCGCGCACTTTATGAGATATAATGTTGTGTTTATTGTGTAATTGATAATCATTGACTCAAGCTATGGGGACATAACGATTTTCTTCATCGTGTCAAATTCTAATGAATCTGTCCTTATTTGACTACATATGTAGGCCAATGACCTGATTTCAATAAGGTATCAAATTACTTTTGAGTGAGAAGTTAATGAACTCCTATCTGCAATAATTAATCTCTGATTGCTTCAAACTCATCGAACATCTCATTAACATTGTAACTAGAGCTGTTTCATTCTGAGGACATGCTGTAGTGTGATGGAAAGATATCACTAGTAGCAGGGGTGTTTGTGTAGAAGCAGATCTTCTTCTTATTACTTTCCCTAAAATCACAGCACATTTGAATAAGAACTTCACATGAAGCCATATTTGACATCCAGCCTTTTTGAAGATTGTAACAAAACTGAATAATTATTTGCACAGAAACACCACTGAATCCCTCTGAATCACATCCTCAGTTCCAGTTGATCGTTCATAAATAACTGGGTTTTATTTGTTCACCAGGGAACAGTCAGTGAAGGACTAACCACAAACTGTTGTCTGCAATGAATATTTTTTTTCATGGCTTGCATTTGATCCACATATTTTCTGAGGAATCAATGACAGTCAGTGCTAACTATAGTTTACTACATAGCTATGTAGCTTACAGCTACCCAGTTGTATTATGGCTGTCTTCACTGTGGTAGTTATATTTTAGAAAATTCCATAAATACTCATTTAATGGAATGTAAGTATTTGTAGATGACTACTCTTGGTGAGATAAAACACTGAAAATACGCATATATATTTAATCGATTATAGCACGTCAAGTGGTTGTGTATAAATAAAATATGTCACATCAACATATTTTTGACTAAAGAGGAAAATGGAAAGATGGCGTGTGTGTTAGTGTGACAGTTTTATTTCTGTGCAAGCACTTGACACATTTCAATCAAGAGCACTATTTTAAGGATTAAAGGAACCAAAAAGGCTTGTGTATGACTACATGTAGCCATTTAACTTTGTTTGAAGAATTATGATAATACAGCATCCAGAATTATGGCTCAGGAACCTTTTGCCTGGCTGCCATTTCTATGAAGTGAATGGACTGATGACACATCAGTGTGATCCAGGTGTGGTGAACATGACTTGCATACCTCAGGGACTGGCAGTAGCATCTGTTGGGTGCCTGCAGTGTTGGTGTGGTGACTGCACTCATCCAGCCGCTCTCATGGAGCTGCAGATGGCCACATGCTCCTGGGTCAGCAATGCTATCCCATCACACACTTGTTGGAGGTGAGGTTAATTAGTCGAAAAATAACTACCTTGCCTTGCTGAGCCCTCAGAAGAAGGCTTGTCCCACGTAGTTTATCACCTGTTTTTGCATGTCTTTTGTACAAACACGTTGCACAAATAGCTATATTAATTAGTCTGCAGGAGGGACAAACCTTAATGCAGTACACACAGAGGTGCCAGAATGGTTCTTTGAAGTTTTGCCATAGAAGAACATAAAAAAACCTTGTTTCTGTACTCTACCAAATGTTAGTATTTTTTATTTACACATAACATTTTGGGAAAAATAATGACAGCAAATCAGCTTTTACTATTGATCTCAGCCTCATCTGCCTCTGATTCATGACATTTCTGAGATGCAGCATTTAGCGACAAGGCTAACATGACTGGTGTGAGTGCTTTGGATAAAGAGCCCATTGATGTGCTCTCAGTTGAACATGTACTACAAGAGATTGCACAGGGCCATGTGTCACAGGGGGCTACAGGCACAGCAAATGATCCCGGCTTACTTGTGCCTGCAGCCTTATCTCCTTCACACTCATTTGGCAGCTTCTGATAAAGAGCACCTTGGGATCCCCTATTATGAATACCTCGGCAACCATCTCATTGCTCACCTCAGAGAACTCATTCTCTGGGATAGTTTTTGAGCTGTCAGATGTTTTTGTTTGTGCTGTATTTTGCTCTTGTCACTTAATTCCTCATAATGTGTAAAAAAACACAGTGCATGCACATTTTGTATATATAAGAGTGTACTCTATTTGCCCCTGGTGTGTTGAACAATAATGAGCATGAGCAAGGCTGTATGAACTTAATTAAAGATTGTTAGCCTAATCTGTTAAGCAAATGAATGACTTGGTTAATCATTTGCGTATCCAGTGGGTCGTAGAAGGAGGTGGAGGTGAGGGTGAGATGCAGGTGATTAGGTTTTTGAGACTGAGTACTGGGGTTGCCATGTGTGGTCTCAAGGGAATATTTGTAAGGATTGTGTTGGGGGGCTCTTATCTCTGTAGGCTGATGCTTTGGGCACCCATGGTGGGATGAACACACTCTAGTGTTTATAATCTCTTCTAATCTTGTCTAATGATACTCTCTCTTACCCTGTCAAGGCTTACAGTCCTAGTGGCTTACAAATGGATTCAGATTGTATGATTGTGGTAAATAACCCAAGATAAGCATTAAGAAACTAATCTACCTCATATCATTTGTTTGTTGAACAGAAGGAAGAGTTTGAGCTCTCTCTGGTTAATGCTACTAGAAGCTTTATTGTTCATTTGTGTCACTGATGTTCAAACCTATGGGGAGAAGAAAAATACTCAGTAAATGATGTGATTGATGATGAAGCTAAACTTTTTTATGGCCTTGTTCAAAGGGTTTTTCGCCCGCTGTTGCCAGTTTGTTATAAAGACTTTGTCATTTGCCCTCGTTTGAAGCAAGCGGAGTGGGGGATAAGGTTGGAGAAATAATGACAAAATGAGCACCTTCAGTAGATGACTCTGGCCATGAAAAAACTGCCCTCATTGGCCAAGTCTTTTGTTCTGAATTTTATTAGCACTAGCTGTGCTAAAATAACCTGTTAACATGTATCATAGTGTAGCAATAATAACCTCCTCAATCATATTTTAAAAGTCACGTCAAGCCAGCCCAGTATAATTCATCTCTATGCAAATACATCAGTGTCAGCCCATTAGTGTATTGCTAAAGGGGGGGTTTTATTAAAATGCATTCTTGTCTCCTTGCTCTCTTTTTTATTCTAGACCAATAAAACATGAGCCCTATCGGCCAAGAATTATAGCAACTATTAGAGTAACATATGGACAGCATGCACTCCGAAAATAAAAACCAACAGATAAAGTGGCAGGGTCATGGCGGGGTACAAACACTTAGGAAAATGGCAGTGAAGTAATAGATTTCCCTGGCTTGCTCTGGAGACCTGGCCCACCACTGAAATCAAAGCCTTATTATACATTCATTTAGGCCTGTATCACATGGCAAGATGCATAGCCCTCACTCACCAGGAGAAAAGTTATGGGTGCCACAAAGAGTAGCAGTGCAATGAATTAAAGACACAATAAAAAGGTGATAAAGTGCACTCTGAATGTATTATGTCTTTTAATGAAATTAAAGCAGTGCAGCGGGTTTGTCGACTCCTATCATTCAGTGATAGTGATGTCAGTGGAGGAGGAGAAAGGGGGATGCTGTTAGAGGATGTAGAGCCTCTTATGGGCTTACAGCTTTTAGAGGACATGAAGTTTAAGCCAAGTTAAAACTTGCTTCCAAGTTTGCAAGGTACAGGGCATATTTAAGTCATAACTGAATATATGTATGTACTTTACAAGGCACAAAAAGTATCAGTGCTTTTTAAGTGTAAGTACAGTGACCCGCTTATGTCTAAACACTTTGAAATGTAAATTTTACTGCAAAACAGGATAGAATTTTTAATGTTTAATATTTCACATTATATATATATTGTTAACTTAATGTAATATTTATTGGAGTTATAAGCTTTTAGTATGATTATGTGTAACTATTCTGCATTGCTTTCTATTAAAGCTGCTTATTTTTCAGATTTGTCAGAACTCTGACCCATGAGAAAGAGAGTGGTGCTTTATTATCTCAGAGAAATCAACTTATCAGGTATTAGAGACTCCTTGTAGATTTTGCTGTGAGCTGTTTGGCTGGATGTTATATGTTTTGGGGGCCAGAGGCGCATGGGGCCTGATTACTCCTCTGCCTTAATTCTCTGTCGTTTAGCGCTTTATCAAGTCCAGTGGATCCTGCCATGGCTGCATGAATGGTGGATTTCTCTTTTTTATAGCGTCATTAATTTCATGCGGATCATTAGCTCTCATACAAACCCATGTTTTGACAAATGTAAGCAGTGAATTATGTACATAATGTACCGCGCCCACCCATGAATGCATCACATGATAAACAGGGACTGCCCTGGCATATTATCCAAATGTGTTTCAGGGGGTGTCTCTCCCCAGCTCGTCACTCCATTACAGAGACAGCTCACTCAATAGCAGCTGTGTGTGTATGTGTGTGAGAGAGAGAGAGAGAGAGAGAGGGGAAGACACATATGGCCATTGACAAGGTTTTTACTGTGACCACCAGTGCATTCTGGCTAACAGCATTAAATATTGCACCTAATGAAAAATGATTAAGTGGCATTTGCCATGTTATCACCACAGATCAGAATAATACTCTTTTGCCACACACATTTTTGGTTCAAGTGATTTCAAACACCTACACAGAGATTTTAAAGACAAACCCAACTTTTTGCTTTTTTATAAAAAGATATGTCCTTTTGTTTGTGAATCAGTTACAACACGGTGTGGTTCTTTGTCTGTAAAAGTATGGGCTTGCAAACATTTGGTTTACCATAACAATAAACACACTGAAAGTGAAAAGTGGCAGTCCAATAATGAAATTCCTGGATTTTGACCATTGTCCTCAGCCAGGACTTTTGTCCATTCCCCTTTTTTTCTCTCTAGCTGCCTATTGAATTTGGATGATTAATGTATATTTTGCTGTGTTTTATTGCTGGGGTGAAAGCTTAAGTGAGAGGCCAGACCATGAACTTTGGAGCAGCCTCTCTCTGGCCAGCGCTAATATCTAAAATGCTTCTTATGACCTACTTATGAAGTCAATCTTTGAAAATCTATTGATCTGAATGCCAAATCAAAGGATGCGGCCCCATGCAAACTGAGGTAAGACGATGGAGAAAGCAGGCCATAAGTGCATTGGTCTGACCTCTTGTCTCTTTTTACTCAGGCTCACCGTATGACCAGTGTCCCAGACGGTTCTTTCTGTCAAAAGTCAGAGGTCAGATGTTCCACTGGAGTTCACTTGCTATCAGTATTGTTGGGCCTTAATTTAATTTCTGAGGAACTGAGTATATACATGAAAGAATGCCATTCTTTTAAAGAGGAAACATTTTAAATTAGGCGGTACTAAATAAATAGGATGCTGCCACAATTATTTTCACTTGTATTTAATCAGTGTTTTAATCAATGTTTTAGACTCCTAACAGCCCTATGACAGGTGTCTGAGAGTAATCAATTTTCATGAGACCTCAGGTTCATCAGGTTAAGGTCCTAGTTCTTACTTTCCATTTTTCACAGTGCTATTTATTGCAAAGGTGGCTATCAAACTGTGAAATTATGAAATGAGAAATACCAGCAAATTTACTATTGATGAAATGTACAGGAAACACTTAGCTTGTATGTCTCTTTTCTGGGTAGGTGGACAAATCTTCTGACTGTGTCTTGACCAAAGATTATTCTAGATGGTAAGTTATCTTGGCAGATGTTGTGTTAGTGTGATCTTTATATTTTGCAAGGATTAACAATGTTCTGTGCTCCAATTTTCCTATTATAGGAAATGATTTATTGTGAAGATAAACATAGTGAAGAAGTAGATAACACATGTGCGGCTTGCAAACAATCAAGTGATGGGAACAACACTGTTAAAGTTATATATTGAAGTGATGCAACAAATTGTTACCTTTAAATTCCATCACGTTAATGGGAGGTGCTACTTTCCATTTTGTTGGTGCTTTCCACACCTCATTTTTATTTTTATTTCGATTTGCTTGATTTTATAAGTGTCCATTTAACACAAGTTGATGCCCCAAGCTGTTAAACCCTAAAGAGCTTCAATAAAACACCTCAGTCACTGTTCTGTCATTGAAAACTGAAAACTCATTTAACACCACAGAAGTGCGTCAGTCTGTGCTTGTCAGTGAACAGCTCCTGGTCATGTAGATTGTTTGCAATGAAAAATACATTTTTAATACATTTGAATGGTTTATTTTAACATTTAATGTCCTTATACAACAAAAAAGGGAAGAACGAGAATGTTTTTTGTACAGGTCTCTAAGAGAAAAAAATTGCAGTATTTTTAATGTCACCATATAATTCTTACTTGAATCTGTTTATTTGCTTATTTCTCTAGCGTGATTATAAGGAGGTATTGTCATTATATGCTATTGATCTTACATTGTAAGCCAAGGGAAAGGGGGCAAGAGTCCAACATAAAGTGTTGCTGAGGTTACTCTTTTAACAAATGGATGGAATTGTACAATCGTCTTCAACTGAATGACCTCCATGGCTGTGGACACATTGGTCAACCATCTTGGCAAAATAGGTTAGGTTAGGACCTGTCTCAGAGTGTGTGAGGAGAATGTGGATGAGGCATCGCTCTCATTGTTTACAATAGATAAGATTCCCTCTGAAATGAGGGCCATTACGCAGCTTAGAGACAGTGAGTGGCAGTCTGGTGCCCTGGGCAGGGTCCTGCTGTAGCTAGGGGTCAAGAGTTGAGCCTCTAGAGAGGGTTCATCGTGGTGTCTTTAGGTAAGGGCAACGCTCAGACATATTATAACTGGAGGTCTATTCCTGTCACACACTGCTATAAATGTATAAGACATCTGTATTGAACTGTAATTATCCTGTACTTTTATTACTTAGTGAACATAAAGAAAAAAGTTTAACTGGCCTGAATATCTACCCTATAAATTAATGGAGTAGAAGGGGAAAAAAATCTTAATTTGTAATAGATGTCAAATATTTTTTCTTGTCATTTTTAACCATTTCAGGTTGTACATTCATTAGGACATATGAATACAGATAATGTTTCAGGATTAAGTAAAAATGCCATAATAATAGTAATAGTTAGGAGGTTGTATCCTAGCAGTGACAATTATTAAACTGCAGAAAATATGCATAGGGATAGTATAAATGAGAGGAGAAAGATATGTGAGACAAAGATTTGACATAGATGCATGACATTGTGGAAAGCAAGAGCTTCTTAAATTGTCCTTTCCTGACCTCTTGGTAACACTGACTCAAATTCCTCTTCTGAAACAGGCCTGGATTGAGAGGAGAGAGACAGAGGCGCCTCTGCAGCTCCTCCACAGATTGGGGTGACATAACTAAAGAGGCATTAACACCCAATTGTGACATCCCTAAGCAAACGGCAAGGCCTTGGCGAGCATGGGAAAACAGCATTATAGCCTGGGAGCAAATTGGCTGGGGGAAGAAAACACAATTTGAGCCTTGTCTTGTTCACCCTATCTACGTGGACTTGACAACTTTCTATCGTGTATACAAACTTTCCCAGGCAGGATTAGGTACATAAAGGACCATTTTCTGGTGAGTGTGCACATAAATCAAGCTCTTTTGGGTTCTGCCTCTTTCTCACCTCTGGCACTGATAATCTACACAAGTTGTGTCTGTTCACAAGCAGGGCTGATTCTTGCAGGGGAGTGGGACAGCCAAGAGTGCAAACACTCTTCAGGGCTGAAGCACGAAAGCATGAGCTTCAAATTCTTTCTAATCATATGGAATGTACTGTTGCGCTGTCCTCTATCACTTAAACCAATTGGAGTAATTTAAAACAATATAGTTAAAAGATCTGGAATGGAATGGTAAACTATTTTGGTCTTTACTTAAACTTCACGTATAACTACCAAACCCTGATTTGCCACTTCTTTAACTGTTCTTTCAAAGTTTTTGTAATTTCTTTCTTGTTACACATTTTACTCAGCATCCTCATACTATTTGCTGATATTCCATGCTTTTACACAGCACAAAAAAGTCTACGGGTCTTCACCTTCTTCTTTAGGAGTAGTAATTGTAGCATGAGCTCCTGTCTGCTTTTCTGTTGGGCCAGTCACCCAACAATGGTTGTCACTCAGCTAATTCCCTGAGCTGCATTGTTCCTCAAATGCTGTCGTAGCTTCCTGCTGTTGCTGCTGGGGTGTGTGTGTGTGTGTCAGTTTTGTAAAGAAAGGCTCAACGGGGTCTCTTTGTCATGCTGTAAAGTGGAAAATTCACAATTTGTAACAATTTGTCTCACAGCAGTAGTAGCTGGTAAAAGAGCCTAAATCCCCTCCTGTCTTCCCTTTTCATTACACATGGCTTAGATTTCTGTGGGTCTAGTAACACGAAAGTCAAGATAAAATACTAATCCATTCTATAGTAATCAGATTACAATTATGGTTTAAAATAAGGGAAGGGATTTGAGGCTTGTGGGTTGTACTGTATTTTAGGAAAATACTAGAGAAATACAAACTTTTGAGGACTTTTTCTGTTGTTGACAATTTTATCCATCATTAGTAATCATGAGAAATTGTAAATATGACCCCAGCCCTACAATGGAAAATAGTTGAATTATTTAAAGTACATTGTATTAAACATGCTACTAATAGCATATAATAGCATATATAACTATATGTCATTGCAATCACTGACGAAATACATGTGCAGTACCAAATGCATTACAAAAGCAAACTATGTTATAAAAGTAAAGCTTTCTATGTTACCCACTTAATAAGTGAAATGTAGAAAAACTAGACAGATCAATATATCTTGGCAATATTGATGAAGTAATCATAGCACTAACAAATAAAAATGACTAACCTATAGAGCAGGCCTGTGAGATAAAAAATGGAAAATCAAGTGACTGTTCAAGAAAATGCTTGTATCTTTCCTCTGGAAACAGACAAATCAACTTTTATTTTGTAGTGGCTTTTATTGTAGCAATCTTTATGGCTTTCAGCTTAATTCTGCAGCCTGATAGCAGTCATGAGGAATGAAGAGAACAATGCTGTATGGGGTAAAGACTGAGTTTGAAGATTGGTAATTAGATTACTATGCCAAGTAAAGCCCAGATGGGAAATATATAATATAATGATGAAGAAAATATAATGAAAATGGGTTAGAGCAAGGCTGCCCAGACAATCTTAAAGCAAACCATTATAGAATTAGTAGCTTATGGATCAATCTGTCTTTTCTTGCAAAGACCACATGCTAAAATATAAGTGCACAGTAAATACAATAGCTTAGATTTAAACCTGCAGTATTTTAAAGAAAATATAAAAAAAGAACGCAAAAGAATGAAAGCCCATCTGCTTGTTTTGGAGAACCTCAGTAAACTGCTGGTTAAATATATTAAGATCAATGTATTTAGGAACTGTTTTTGTCACACTGTTATTTTTGCAAGTGGTTTAGCTTACAGTTGGTTTCTGGATCGGATATTTAAAAAATGATCTGATGGCTGTATCAAAGTGTTATGGAACATTATGGTCATTATTGTTAAATTAAGCTAAATAATCTTTGTTGAGTTTTGTTTTTCATTAAGCAGAATATCTTTTATTATATAAAATAAATAATTATTTTAAAATGTAAATGATAGAAGTCACACTTACAAGATAAAATGTTCAATCATTTTTTTATTTGATTTTTGTTATCTTGTTCCAAGGTAGTAACTATTTTACTGTCATTTTTAATATTTTTGATCAATAAACAGTTTTTATAACAATTATTCCTTAAGAAGATTAATTAACCACATGTTTGTTAATTTGATGTTTTTAAATACATCATCATGCTCCCTGAAACCTTATTTTCTTACTTTTCCATTGATTATATGCAGAGAAAAAGCTCCAACATAATGTACCACTGGCATTATACTGTATCACATATACTGAAAACTATCCAAAAAGTTACAGCACACCTGAATGTAAAAACGTATTACAATATTTTTGTAGCTCCAACATTTTTTTTTCAGTTAGTCTGAAATGATGATAAATGTTGAATACATGTCAGGTTAAAACATCTAAAGGATGCATTCAGTATATTCTTCAATGCCTAATACATTTTGTACATAT
>JBBPDB010000023.1:7040509-7052909 GCA_037974465.1 Brachypetersius altus | reverse complement strand
AAGCATTTCAGAGAGAGAGAGAGAGAGAGAGAGAGAGAGAGAGAGAGAGATTGAGGAAAAAAGAAGGACATGGAACATGGGATTGATAGAATGAAGAAATAGATTTGGGGATGGACGAACTCCCTGAACTGCTCTTATCCATCCTTTTACATCTGTCACACACGAAAGCGGCATGTCTTTTTCTTTTTGTCAATGACCTGACAGCACTGTCTATAATTAATTACAAAATTTCACATCAGACTATTGACTAAACAAATGCATAAATCACAGGCCCCATAAGTCAATAGATGGAGACATATTTAATCATGTTCTAAATAATGATTACTGCTCCTATAATGCAATAATTATTTTCAGCAGCTTGCTGGAATGATTTCTGCACGTTTGTGTGTGTATGTGTTCAAGCTAGAGACAGACAGTAAGCAAGATAAATACATAGAAACAGACACTATGCAGAATGGAAAGTAAAGGCTCATTGAGAAGGCTGTTGTCAAGAATAGAGATAGAGAAAGCAGTGTGTGAGCATGTGTGTCTTTGAAGTCCATGCTTGTCTCTTTATGTGGAGTGACAGGTGAAAAGTGGCTGTCAAAAATGCACTGGATATTTGCTGTTTTGTTTATCAGTTGCCGAGAGCTGAATGAAGGAGGAGTAACATGTATTGCCTGTCCGTCCACTTTTTCATCTGCTGTTTAAATGGGCCTGGGGATTGGAGAGTGAAGTTTATTCCACCCATTCCCCCCTGACAGTAGAGCCATTTATACCAAAGCACGAAGGAGACAGCACTCTGTCACCAGAGACACTGCTTCAAATCAGCTCCTGAAAATGTCTGCCCGTTTAGGTCACATCTAGCAATCTCACGGCTCCTCACACAGTTGTACTGGTTATTGTCTCATCATGTTCTAGTAGAGTGTGTTGCTGCCTCTCTTGCCTTTGGCCTTGTTTTATGTTTCTCAGCAAAAGGGATCATATGCTGTTCTAATGTTTCATTTCTAAACATTTCTGAATCATGCTGTCAATCTCATATAAAACACTGTAACATTTGCTTAAATAACTGCTTTTTATTGATTCCACATTTTATAATGAAAGGGCCCATATAATGCTCCACATTTACATTTTGTGGCATTAACTTGTATTTAAAGTTAGTATCACAGAGATAGTAGGTTATTGTTATCAATAATTCATGTTGTATGATGATTTAATGAGAAATGGATCAATAGTTCAAAATTACAAAACATTATTAAAACTTACACAATGATTGTTTCTTCTTTTGTAATCTTCACATTATAGAGACATAATATTGTTTTATGTAAACAATATTACATAAAACAATATTATTCATATAAACAATTGTCACAAGTGAAAGGTGTGTATAAAACAAGTATTCCATCTGACTGCAACATAACCAAATACCACACACACACAAGCGTGCGCGCGCGCACACACACACACACACACACACACACACACACGTGTGGTCATTATTAATTTCATCATTATCGTTAAGCACTTAATGTAACAGTGAGATCAGAATCCAGGCACAGCCAAACCTGAAAAAAACCCAATTATGCTCTTAGTGTAAGCTATCTTGTGACAGTTGGTTTTGTCTTCTTGGTTCTTTCCAACAAAGCTGGGCTCCATGTTCAAAAGGTAATAGATAAAAATATTTGAAGCATACATATAAATGCCTACCAAAACAATAAAGCCACCAATTGTAATATGAAATGGCATACGTTTAATTTATCTGCATTAATATATCTGCAAATAATATTAACACCTCTCCATATCAAACTATTAATTAAACTGTGAGTTTCAGCTCTAATCTTTGTTTTTGCATATCTATCTTTTATGCAGGACCAAAAAAAAATTGAATATGACTTATATTAAAACTACCCAGAATCAATCAAAATTTGGTATCACAATAGTGACTGCTTTTATATTAAACATTTTTGATTCTATCTTATATATAGTTATACATTTTAACACAGTTTAACATTCAGCATTCAGGATCAGTCACAAATGATCAGTCCATATTATAACCTAAAACTGTGAAAAATGAGGCATTGGTTAGCGTGGCAAAACAGCGTGCATTTTGTAAGATTCCTTTAATTTAATAGACTTTGTTACATGAATAATTTGAGGAAATCTATGACATAACTGGAAAACGTGTGTGAGCAGGCATTTAATGACCCTTATGAATTTTGTGTATATCCAGGAAAAAAGCTTCCCTGGAGTTCATTACAAATTGCAAATGGAGAATTATGTAGGTTAACAACTGTCACTGTGTGGTAGGCCTAAAATCTTTTAAATGTCACCATTTTTACTTGACACCTCTAAAGCTCCTGGGAATTCCTTCTCCAAACAATCCAATGATGAGACAACGTTCCCCTGGCCTCAAATTCATTAGGGTCATAGGGTAATGACTTGATGTTTACTATCTAACCTGTTCTATGATAAAAGGATCCCTCCCTTCTGCAGTGTTTGACCACTTTTATAAAGACGCAACAAGAGTGTAGCAACAAGGAACATGGAATGCTGTACCAGCTAGAGCTTTGTGAAAGAGCAAGCACCCAAGTTAGTTGGTGAGAACCACCAATATTTATTCATGATAAAGAGAAAGTGCTGGTGTGTTGGCACAGGCTACTTAATTTACATGCTGTTATAGACTGTCCATCACCAATTAGATGAACTTGTCTTACTCATTCACTTTCATTGTCATCAGCCATGCATCTTCATGAGCATACCATCAAAGGCCAAACTACAATAACATCTTTTGCTGTATCATTTTTTGTATCTATCTATCTATCTATCTATCTGTCTGTCTGTCTGTCTATCTGTCTGTCTTTGCACTTTTTCTTGAAGGAGATCAAACCTTTTTAACTGTAAATGAAATTGATTTAGAAATTCCCATGTAATATGGAGTATAATTTTCAGCAGTGGGACGTGTGTGAGTGTGTGTTTGCTAGAGAATGAGTGAATGAGTGAGCGAGTGTGAGAGAAGGTGCCCTGAGGTCTAATCCCCGCTACTCAATCACTGGTGTTTAAAATGGAGCAGGACAAAGATAAGACTCATAACTCCACACACTGAACACATCGACCAGCGACTTCTTAAATGACAACAACTGTGCCGCTTCTCACAAGACCATGTCCCATATCTGCAGTCTTTCAAGGCTGCTGATTCCACCTCTTGACAAATTGTCTAAAGGCAAACATGGTTCTAAAGGTAAACTCTAGCTCAGTCAAACTATTTCAGAGCCTTCTTCTGTAACATTTTATTACTGTCTACAGAGAGGTCCCTTTTATAAAAGGCCTGTTTTTCACCTGCCTTGCTGGCATTTTTCAGTGGGAGCCTCAAGTTTACTTTTCTTGCAGCACAGAAGATAAGTGCTGTAGTTATTTAGAGAGGGCCATGATGGACCCTTTAATACAGATTAAATATTAACAGTCTGGATCCTGCAGTTCAGCAAGATCTTAATATGTGCATCCCTAATGAGGTGCATTTTATTTACAACTCAAACACACCGTTTCCCTCTCAACCCTGAATTGTTAAATTGCCCTTTTCCTAGTTAAATTTATTGCCATTTAAACATGACAAAAAAGGCCATAGAGGTGGCCATTACAATAATCCATCATGTCTACAACTGCTATCCTGCATGGTGCTAAATTCAATCTAAGAAGGGTCAACAGACCTTTTTCCCCTCCAAAATAAGCCTGAGTGCTGCCATTTCTTAACTGCTATCAGTTTACCTTTGTCAACAAAAGGGCACCAATGGCAAATTAAAAAGAGGGAAACAGGTACATGGATTCATTCCTAAATACTAAATGTTTTATTTCAATGTAAGCCACTGCACATGCTTAGTGACATAGTAACAACATTCATATTTTTTAAAAATTTAAATGTACTTTTTTACATTCATCATATTAATTCATCTAGGGTGCCGGGTGCTTTGTGCATTGAATTTCAATGTGAATAATACTTTCATCTTTTTTGATGTTTGAAGAACCTACAGCTGGAGTAAATCAGATCTCAACCCCTAGCCTCATTGATTATCCACCTTGTAGAGCTCACAGACTGCTCAGTTCTGCCGGCAATGAATATTGCTAAGGCAGAGGATAATCTCCAAGGCCAAGAATGAGCTTTTATTTTGTGTGTTTGTGCCGAAAGGAGTATCGATTTGAGTGCAATGGCTTGACACAGGCAGTCTGTGCTTAGAGTCGATCTTCAGCATAACCATGCTACATCAAATCCTGTTTTAACACACACGCATACACACCCACACACACACGCACACACACACACACACACACACACACACACACACACACACACACACACACACACACACACACACACACACACACTTACATTCAAAATTACATGGTTTTAAGTTACCTCAGTTTTCCTCAAAGTTGAATTGACTTTTTCTTTTTTCTTGTTTATCAGGACTCAGTTGCTCTGAGGCTCAGATGCCTGTTTATGATGAAGGGGATAAAATGGATAAATGACAGGGCTGACTTCTACGGAGCTCAATGGTGAACTGGGTTCCCTCATTGAATGGGAGGCAGAAAGCTGCTCTGTAAACTGTATGAAAGATGTTTGACCAGTATTGTGGACACCATTTTGGAATGAAAACATAATAGACCCTCAAAATCTCTTCTTAACATGTACTTGTTAAAGAAAATGTTAATGAATGTTCTCTCCGGTGGTGATGTGGTGTTTTGGATGCAGTGAAACATTTGAGACATTTGGCTTCATGAATGATTTTGTAGGGGGAGGAACCTGGAAGTTGGTATTAATAAAAGGGATGGAAAACATTTGAAGGAGAATAGAGATATTCATTGGTGTGTGTGTGTGTGTGTGTTTACCTTATTGTTAGGGACAATATTAAAACCTCTGTATGAAAGGAAAAATCAAATGTATATAATCTTACAACAAATGTAGTCAAGCAGGTAAGACACGTCTGATGTCAAAACGTAACTTCTATAGTTTAGCACTGGTGGTAAAATGCTAATGTTGGTAAGAAACACTAGAAGTCTATGGTTATCTGTGCTATAAAATCATCTGTGCTATTTGAATGGCCATGAGTTCTAGCATTTGTTAGCAACATATAAACTCTTGGCTGTACTTTTAAACTCAAGAAGCAACTAAAAATATCTCTGCTGATTGATGACACTTTTGGTGAGTGGAAAAATGTTGTGTAAAACATTTTCTCATATGTGACTTCAGATACGTAGCAGTTAGCTGAGTAAAAAGAGCATGAACATTTGTGATTAATAGGGTTTTCTTGTAGCATAAATGATGTAAAACCTGGGTCTGTGCAATATATTTACAATGTGAGAAACTCTTTGAAACTGTCTGTTGCCCAGAAGCCAGAGCATTGCAAACCGTGTGTGTCCAGGTATTTTTGAAGATGTGTTAAAAAAGACATGGGAAAAACTCAAATAAGACCTTACTTTCTCTCTTTGGTTCAGGCAACACTGTGTGATCTGGAGGGTTGGTTAAATAGTGATGAAGACAGAGCTCAAACTGGAGATTGGACACTGTTGACTCACAGCTGTTTAAATATAAGACTGCTTCATTCTTGGAGCGCAAGTGCTACAAAAAGCCGTTGTGTAGTTTTCCTGCCAATGATCCATGTTAAATCATAATTACTTCAGTTCAGAGCCTTTAATGGAGATTGCTGCACACCAACCATACGTGTTCACTATATTTAATGAAAGATAGTGGTATGTTTGGAATGCATTAATATTAAAACACCAGCTAACTGATTTACATTTCTCAACTGTTTGTTCACATTATGTATTACAACAAATTGGACCAGTATTTAAACCTAGTCCTAGACAATGTTATTGTTTTCTGTGCTCATAACAAACCAAGAAAGAGCCTGTTATATTATGGATGAGGTTCTGATGGAGCAAAATAAATTATTTCGATATTGTAAGCATACATTTCTCTTTGGATTGAAAAGAATCAAATGGTAAATGTCATATACATGTTCATTAATTATGTTTTACTATGTTGATTCATTTTATTGCCTTGTTGTGGAAGTGAATAGTGGAAGTGAATCCACTATTAAAGATGTATCATTAAGGACATCCACTGGGACACAGAATTGTTCCGTTTGCACTTAGCTTCTCAGATGTTTACAACTAGATGCAAAGGTGCTGTGACTAAACTCAATTTAATGTGCTCCACAGTATTTGAAATACATAAATATGTCAAGTAAAGGGTCCTTAATAGACCTGCTTGGGCTGCTGATTGCACCAGTATTGTTTCCTACTGATTAGGGCAAAAACATACCCCAAGGACCTCCCATCTCAGAGCCATTTAATCAGCATTAGCTTCCTTTTACCCTCTCTTTAATCTGTTTCCCTCCAGGTATTTTGAATAAATCAATAGGAATACATGATTGTCTAATGATTTTTGGAGGCCATCCCTTCGACCACGGCTGCATGATTTAGAATGACTAATTCCACATTTTGCCATTGATCCTGGTTCAGGGAGGCCATGCATCCTTGCCAAATAGGCCAGAGGAAGGCAGAGAGAGAAGAAAAGAGAGAGAGTTTTTTACTAAAAACGTACAAAAATGACTAAAGATTCAGTTGTATTCTTAGCCTGTTAACATTCATATTGTACGATTTCCTTTATCCAGGATGAATGTAATACTTTCAACACCTGACAAATCAACTGAGCATTTCACGCTAGTATCCAGTCGAAAGCCTTTTTAACTTGGTGCAAATAGCAGTGCCTCTTGTTGATGGACACCATAATCACAGGAGAAGCTGATTAATTATAAAGCATCTACTGGTTGCAGGAGCCTCATTAGCTTTCTGTTGGTCTTTCAAACAGATCCATTCCCTGAATGTAACAAAACTTGATATTTCTTTGAACAATGTTATACTTGTCTAGTTGCAGTATATAACAGATATATAACTAGATTAAATATATTAATGTTGCACAGCATTGGACAATATGAGAATATTTAATGACATCAAGATAATTGACCTCATGTTACACAACGGTATGTCTGAGCGGATTACATTAGCACCCAATAGACAGTGTCCAATAGCATGTTTCATTATAAAAGGAGCATAATTAGTCTCATGTCTGTGAAATCACATTAAAATGTCAAATCACATGTATGTCATAAATAAATCAATATACACAATTTTTTAATTATCATAAAAGTTTTTGTATGTTTCAACTCAGTGGCACTGTATATTGTGGTGTTGTGAAGAATATTGATATTATATTTACACCATATCACCCATCCCAAGTACTGATGATTAATGTTTTGCTTTAAATCATAAACACCACTACAACTAATCTTAAAGATGGTATCTCCCCTCACCCCAAAGAATGCTGTTCCATGGATCTTCTAAGGAAATCTTGGCATGAGACTAAGGTCACGTTAGGCTACTGTGTGTGTGTGTGTGTGTGTGTGTGTGTGTGTGTGTGTGTGTGCGTGTGTGCAATTACATGCCTAGTTGGTTTCCCGGACATGGATTAAGCCTCGTCATGCACTATATTTTCTCCATTTAACATCTTTTATATTCCAGTTCTAGACATTTAATTGAATGTTTATCAATGTATTTCTTATTTAAATTTGTCACCCATACTTTTGTCTTCTGGTAATAGGTTTATACATGTTTCATATCTACAAACATTTAACACTGTTAGCACTTCATGAAATATAGTTGTGCTATGAGTCAAGGTTACAACTGTCTGGACACACACTCACCCTGTATAGAAAACTCTTAGTCATTGTGGTGCTTTATATTTACCCCTTTTGCACACTCAGGCTGTTTCCAGCACTGTGCACTGACCTGCTGCCCTACAGATGAGCTGCTATGAACCCCTCCCACTGCTGGGTGAGCAGTGGAATATTAATGTGGGTCTGTGAACATTTGTAGCAAGAAACTCCTTTCCTAGGGAGGAAAATGTTGTCCTGGAAGCTCCAAGATTATGTGAAACTCTGGTATATGTAAATGGAGAAAAGGTTTCTTCCATTCTTCCAAATGACTGTATAATTTGAAGTGCACACTAAAAACTGGCACACTCTTCTGTAAAACTGTACATTTTGCAGTTTGTTTCCACAAAGTACCAAAGAAAATCAGTCTGAGTAACTGTTGCCATATAACAACTTCTGTAAATTACATTTTTAATATTTTTGCTGTACGATTCATATTTACATAATTGTATATTTTATTTTATTATTATATTGGAAATTACATGAGCATTTATTGACAGGTATGAGTCTAAACTTTTCAGTTTGTTGTCTTAATGTCTTAACATTTCAAAAACAGGGCAAAATATTATGCAATTATTGGGTATTTTTCATGCAGCAAACAGTAAAAAAACAATATTAACTTCTTGACAAATTTGAATCAAAATCTCCTCTGATTACAAACTTGGACTGGAAGTTTTGTAATGGCATTTCTGGTCAAATTTCTCCAAATTTCTTCTGGTCAAATTTCTCTTCAGTGACAGGAAAAAAATCTTGTTATTAGCTGTGGCACTCTCTAAGCATCATCATTATAACATTGACTATGCATGTTGCTGAAGAAGTGACTTCATGCACTTTTGGTACATTTGATACTTTGTAGCTTTTCTGTGTTTGGGTCAGTCCCTTCTCCACTGTGAAGCAGTGCTACTACTCACTAATCCCTCTCTTTGCTTTTCCTAAGTGGCTGAACCAGCAAAGCAGTTAAAAGTCACTTCCTTTGACCCAGCTCCCCCCTCCTTTCTTTTTCAAAGCAGACTATAATCTGATGTTTACAAAGAGAGTAAACTTATTAAGTCAGTGATGTCAGATTACAGGAAGAATGGGGTTTAAATGAAAGGCTCCAGTTAGTTTGTACATGCTTGCTCACTGCAAGCCAAATTTCACTTTCTAGCTCTTGCATCCAACAATCTGATCTCATGCTGTTTTCGGATATGAGCTTTAGCAACTTTTGACAGATGATCCTAGAGCTGATGAACAAAGACACAAATGAATCTTAAATTGCAATGAAATGTCTTTAGCCTTTTTCATCCATTGTTTTAAAAATCAAAGTAACCTTGTAATTGGTGTGTTTGATTAGATTAGTTTGAACAAAATCAACCCCCATTGCCTCCCTTAAAATGATTAAGGAGAATAAAAAGCAGCTTGGGAAAAGGGCTCATTCTAAAGACTGGGCATGAGAAATGGATGAAAATGCTATCTTGAGCATTGAAAAAGAAATAACAAAATGAAAATGATAAAGAAAAAAGGTGGAGTTGTTGTGAATGCAAATCACCTCAATCCCATTTTATGCTAATAAAAGAATGGCAAAACATTTCAATGTATTCATGTCTTGTTATGGGTTAGCTAAGAGCTTCTAAATCCCTACCATTTACCAAATTAAACTAATTTAAAGTGCTTCCAAAAGCCACATCTGTAGGCTGATGCGGGTCCCAGCCTTTGAGAGTGGGCTTCACCAGGCATTCTGTGTCCCATTGATCCTTGAATAGTCATGCCTGTCAGGCAGCCATATCAACCATTATCATTCTAATTTTACTGCCTTTCTTGCTCCCTAATCTAATTTGCAATGATGCAGGAGCATTTCGCGAGGCCACAGCACTTTCTTCAGAATTTCAACAAGGGCATTAAAGCTCCCCAATTTACATTAATGAAGTGCACATTTAATTAAGGGGAAAAGAGGGGAAATGGAGGGCTCTTGAAGATCAGCGATGACTTGGATATGATTGGGTGTGCAGGAAGATCCTCTCACTGCTCTCTTCTTTTTTAATGGATGTCTGCATGCATAGCCACCCATAGTCGCTCAGCACTGTGAATGCACAGCCAAATCATTTGCTTTGTATTAGGAGAAAATCAGATCACCAGATCATTGTCGTTAAACTGTCTTTGCCAAGCTCATTGTTTCCCAGTGCTTTTGGAAATGTTCTGAATTTTAAACAGTATTCAGACCTTTTGATGTCAAGAAGACGTTTAAGTCAACAGTTACATGAAAGATCTTTTACCTTGACAAGTTCCATTTATGTATTATTTATATTGGTGTTGCAGTTATTTATACTGGTGTTGCAGCATATCAGAATTTTAAATTTAAGGTGCCAAAAACTTTCTAAAAATGATGAACATTGCCTGTAACCTAGAAATTACATTTAAAAGGTTTAAAAAGGTTCTTTATACTCACACATCTCACGTACAAAAGCTGAAAAATGCTTAAGGAAACCAAAGACACACATCTTGCTAGTGGTGCTTGCTATTTTCTGTTTGCTGGTTTTCTGGTTGCTGTCTACAGCTCAGCTTGTTGGTTTGTCTCTCTCTTCTCCTTTCTTTTGGGTCTGTGTCATGAGCCTTGGGGGAATAGGGGAGGTTGGCCAACACTGCTGACCCAGGCCCCTCCGAATAGGCAAGGCCAGACTCAGTTTGGGTGGCATGGACAAAACATGTTTTCAGAGAGGGTGCTGGTCTCTGTGGAGGGACAGCGGGAAGGGGCGGAGTGGGTCCTACTGGAACAATCTCGCCTCTTTAATGTGAAAAGGCAAAGTTATAAATTCATCTATTTGCTCTCTCCTGACCCGGCCTTTCAGAGAGTCTCCTGCTGGGTTGGGCAATTCAGACACAATGCATTAGCCTGTCACAATATTGAGAAAAATTGAAACGGGAAAGAAAGACCACCAGATGCTTTATTGTTTTTGTTGTTTCCACATAATTAGCCAGGAAGAAAAGTCCCTGGTCTGATTGCGGTGCTCTGAATGAACTTGAGGCTTGGTGTATGATCAGTTCTGCAGAAATCTCTTCTCTTCTCTTCTCTTCTCTTCTCTTCTCTTCTCTTCTCTTCTCTTCTTTTATTTTCTCGTCTCTTCTTTCCTCCCTTCTCCTCTCCTCTCCCCCTGCCCCTGTTGTGTCTCTTTCTCTCTCTGGGTCAGCCTCAGGGGCCTCTCCCTCCCATAAACATGGTTGTGCAAAGTTTAACTGTGCGTGACAGATGGCCGTGAAATTTGTTAACACACAGCACACCAGGCTGTCTTAAGACAATTCAGCTGCCCCATGCTGACTGTTGGTGTAGCTGAACAGATTAGCGGAATCAATCTGTTAACACCTAGTGGCAGTAAGTCTGACTGGCTGGTTTAACAACACCCCTTAGGCAGTTTGTAACAGTGCATTGTGTGTGTGTGTGTGTGTGTGTGTGTGTGTGTGTGTGTGTGTGTGTGTGTGTGTGTGTGTGCGTGCATGCGTGTTGTCATTTAAAATTCTGAGTGCAGTACGATTAAAGAGACATTAGAATGGGTTAATGAGGAATAATTTGCTGTTCATTTTGTATGTAAGATTTTCTATGTCAGTCTGAAGTTTAAAGAGAAGAAGCAGAATCAAGAGAAATAATTAAATATTTAAGCACATGAATTATAGCATACTTATTTATAATGTAGATTGTTTTTTTTTTATTTCTCTTCTTAAATTGAAGATGTTACATTACCCACTGAAATTACAGCCATAGATTTTAACTCTGTCTAAAACTGTTTATGCATAATCTTTTATACATAAATATATTTTATTATTATACAGAGTAGAAAGTTGCATGTATTCTCAATGGAAATACTTTTGCTGTTAGATCCTATAGGAACATCTCTTATCATAGCTTGAAAAAGTCAGTTTCATTGTTCCCCTCTTCTTTGGCACTTTAGCGCACCATTTCAAACTACATACTCAGTCATAATCTCCCCACCAGCAGACCCTTCACAAAAGCACAGGGGAGGGAAAAGAGGCAAAGGAAGTGGCAAGAGAAAAGCCATCTTAAGATATGTGCGCATGAATCAAGAGATCCATTAAATCTATTGCGCTGGCTTTCCCTGGCACTCCATACATAAGCACCCTACCCTAAATTCTCCCCATAGTGACTCAGTGAAAAGGAGCAGGGATGAATAGCACACTTTATTAGAGCATGCCATGAGCGGTCAAACAGCAGTGGAAGCCTTATTCTTTGCCCCCTCAGCCCTATTATTAAAAGGGGCTTTACTGAGCCTTGTAAAACTGTTTTCTCCTCAGGGGGCCTGCATAATAAAAATTGAAGTCAAATTAAAGCCCCGCAGAGCAAAAGACTGTGGGTGGGCTGCTTCCAAGCAGCACTGCTGACATCCCATTCCCACCACTCGTAGCGTGGTCCCAGGCAGGGCCACTTTTATGCGGCTGACAGCTTCATGAAGGACAGGAACACAAAGTTGTACATGGCATGAAATTGGCCACAAAAGCAGAGTGAACGGGTGAACAATTTCCAAGCAGGATGTGAACAGGGAATCACTGGGCAGGCCATAATCCACCTGGAAGCCATACTCTTAAGACAATTTTTAGAGAGAGAGAGAGAGAGAGAGAGAGAGAGAGAGAGAGAGAGAGGGAGAGAGAGAGAGAGGGAGAGAGAGAGA
>JBBPDB010000023.1:7029717-7040409 GCA_037974465.1 Brachypetersius altus | reverse complement strand
AGAGAGAGAGAGAGAGAGAGAGAGAGAGAGAGAGAGAGAGAGAGAGAGAGAGAGAGAGAGAGAGAGAGAGATTCTGGAGTAATAAGTAAATCCGGGGGAGGGATTTTGGGTGAACTTTTAAACAGCAAGAGTATGCCTGGGTTTGAGGCAAAAGCCAATGAATAAATTAGGGTCTGGTAACAGTAGAAGCATAATAGGCTGAGGAGGTTTGAATATGCTAAAAATGCTTTTCTGGGCAGAATGTCGGACCGCTCCTTTGCAGCTGTAACACTTTACACACACAATAAGCACTCAACAGATGGGAGTCATAGGGAAAAAGAGCTCAGTGTTCCTTAGCTAAGGAGAGTTCCGCCCCCAGCCCAGTCTTTACCAGCCCATTGCTTTGGCTGTCTGCCCTTGCAGGTGTTCTCCAAAATAAAGGGGAGCAATAGAGTGCAAATGCACTGAGGAATTCGGCTGCTTTAATGAAATCATTGTAATTTGTTGAGGAATGACTGTTACTCTGGAAAGTATGCAACATTCACACTCAAAAATAAAAAGCAAAAAAAGAGAAATTCCAAATAAGAACCTGTTAGTTGTTCCTAAATCAAAATATTTTGCACACTTATAAACTCTATGTATTATTTATGTAAGCATTATGTAAAACCAACTATTTAGGATCCTTTTTAAATGTATTAGTGTCTTAATTCTGCTAAAATTCACATTAACAAACATTTAACGAATTAACACTTTAACAAGATTAACAAACATTTTTGTCAGAACATAATGCTATTTTACTCTATTTATAACCTTTAAACATTTCTTGGTGGGTGAACTAACAGAAATAGTCTGAAGATACTTAAACAGTACACAGTTTGCGATGCTGAGGTACAACTCAATATTGAGGATAATAATTAAACAAATGAAGTACATTGCCCTGTGACATATGTGAAGAAATAGTGGAGCCATCTACAGTGGAGCTGTACCCCACTCTTCTCTTTGCACCTTACCCACTGAGACTTGCCAAGTGTTTTCCACCACACCAAATGTACTGTGGGTGACAGATGTGCTTCACTTTTTGTAGATAGACATCTGTACTTGATTGTTTTACCCCTATGGTCTCTTTAGAAATGCATAAAAATCTGATGTTCGAAAATGAAAGAGCTGATCTTAGGTGTGCAGACTTAGAGAGGCTTACTTTAGATTTAAGTAATTTAGATATTGCCCCTTCAGATCTAGATGTAATTTTCAAAGTTCTTACCACCACTCTCTTGGTCTTTTGAATCCATATTTGCTTTAACATGTCATGCACAGGCAGAATGATAATGTGAATGGGAACAATTTACAGGTTCCAAATCACAGAGCTAATGTATTTCTTTTCAACGGTGCCGGAGCAGATTTGTAATTTCACTATCATAACAAATGGGTAAAGAAATTGATCAGCAAGGTACAAATTTTGCATCAATCTTGTGTACTCTTTCGCTCCCCCCCTTCAAATTGATGGACCTAATCTGTCAGTCCAGCATTCATTGGTAATTTAAAAGTGTAGATCTATGGCCAAAGTCCTCCATAAACATGGTTATTATGACTTACTGCCTGTTAAACAGACGTCCTAATCTCGCTCTCACAGTGACTTATGAATTGTGAGGCCTTGAAGATAATCATTAAAAACACATTTATCCTTTCTGGATTTGTTAACAGCCATTGCTTCAGCGTACATATGAGAGAGTAAATACACAAAAATGAGTCTTGTGAAATATTATATATTAGGGAAGTCAGATCTCTTAAAAATGATATTTATAATATCTTTTTTCTGAGTTATCAATCACTTGACAATACTTTCACTTCTACATGGGTAGTAAAGAACAACTCTGGAACCGACTTTGTGTCCAGGGAGTAATTCTGTTAGAGGGACTTTAGCCCATCAGGATCAGCCAGGACTGCATTTATAAGTCTAAGCTATGGAGGACATCCCAGTTAATCACTCTTTGGCTGAATGCACGCTGCCTTAATAGCACTGATATGGATAATGATATTTTCCCTCATCGAAAAAGGGGGTCCTGGCACAAGGGTAAAATTAAGGTGCCGTTCCTAGAGGACAAACCTCTAGAGATTGCTCACTCCCTCTATTGTGTCTTTGCTATGAATTATTTTTAACTGAATTAGTGTCGATGCTTGGATGCATACCGTGATATGGAAGCTTTGTGGAATCCCATTAAAAAGAAACTTCATTACTACAAAACACTCAGTAATGACATGCAATCTGACTGGCACTTTTAACAGGTTATTATGTGCTTGATTTGTGCCTCTGTGATTGCCATGTTAAACTGGATTAAAGGATATCCTTGATTCTTTAACACTGCAAAGGAATAAATGGTTTAAGCACATGCAACACATCTCCATAGTTTGCATGCTTCAGGACAAGGAGAGTTGAAAGGCGATTTATACCTCACTCTAAAGTTTGCCGCTTTTCGAGCATTCACATTCTTACACTGAATCAGATTTCCGACATAATTTGGAAAGAGAATTTTAAATAAGAACCAGATAGATTTATGCATGCATATCATTGTTTTACCTTGCTTTTAATGATTTTGTACAGTTAGAAAATTTTCAGCTGCCCTTTACATTATGTAAAGATCAATAGATGAACAGATCAATGAATGTTGTCCAAAAGTGCTTGAAAGAAAAATTTGAATAAAATTTGAGATACAACTGCAGTGATATTTAGTGTGATGTGCAGTTGAATGCTTTTTGCATTATTTTCCATTTTAATATTATTTTAAATGTTCTGCATGCCAATTAGCAAAAGCTTTTTTTCAGAATTCAAAGTGCTGTATTAGGTTTCCCTATTGTTTTTCTTTTTTGCTGCTCTTAACTTTGTACTGTCCACTTTCTGCTGTGACCAAGCAAATTTCACTGATGGCTGTGCCTGACTTACAAATACATTTAGAGTTTTTGCAAAATTCTGGCTTTTAAATTTTTGTTTTTTTGTATATTCTAGATTTTTAGTGTGGGCCATAACTTTTGATCTCACTAAATACACAGAAAAAGTGCTTTTAAATTCTTTATTGATGTTGAGGGTCATTTCTGGCTTGTATTTCTGCCACTTCTGAAAGTGAACATAAAGGCATTCAGTGAGCTGTTTAGGGCCTTACCACAAACCACAATTGGGCTATTAAAAAACAGTTCTTATTTAGTCACCTCATCTCTGCCCTCCCCCAATTTGGGACAGATCTATTCATTATCCCATCTCAGCTCACTTGATTAAAGAGAAGGCCTCCATGACTGTCACCTCTACCCAACGTGACATCTCCCTTCCTGGGGCGCCATCTGAACGGTGGCCCCTCTGCCGTCCGTGCGTCACTTGCATCATGTGACGGGGATTATTAATGGCCACCGTCTCTCCGCCACTTGACACAGCGCTCCAGCTGTCAGTGGGCTCGTGGGCCGTATGATTCTGGCGCTGGTGCGGTGCCAGTCCTGGGTCTGACCCATCCGTCACTGTCAGCAGCGGCTGGGTGATGAATGGGCCTGGGCGGCGCGGCGTGGGGAGAGGCGCAGGACCTCGCTCGTTCCTTTCTCAGACCTGCCCGTGCCAGCTGAGGCCCACTCAGAGACCTAACCATGGCTGACCCAATCCCACTGGGCTACAGCACTGTATGCTGTTTCTACACCACCTGGAACTATGTCTATACTGTCTTCGCCTGCCTTCAAATGACTTGTTGCAAAAAATCTTGACATAGTAAAATTCTATTCTGGGATTTCTATATCAGTACATATATGCCATGACATTTTTCTCGTTCTACAGGTGCTTCTTCCAAGTACTATTTCTTGATACAAACAAATAAATGAAACAATTTTACTAAACAACATTACGTAAAACTTGTCCAGATGTCCAGAAGAGTTTAACACTCCTACTAGACCCAGCCTTATATAACCCAACCCTTATTTATTTTAGAGTCCAAATGCTGAATTCGAATCAGCAATTGTCTTCTATTGAATTGAACACAATTCCTGATCTTAGATCAGTATTCTTATCCTGATATATAAATGTGGTTACACATTTGTGAGCAAACTGAAATGTCACTGCTACTGATGACACACTACTGTCTTGTGCTGTTTCATGTTATGTCTGAGACCACTTTGTTTATGGCATGGTTCGCTGACAACTGAAATTAAACTTGCTGAGAGAAATCATATCTGCTGTCCTGTGCTCAAATGACACTTGCTAAACATTCCAATCACCCTGTTTCCTCTTCCTTTCTGTTCCTGCTCTCCCATGCACAAACACAAAAGGCCCCCTGCTAATATAATTGTATCACTAATTATGCATTTAATTCAGTTATAAGGAGCTAATAGCTCCCTCAGCGACAGCTTCTGCTGCTAAAAAGCATTTCATTTCCTGAGATGAAGAAATCTAATTAAAGGGAAATGCTTAGTTGAGAAATCCTTTCTGGGGATAATCCTGTTTGCTGGCATTAACATCCCAGCTGTGGTTGATGTTTGCCCATTATGACAATGCATGTGTGCACTCGCATTCATGGTAATGGAGAGTGCACACACAGGTTGATGTCAACCATTTGAGTTCAGCACCTGCATTCTGATCAATAAAGGGCATTTTTTTTCTTTAAACGGCTGTTTACCTTGTGGTCCTGTAGCCAGAAAAGGCTGTGCATTGACCCTGTTTTGCCCAAAGAGCACAAGGGAACATTTGCTCATCAACTGAACTTTTTTATGTACACCAAGGCTTCAATCAGAATAGTCTTCAGTCTCATCACCCCTCTTACTGATAGCACTCAACCGAAGCTTCTAATGACATGAATATTATCTTAACTGATACTGACCTGTTTGATTATGTGAAGGTTCTTTAAATGTTATAAAGTGGTAATTTCTTGAACATCTTATTGAGAAACAAAAGGGCCATTAATTGAAAGGATCTTTATAAAACCAAAACTATTCATGTATTTAATAACGAGTGTATGGACAGGAGCCTGATCTGAAAAGTTTCAGAGACATGTGCGAATAACATCCATATGATTAGCTGAGTGACACAGATACGCACTCCACACACGTGTAATAACAGCTTTTAAATAGAAGTCATCCATAAGAAACCGGGGGCCACTGGGGAGGAACAGGAGAGGGCTCTGATTTATTCAAATGTGTCCGGTATGGAGCAGCAGATTGGAAAGTTCCCCAGTGTGCAGCAGGGGGCTAGGCCAGCGTGGTCAGCCGGAACCCCCAGCTCTCTGTTTCCCCGGGACCCCCAGTGTCCCCTCCATCACTGTCAATAAGGCAAACTGAGGCTCCCTTACATCATTTAATTTACTATTTCAATGATTACATAGCTCATTGCCTTGCCATTGTTTCACTGATGGCTTTAATTAAGTTGGGATTAATCACGGCAGGTGATATTTAATGTTTTGGGTGAGAGTGAGAGGGAACGAGCGTCCCAAAATGGAGAATATCACTCTCAGACACTTCACTGAACAGAAGGTCACAGGAAGATTAATACGCTGCAAGGACAGGGGTTAAAAAATAAATTTCCCGCACGTTCTGGCTCTTTGGTTTCCTTTGCTCTCTTCATTTTTCCCCATCTTGGGCCATTGGCCTCCCCACCCCATTCTTTACCTTTTGTTGATTAGTCCTCTCAGGATGTGAGGTGACAGTATAGAGAGGTCAAGTGAATTATGACAGTAGCCTTTCAGAGGTGACCCCCTCCCCACACACAGTTACTGTGATCTACATGAGGAGCACTTTTATTTTCCATCAGCATGCTCTAATGAGCTTTTGGCCTTCATCTCTCTGCCTATTTGATATGTCTCTATATCATCAAAGAGCGAGCAGAATATTTCATATAATTTCACAGCCTCTTTCAGTCCTGTCTGTGTGATTTGTGGTAGATGGAAGTTTCAGCACGAACAGGTATGATTGGGTGTTTTACACAGATTTGGAAAAGGAAAATTTGATTATATAGTGTTTCATATTCATTTAGTGTTTCATATTCATTTAATGTTTAGATTTAACGGTGGCAGTCAAACAGAGTCTGAAATGATGGTCTAAACATATAATTTTGCTTATGGAAATTACACTATGGGTATACTGCGATTCTTGTATCACGCAATGCTATCAGATTATGAAAAAATCTATACACGACTAAAAGAGTGTAGAAGTGGCATTTCATAAACTGTTTTGAAGTGTAGCAGTTTATCATTAAGCTCCATCGACTTGACAGGTTTCATACTTTTTTATCTTTTCGTCCATCACTACAATGCATCACTTGATTGCTAGCCTGCCACTGACCCATAAGCTAATAAAGATCATTACATTGCTGACCAAAGTTTGCCATTGAACAAGAAAAGTGATTTCTTTAATAAACAAGTAATTCCGTTGGAAATCTGGATTCCCTGTTCCTGGATTTCCTGGATTACCTGACCATTTTTCTGACATGTATTTTGCAGAAAGTGATTGGTGACCATTGGAAAGGATTACTTTAACCCAAAATATGCAACCTGTAAATGTACGTATCCAAAACTAAAACAAAAAATAGTACAATTGATAACAGACAATACAAGCATCTGACCCAGTCAAAGCAGGAGATAGCCATGCTAGTGCAGAACAACAGAATGAGTGTATGTGTTAGAGTTTTTGGAAAAATAAAAGGATAGAGATGGTTCCCTTGATGAGAGTGCACGCTACATGCTAAGGAGCTAAATGGAGGAATCTCTCTCCTATCAGTCTCTCAAATCTGCCTTACACACGCCTCACCCATACAGTGTCTGGGGACAAAGGCTGCTGAAGTGGTGTTGAGGGACTCCCCTGGCTTGTGCCACATATGTTCCCAGCTGTATTATCCGCTCATCTTGGAAAGCCATCTTTGGCGTGCTGCTCATTGTGGTTTTACAAGGAAAAGCTTTGAATGTAATTATTTGTCCAAGGCTCTGGTATCATTAACATTGTAATAGGGCATCTGTCAGTGTTGCGACCTGCTGCTCCAGTTGGACTGGAACCTTGTGTCGTTTTATCTTGGCCTGGATAAGTTCAGTAATTAACCTGTGTCTCAGGTCGGCACTGGGCTCCCCCCTTTGCCATGTGCCACGCTCCACACGTGATGCACACGCCTCTTGTTATCTCTTTGGCGCTTTTATCATTATAATCATCTCCATATCACAATAAACAAGGGTAAAGCCTGCTTTAAGCAGAGCACAAGAACACACAGAAGGGTTGATCTTCAGTTTTTATTGAGCAAGGCCAGTCAACCATACAGATTAAATGTGTGTGATTCAAGTGGCAAGCAGATACCTGTCAGAGGACAGAATGTTTATGAGAAGTTTAATTGAAGTTGTGTGTTTTATGCTAAATGAAAACAGCCTCAATGATTTCTTATTGGATACTTCATGAATATTGTAAAGGTTTAACAGTAATAAAAGGAATGAGGGCTCTATACACATATCAAGCACTACAGTGAGGACATTTAACCAGTTTGTTGACAAAGCTACATGACTGATGAGGTCTGGATTTGGCCTTTGCTGTTTGTGGCTGAAAGATGGTTTTCACTTGATTATATGTCTATAATAAAAATAGGCGATGCCAGAATGATCATTAAATCATTGCTTGGGTTCAGAATGATTACTGAACCACTGCTCTAGCCTTTGTTTGTGACCAGATGAACACACCACTATGGACCATCTGTTACCAGCATCCTATCTGTTTTCTCCTTGGACCATTGTATTAACCCTCTTGCGGCCTGCTTCTATCTTTTCATCATCACTCTTCATCTTCATTGCTTTTTTAAATACAGCCGCAAAATGAGGAGAACATGCTTGCAGAGAGAACAGAGTTCTGTTTAACATTGGTATTTCACTGATGTTATTGTCAAAATTCCATTCATTCTGTTCTGAAATAGGGGAAGACACCGTAACAAAAAATGTTTAAAAGGTACTACAGGAACTGTTTAAAAATCTGTGGTAACTGTGTCTTTTAATTTCTTGCAGCAAAACAAGTCAAATGTAGTAATAAGACTGCAATGTTGCTAGTCCCTAAAGAAGTTACTTTCAAGAGGTCACATTTTCAAATAGAAGGTAACATGGTCTAACAAAGAAGTTGGGCCTGTCAGCAGGATTAGCTGTAGATAAAGGCAGGGGAAGCATGTCAGTGTAAATTACTCAGAAAATGTGCCCGCAAGCAACCTAAAGGTCAGGATAAAAAGTTATCCTTAAAAAAGAATAAAAAAGAGTGGACACAAAACCCAGACCAGATTTAATCTCAGAATAATTATTATGCATCCATATGTGAATAACTTTGAATGTGGAATAGAGGAGAGGATACATTTCGGGATTAATTTAGACCCGGGGCAGCCAATGGGCGCTCCATGCCCGCGATATCGAGGGAACTGAAAACAGAGCATTTACGGAACACTGCTTGAAAGATTAGAATATATGTGTGCATTTATATTGCCTCCTTTAGTGTCTCCTAAATTATTCATATCATCCGGATCAATTCAGTCAAAATGTGTTCTCTGGCGGAGGTCATACATCTAACAGGCGGGTTCCTCTGCATTCATTTCACTTTAATATAGATCTCTGAGTCCAGGCCTGGAAGCTGGCAGAGACTGCTTTTCAATGACATGCTGATGTGTTGACATTAATGCAATGGTATACGCTATATGTCACTGTTTTACAGACATACAAGGGTGATGTGCTGTTGAGCGCAGGAAGGGTCTTAAGGGTTTTCAATTACTTTTGATAGACATGATGATGGCATATGTCAAGCAGAAGCTTTGTTTACACATCAGATCTAAGTGGTATAAGTATCTCATTTTGGCTGAGTGTAAGCTACGGGAGAGGTAACTGCAGTTCATATGCAGGAGTAGTGTGTGCATAATGAAATGTATGATATGAGATTTGTAAACATATATTTAGAATAACGGACCCATTTCATTGTTATTTAAAGTTTCCTCACGGTTTCTTAATAAAGATATTTGATTTAGGATGTAAACATTGCTAATATTTCAAAACATTCCACTCACTCCCCAGTCTATATAGGCCATACACAGAAATGAAACTAAATTACACACTATGCATAACACACTAAAGTAACATTTTTTGTTATTTGGTGTGGATTTAAACATCACAGAAATGTATTAAACAATAAATAAGTTTTATTAGCTGTGTTGTAATTACAGATCTTTATATATATATATATTTGCATACTTAGCTCTGGCTTTTTGCATTTCTGGTTTTGGTCTGGGCAGCTAGTCAGTGATCATTTACATACATCACTCCCAAAAGCACAGTAACAAATACGGACAATATGGTCACATGGCAATAAATTATGGCTGTTTTTGGTTCAGAAATGCAGACGTCATTAAAGAAAAAATCAATAAAATAAAAAAAGTCTAATATTCATAGTGATTTTAAATGAACTAAAGTAAAATGAGCATCCACTCATTCCTTGTCTTATTTCCCACTTGTGGGGCTAATAAAGGTTTATCTTATCTTATCTTTATCTTATCTTATTTATCCCCAAAAACTATAAAAACTTATGAAACACTTTAAATACATTGTTATATGTTAAATATTTTACTAATTCTTGAAATATTTCAAAGTACAAAGTGTTTGCAAGAAATGCCTTGGATTTCATGAATTTCTGAAGAGCAAATGATTTACATCATTATTTTGCCTTATTGAGTTTAAACAAGTGGTTTTAGGCTTGCCGGTGTGACTTCATGTGTGCGTCATTCACATCAGCCAGCCCTGTACCCAAGAGCTTAATAGATCTCTCTGAATCTACTGCTGGTGTCAGAATGAGCTTCTGTCACACCTTTGTCCCTTTTGTCCCTCTTGAGATGTCTCCCCATGGACAGATCTGGTCAGATATCTTTCTTGGTCCTGTCCCAGGTACCTCTCACAGTGCCTTCCAGTTTCTAGCTGTGCTATCAGTAGTGTTCATTACTCCTGACCCCAGTTTGGTCATCAGTCACTTAGTAAAACAAGCCCAGAATTGGTCCTGACTGGGCTACTTCAGTTGTGTGGGTGATGTGCTTCAGCTCCAATCATCTGCCCTGTGTGGCTGACATACACCTGATGGGGAAACTCAACGCATCACTCTCACCTGTCCACTCTCTCTACAGCCCTGTCTTTCCCCTTCTGCCTCTCTTGCTTTATCTCACAGAATGGGAGAGCCTTTTCCCAGACTTTGCTGCTTCATGTGCTAAGCTAAAATTGAATGTGGCCTGGTCTTTAGCATGCATAAGCATTGATCTTTAGAAACAAAGATTAATAGTCATGCAGTTAACCTCATAATTAGAACCAAAGTAATGAAATTAAGGGGGTCATATATATTTTTTATGCTTTTGTATTTTTCCCTGATACTCTCTTATAATATTGGTGTGGTTTAATGGACCAAAAATACTTTTTTTAGAATTTTGAATTCATTTTATATAATTTCCATTTGAATGGAATTTAAATTTAAAAGGTTTATTCTGTGTTTATTCTGTGCCTTCAAAATTGTTATAGACCCTGTTTGAATATTGGCTAAAAGTTCACAGTGGCCACATCAGCTAAACTGCTCTTGGCTGAACATGGGGATGTGTTAGTGACATTACAAAAATGTTGAACTCAAAATGGGTAGTCTCAGGCTCAGACGTCACGCCCACGGAACGTTGGCTAAACATCTGATGCATATGGTACACTTAACTGGAAACACTTCAGGAAT
>JBBPDB010000023.1:6994542-7005995 GCA_037974465.1 Brachypetersius altus | reverse complement strand
AGGGTGCAACCTTTTGATAAAGTGAATTCTTCCGGCATGTACGGAGATGGCTGTTGACTTCAAGGGCCTGCTGAATATTCCGATTGACTATTCACCTTTTGCTCCTTCAGCCGATTGTTCCGGCTCAGTAGCAGCCCTTGTTAAGGCGCGCTCTCTGAAAGCTGGGACTGATGGTAATACGGATTTAGCTCAAGTGTGCCAGTTGATGATGGATTTCTGCTGTTGGAAAGCATGATAATGCATGACTTAGTTCTGTCTTGTGTTGTGTGTCTTATAGCACTCATAAAACAATGCAGCTGTTATGAGTAAAGCTACGTGTATTAGGTGAGTGTTTGTGTGTATTTGTTATTTCTTTTAATGAAACCATGGTACAGAGAGAAGAAAGAAAGTTCGAGAGAAAAAGCGAGAGTGTTTGTGAAACTGACATGGAGATTTAAAGAGAGTCAACAACTGTGATCTCTTAGATTGCCTATTCAAGATACTTCATGAAAAAAGTGCTGGTGTGTTTCATTGGAAACTGACACACTAGAAATTAGTGAGCTACTTAATGTCTCATGAATTTACTGTGTTAACCCAATTAAATGCTCCAGATGCAAAATTATATGTGTTATGACAGTGACGGAGCAGCTGAACCATCTGATTTCTTTGACATTGATTGCAGGCCATGGCGCTTTTATAGGATTTCTGCAATTGGATGGCTAGAGCAGGTCTATCTGCTGTGTGTCGTGTCTGTGGTGGCATTCCGATGACTCTAGATCCCCTGGGCCCTTTCAGAGCAAGGCCAAGCAGCCAGTGCTGGGATGCAAATGATTTTCAAGGTCCTTGTGATTGCTCATTAACTTTCAGGCAGCATAAGTCCTAATTTTATTATTGACTGCACAGAATACACAATACACTGACCTCTGCCATGCACAACTAAATCTTTTCCTGCCAATCCATCCCACCGATTTTTGCAGCCGACTAGAAAACTGCAGCCAGCAATTTAGTCACCTTTGGTGTTAACACAGAGGCACCAAAGCTACTCAGACAAAAACCCTATCTGCTTCTTTTAAAAGGCATATCCAACTTGTATTAGTACATGTGTCTCTTAAAAAAGATAAATAAATCCTCAGCTACACAGAATAACTAACAGCAAACACTCTGGACAAAATAAACAAATAAAATAAAATATAACAAAAAGTACTAATTTAAGATGTTTTGTTTTTTCAGTAACTCACGTAACTCACAAT
Organism: Brachypetersius altus; assembly: GCA_037974465.1. Classification (NCBI taxonomy): domain Eukaryota; kingdom Metazoa; phylum Chordata; class Actinopteri; order Characiformes; family Alestidae; genus Brachypetersius; species Brachypetersius altus. Next base: position 7,004,766 of record JBBPDB010000023.1, on the reverse strand, counting down.
TTTGGAAATTATAAAAAGCAGGAAACATTAAGGATACACAATAATATCATGTTGGTATTAGCCCACAATTGCTTGAAAATGGTCAACCTTAGCCAAGTGTTTAGTTTTCAGCAAAGCAGAAAGTTTAAGTGACACTGGGATATCCCACTAAAATACCAGCAGTCCATAATTTTAGAAATTATAATATTGTAAAATATTTGTTATCATCATCAACATCAGTTTCACAAAAATAGACAATATATAATAAACACAGTTCAAACTGAATTTATAATGTTATCATAACTGCTCACCAAAAACCTCTTAACTATACAAAAGTGTAACTTTGAGCAGGGCTTTATTTTACACTATCCCAAATGCCATAATTCCATTGGCAAAATACACTACTTGCTACAATAGCAGAAACTGATGAAAATATTAATGCTTTTTGGATAGATGGTTATGATAAAAAGTTTTCAGAACACAGAGCTTGATGTGTTTGAGGCTTCATAGCCACAGGCTGGTCAGAGTGCCCATATTAACCCCTGACATAAAGTGTGAGCATTAGAACTGGACCATGGAGCAATTAAAAAAGGTGGCCTGGTCTGAGTCATGTTTTCTTTAATGTAAAGTGGATGGCTTGGCAATTTACCTAGTGAAGAGATGTCACCAGGATGAATTATGGGGAAAAAGGCAAGCCAGTATGATGCTCTGGGAAATGTTCTACTGGGAAACTTAGGGTTCTGGTATTCATGTGAATGTTATGTTTTTCATAAAATAATTCATAAGGAAATAAAAACAACAATATACAATCCATGCAAAAATGCATAGTGTAGAAAAGTTAAGATTCAGAGTCCATGTGTACAGTTATCATGCAGCCAGACATAGACATGATGTCTGTAAGCCAAAGATATGCAAGCTACATGCAGAATAAAAAAAAAAAGTTTCCTTTAACTGCAGCGTCTCAGACCTGATGGAACAGAGCAGTTGGAAGCAGGTTATTTATTGTTTAGGAGGCAGTCCGAATCAGTCGCCTTTACCTGTTACATCAAATATTTACCAAAAGCAGAGGGGCCTTTTAGCAAGCCTTTATATATCTCCTGACTTGGCAAGGTCTTAGATCCCTGGGAGCTCAGCACACATGCAGATTAGGGGTGGTGAATCAACATATTATAAGCAGCTGACATTTGTCCTGATATATTGAATCATTAGCGCGACAGAATCACTTAAGCTGGATCCACTAACATCAAGTTTCCTCTCGTTATTGACCCCTGCAGAGCAGACCTGACAAGTGGAACTGCACCAAAGTTCATTAATAATGTGAAATAAATCAATTGTAGAGGAAATAGAGGAATCGTTGCCGCAGGGCCATTTAGCTCCATCTTTTGATGATGTATGTTCAAGTGATGTGTTTCTGCTCATGTTAAACAGCACCTACATTGGTCAGGTGTTATGTCATATGTAGCAGGAGGCAGAAAGATAAAATAAATGAGTATAAAGGTTACATTTTCTTATAATGTGAGACCATGCTGAACTTTTATTTTTTAAATATATCAATACAATAGTTATTCATTGCAATTAAAGCATAAATGCAATACATACAGTAGCAATTAGACATGAGTGATGAGAGATTTTAGTAAGAAATATACTGTTTCAAAGAATGAAATATTTGTAGGTATTTGTTACACAACTGAAATGAAACAGTGAGCAAAGTTGCCAAAGTAGGCAGGGTATCTCTAAACTTGACAGGCAGTGTATATATTCATACACAAGAAGATATGAATAAAACATCTGCTGTATTGATTAACTCAAAAACAGTGTGAGACATTGGCTGACAGCGAGGAGGTAACTGGCTTTTTTGCAGATGATAGATTCTTTTATGAACAGAGCTGAAGTGGCCAAAATTGAGTTACCATTACAACAGCATGTGGAAATATCTGCAAAATGGATAGATCCACAATCTTACCTGTTGTGTTTGGTCAAATATATACGACCAAAGATGCTCTCAAAATGAAGACAAATTATATGAATGTCTGCCAACCATTCCAAAAAACATTTGAACTTCTATATGTTGATCAGTTTTCTGTTGCATTTAATAAAACCAGAATATTTAAGCAACTGTGTGGAGTAGTAATCATTCATACATATCCATACTAAGAAGAAAACAAAAAGTGATACATTTATAGTAAGGGGAGTTTGAAATTGTTAAACCAATGTCATAAATGCATCTGTTAGCTTTGTAGCTTTGTAGGTATAACGATGTGGGTTTAGTTATTGTTCTACATTACCCTCTTTAAATGTGGTATGTATTACACTTCCTGCAAATCCTTTAAAAGTCTTACGTTAAAGTTTTAATTTAGCATAATAAAATATTGCAGGAAGTTAAACAAGTTGAAAGAGTCACATATATTACTACATTAAATTAATATAAACTAAACATAAACTATTTTAGAATGGTCTGCCAAAAGTATTCAGGCAATAATAGACCTGTGGTCCTGAGTTTATATTCATATTAATGTAGAGGAAATTGTTTTGTTTTTGTTGAGGTCTTTGTTTTTGTTGAAAATAATTTCAGTAATTATTAGTGGTGATTGGCTGATTCTTTACTACGAAGTTTTTGTCACTGGAAAAAACGCCACACTCATTTTTGTTGCTTGTCTGTCTCTCACTTTTATTTCTTCATCATTCTTCACTTCATCGATTCCTTTTCTTCATCAAGTGGCTGCAGGGAGTGAGCATGCGGTGGTGGGGCTTGGCACCAGGCAGGAGGAAGTGCGGTGTCAGCCAGTCGCAGCGTCCTTCAGCACTCAATGTCTCGCAATGGAATGAAGGTCGAGTCTGCTGATCGAAAAAAGAACACTGGGAAAAATTTCTCACCTCAAATAGACCTGAAACTGTGGCTTATCCTCTTGGAGGAGATTAAAACACTTAGTTCAAATTAAGATTAGAATGAGAAAATGGAGAAAATGCATTTTCAGTATGTTTTTTTATTTATTTATCATCATCAGTAAACCGTTTGAACAATACAAATATTTTGATACATTCATGGTGTCCATAGTACACTTTTGTATGGGGTTTGAGAAATCAGCTCAAAATGCTAGGCCATATGCTAGGGGTTAAGGGACACAGTTGTGGGGCTAATGGTAGAATGACCTTTTGGTCCATAGGCACGTATCCTAGCCACTAGGCTACCACCACCCCATCCCTGCCTAGAAAACAAACTAATTAAGCAGAAAAGATAATTGTGGTTAAATTGGTGAATCCATGTTACAATTGATAATTCCATGCTGAGTAATGTGGCAAAATACCAACAAGCAAAAACAAAAAGATAATGGAGAAATTAGCAAGCATTAAGCAACACCCTGGTACTGAACAGATGGAACACACAAGAGCCTGATCCAAACCAAAGTATGTGGACTTACCAAAAATGTTGAGTTCTATTTATTTAATCTTGAAAGGACAGCTTCAAACTGAATGTCTCACAATTTCCACAATTGTTGTTATCATTATAATTCCATTTCTTAACTTGCATTATTGGCAAGACACCAGTGAGAGCTGAATAGCTTGTAACATACCAAGTGAGAAATAAGTTCCAAAAATTATATTCCCGTTGTAAATGCCCACCACCATACCAAGCACACATAAGAAGCTGACTGACTTTAGATGAACATCTCAGGTACAGGTAATGGAATGTTGTAGAGGTAAAAATGTACTCATACTAATTCAGGATAAAAGTGAAATGTTCTAAATCAGCTGTTTCTTCAGTAGGATGAAGGGGTGGTGCAAGAAATTGCAGTTCTGCTTTTCATGAAAACAATCATTAACATGAGTGGTGAGTGATGCGAGAACACCCCAGGAAATATCTGCTGTCTATGCATACTTACTTCAAGATCTTTGGCTCTGCAATTTGAGAGCTAGCTCCTGAAAAACTTGAGGGAACATGAACATGCACACAAGTAGGAAAAAGGTTAGTGGGGACTTTTGGTCAAGCCGACAGCTCATGAGAGAAAGGAGCCTGGGTTTTGCCAGAAATCTACAATTGTTAGGACATATTTGTGTTGGCAAGTTGTCTGTCTATACCTGCCCTTTTACGAGTTTAAGGAACCAGCTTTCAGCATTTAATCATTGTAATAAAAATGTGAGAAAACAATAAGAATGTTAGCACAGGTTATTGCTGCAGTGACACCCGCCATGCTGACAGTGGCTGAAGTAGAGCTTCACGGCTTTGATAATGTAGTGCTAAAATGGCTGCCTCTGCCTAGCAAAGATCAAAGTAGAGTTGAGCACTGCTGCCAGGCAGTGAAACATCCCAGCAATTGGTGGAGACAAACAGTGTGATAGCTGTGAAGGGGAGGGCAAAGCAGCGTGCAGCCGTTTCCCTCGAGACAGATCCCATGCCAGCCTGTCTGATTGTCATCGCTTGGTGCATGAGAGCTTGACTTGATTAGGGAGACTGGATCTTAATCCCAAAAAACTAGTGAAGCCACAAGTAATCACACAGCCTATGGACTTGCAGCTGATTGTGAGGGCAAGGCTAACAGGAGAAGACAGTTAGGGGCATCCAGAGGCACCCCAATACTCTCTAAAACAAAACAAGATTCTAGCACAAAGAATCATGCTTAAAGCAATGATCCTTATATGGACAAAATAAATGTAGCTGTATGTCCTAAGTATACCTTTACTGGGGATGGGGGTGATAAATATGGTAGAAGTAACAAACTGTGAGAAAACATGATACAGGTTGAAGGTAATACTATTAAGATGAAGAAATGAAAACAGGAGGTCAGCCCAAATTTCTGAAACAGTTGTCTAGCTATGCATTACCAGAATAAATACTGAAATAAAGTCAGTTAGCTGACATTAATACTAATTAGCTGTTGGCCCGAAGAGCTTGATTTTTTTGCCATGAGTATGAAAAGTAAGAATTTTTGCAATAATATGAACATGTTCCACGTCCGTTCCTAACTGGTTGGGCTGTGTAAGGAAAAGCTTTGATAAGGTAATGAAAGAGTTATTCAAATAAATAATCCACTAATGCCATTGCTCCTTTTTGATCACACTCTTACCTTTGATTCCTCTATTTAACCCAGCCTGGCTCTGACAGAATACACCCTAATGGTAACAAAACATAATGGGGTGTTCCCACTTTCAAAGCCCTTGCTGTTCTCTCATCTCCTCCTCTCCCAATAAAGCAGTATTAATTAATCCTGAGTATTGCTGCTGGGCTGGTCATTGTGTCTGATTGAATGGTAGCATTTGTGGTCATTTTAACGACGTTCTTATCAGTGGACATAGGCCTCATTTGTAAAAGCCTAATTAGCTGTGAAATACATGACAAGTCAATTGTGGTAAAAGGGGACACACAGAATGAAGCAGTGACCAGGGTCTATGTCTGCCTGCAGTAGATACACTTGTACTGGTGGTGGCTGGGGCTGATACACAGAGCTGGTACATACTGTTAAGCTTCCCTTACCTCTCCCACAGGAGCTAATAATGTGGGTAATAAGAGGTATAGACACTTAGAGCTGTGAAATATGGAACGTTTTTGTTTTGATGTGATTTATTATCTTGGAGCAAAAATTCTGCTGAGAGTGAAATGGTTTGGTACATACCTCGTGTGCCAAAAATATCACTTTAATATGGCACTTCTTTTGGTATTTCTTTTAATAGTAGAGCATATACAGAGAAAAAGACAGATATATACATCATTCGCTACACATTTGTGTTAGCTCTACCAGTAGTTCTACCAGTAGACCAATATTTTTTATCTAGAGTAAAAATGTATACATTAAAGGCCCCAAACATCCATCTGCAGTGCCAAAATAAATACTATTTTTCCATTTTACCCACACATACCATTTTACTCAAACATACAGTATGTTGGCTAGACCTTCAAAGAGGTAGAAGATAATGATCCTCTCATGAGGCCACCTATGGCTGTCAGGGAGAAAGGCCTATGAAACTGCTGAGATGCAGTGAGGAGCCTATGGAAAGAAAATAGGCTTCAGCTGGCCTCTGTTTACCCAAGCAGGTGCAACAAGATGTGTCATGCTCAGCTTCACATATGTTTGCCATATAAAACTCCAGGACTCTGTCAACCATTTATGTACATAAATGACATGGAAATACAAGTATTAAAATTTAACCTTGAACTGCAGCTATTTTAGACATTTCAGCTCAGTTGCTGTTTAGAGTAGCAGGGAACCTGAATTCACTTCTTTATGCCTTTGAAATAGATGTGAAATGCGAAAATAAAGAGGAAGGCCTTCTGTTACTACTCTTCCTTTTCCAAATAGGTGACCCTGTTTAAAACAGAAATGATAATTGAATTCCATGATCTGATAATCATGTAAACCTTTACTTAATTGAAACTGAGAAATATCATTGTTTATCAGAAAATATTTGCTCACTTCAATTTCAGTGTCAACAATATTGTTTTTAAAAAGGTGTGTCAGGGCAACAAAATACTGGGAAAGTTGTGTAATGCTAAAAAAACACTGAATGGAACAAATTAGTGTCACATGAGTGTGGTAAATGAGACACAAAAGCAGGAGTTTATTGTAAAAAACAAGGCAACAGGGAACAAACACAAGGATAAACAGAAGTTGTGCAGCAAGGGCAATAAGAAAGGGGCATAAACTGGTAAAGGCCCTCATAAGTACATAAACAGAGAGCAGCCAGGGAAAGGGCCTCATAGCTCACTGATACATACAATGTCAACACTGATCATCTCAGGACCAGGGGCTGACTGCACACACACCTGACAAGTGGGACCTAGACAAAATAACTACACAATGCAGCAGGGGTTTGCTAATTGGGGTTTGCTGTCTATTTTTCCAATTTCATACCTGAAAAAGACCTCATAGTAGAGATGGCTAAAATAAAAAGGGACACACATGGAACAGGTGAGTCAAACAAAAGCAATGGGCTACACCAAACCAAGGATTCAGAAAGAGGGATCAAGGAAGTATAAAAAAAATGTCCCATGAATGTGGAGCAAGACAAGGCCAAGCAATACAATTAAGTTTAGAGAATTTGGAGATATCTCTGCAATCAAAGGTCAATGCCAAAATCCAATTTAAGTGTTTGGGCCATTGTCAGTTCATTGCTGCATCCACAAATGCAAGTGAAAACTTCTACCAAGAAGAAAACTTATATATAAACATGATCCAGAAACACCAACACCTTCTTTGAGTCCAAGATGGACTGGAGCAAAGTGGAAAACTACCCTGTGGTATTACGAATGAAACTTTACATCAACTATATCCCCTGGGCTAAAGAGGAGAGGCACCACCCAGCTAATTATTAGCGCACAGTTCAGAAGTCAGCATTAGTACACCTGAGAAAACACCACTAATGCTGAATGATACATTTAGGTTTTGTAGCAAAATATACTGCTGTTTACATATTGTATTTTTCAGCGAAGGATTTGATTATTTTAGCAGGAAATGGCAAACAACATCTGATCGTATGACTGTGGGACTCAAAAGAAAAAAGTATGAGTGCTAAACTGCAGACCTACATTTGGTACATCATGAAATGAAAAATACAACAAAGGACACCAATTCACTTTCAAAACACCAGTAACTGATCTTCTCAGTTCCTATATATCTTGTTAAAAGAAGAGGGGATGAGCATATAGTTTCCAAACATCATTATAAAATCTCAATTTTAACAAACTATGTACAATTTACAGTTTAGTATTGGTTTCCACAATTTGCAAGTTAATCCATTCTGTTTTTATTTACATCTTATAAAGCATCCTTTTTTGAAAAAAGGGTAGTGCACTTTATAGGTGTAACTAACATCTGAAATTACTGAACTATGTATTATTGTTGGCTTTTACATGGAGAAAAGCTCTCTTATGTTTCAGCAGCAGAGCAAAAGCTATTTGAATGTATTCCTCACTGTGCAGAATAGGGAGTAATAAGGATAGATAGTTTGAGCTGTTGTCTTTGGCAACCCTCCTCTTTGCCCTGGCCTATAAAACACAGATAGCTCTATCTCTCCTCGCGTTTGGTGGCACTCGCCAATTTATGTGGCATCTGATCCATCTTGCTGACTTGCCCATCTGCCCCATACAGGATATTGGCAACAATTCTGCATTGCAGACTGTAAAAGTGCCATGGAACGACAAATGGAGGATTTCTGTCATCAATAATTGTTGCAGCGCTCCTCTGTCAGCGTTAGCACATTCTGTTGTCTCAGATTTGGAATTATTCCGTCTCTGCCAGATCTTTTATTGTGTAGTTGACTCCATGAGACAAGAACTTATAAGAACAATGATGGAACACTACTACATAAAGACAAATTAGATTATTTTTATCTTTTTTTCACAAAATTGTTGCAATTCATTTCAGAAAGTTCTAAAATCACAGTGATGGCTTTTGGATCTTCAAGGATTTTTCAGAAAAATTGTAATAAATAGAGCCCTGACCGCTAATTTCAACACGTATAATAAAAAAGACAGGTCTTATAATTTGACTTGTTGAGCTACATTTAAAGGATGCATAGAACATTTGCACCATTATTTTGCTCAAAATAATCATATATCATATTTATAAATGGGACCTTGCATCAACATACAATAAATGACCTGAAATAGAAAGTTGATCACCATAGTCCTAGGTTACATGCCTAACATGATCTCACAAACAGGGACAGCCTGTGAAATTTTAGGTAACTGAAACTTGTCAATAATCTGGGTATGTTACTTCTAAACTTTACTCCTAAATTCTTCTGGTCTGTACTTATTTAACATCAGGCTGAACAAAACATTGTTTGCTGGCGAAACACATTATTGCCTGTTTTTTGCAAACATAGCAAACTTATGGCACATCTATCTAACAAAAGGTTTGCTGTCTGTAGAATAGTGTTAAGGAGCACACTTTAGAGTACGTTTCCAGTTATAAATTATATGTTTATGTTTTTATGGGTTACATTTTATGAGTTAAATGTTTTAATGGGTTAAATTTTATTTACAAAAATAGGTGACTGAAAGTCTCCCTCCCATTCAGTGGGTTATGGTTGTTTAGCACTGAGAGAGTCTACTCAAAGCAAAGCAAGTAGAAGTAAAATTATTTATTGTACATATCAACAATAAATTAAAATAGTTATTGAACATTTGTGTAATTTAATAATTACACTAAACACAATAATTTACTTTACTTTGGGTGCTCGGAACACAACTTACTGCTAAAAAAATTCTTATTGCTTTTTCATCAACTGCTTCAATTATTATATTAATAATTATTACTCTTCTTACTATTTCTAATGTTGTTGGGTATAAAACCATTGCATGCATCAAAAATGGTCATAGAAAGTCACAGAACCTTTTTTATACTATATAGAGCTTTTTTGCAAAAATTGTAGAATGCTGCATTCCACAGAGCTGAAAACCATTGGTGATTTGTCACTATTTTGACAGAATAAAAGTATCGGGAGACAAAAAGACATTTACTCTCATCAAAGGACTGCAAGACAAACATGACAAAGCCTTTGCACACTCTGAAGGAAAGAGAAACAGAGAGCAGGCTTGAATATCTGGCTGACGGGGCCCTGCTCAGGCGTCCTGCAGGGGATCCTGTTTTCTTTCTATACAGCGGCAGGGCAGCGACGGTCTAAGTGAGAGCCGTCTGAACCTGGCTCAGTGCACCGCGTTTATTTGTGCTGCATCGTGTGCGGCGTGGAGGAATCCAGCATGGCCGCTGTTGCTCATGCTCATCTCCAGGGTGTTCTGTTTAAGTTCCACCGTGTGTTATGTGCACTTTGTTCATGCCCAATGAGTGTTTGCTTGAAATCAGTCATGTGTTTGTGCAGTTGTAGTGTAAGTGAAAGCCATGACCACAGAGAATGTGTAAATTGCTGGTAAGAGATAAAGATCAGTGACTGTCCTGTGTATGTGTTTGCTGCAATATTAATGTGTAAAAACACATCTTATAGATTGTGAAGGTTCATTTCCAAAATGAATTATAATTTTAATTTAAACAACATATAGCTTCTGCTGCTCCCTGATAAAAGAAAAATGTTTCTGCTGGTACCTGTACAGAAAAAGAAAACAGCTGTTGCTCGGAAGGTGCCTGATACACTGTTCTGATCATGGATCTGGACATGGGTGCCAGTGTTCTGAAGATCTATGCTGCCCTTTTGAAAAATACACCTTTTAATTTTTTACAGTTAATTCAGTTTATAGTTAGTTTCTAACACTGATAATTATGAGAAATAGACAAATAATATACATAATCATAA
>JBBPDB010000023.1:6952275-6969775 GCA_037974465.1 Brachypetersius altus | reverse complement strand
CCTCAGAATCTCCTGCATTAGTGCGGAGGGTCTGCTTGAGTCACAGAAAGGATTGTAGAACAATGTATTTAAAAAAACATTTTCCTCCAACTAATGGTTGGTCTAGGGCAGATCTAGGGTCATTTACCCTGCTGATTAGGTAAGCCACTCTGTTCCAGGCAAGCTGTGATTTAAAATGATGTTCAGCTTGAACTATATTCTCCGGGAAAATGATCTAATTTAGCGATTTATTCATATTTACTGAGTGTACTAGCATTCCATTTGTATAGATCACATCTGGGTAAAAACAGAAATCGGGAAAATTGAATCAAAAGGCAGAGACATGGTGGGCAATCATATAGAGTCGTCATTGGAAGGGGGATGCAGGGGTCACTCCCATGCTTTTTATGATGTCTCTTTGAAATCTATCTGAATCACATTAAATTGGATATAAAGATGTGCAGACACATACATCACAGTAAATGGTGTGCCGGAGCATGGCTCGTGGAGAATCCCACCTCAACAATCGGGTTATAAAATCGGCTTCAGATCCGATTAATAATTCACAATCCTGTTAGGAGAGAACAAACATTTCTGTTCAAGCAATTTAAGTTGCAGGATTGTTATTAAAGCCCAGTGTTGCCACGGGGCTAGGGGATGGTCTGGATGTGAGTCGGAGATAGAGAAAGAGAGAGGGAGAGAAAGAAAGAGAGAGAGAGAACCAAGAAACCTAAGCTCGCTCCATCCCTCTGTGCCACAGAATAACTATGTGCTATTTCACACTCTCTGCTTTCTTTATAAAAGCGCCGTCACAGTAAACACATATTACGCCCCCCTTTTCAGACTTTCTCTTCGTACTCCCGGAGCTACATTTTTCCTCACTGTGGCTGAGCAAACTTTCAGAGTTTTTGCTGGAGGTTCTGCTCAAAAAACGTCAGTCTCTAATGAGCTTATAATGGCAGGCGTTGCAATTGAGCTGTAAGTAAAATGAGCTAGTAATATTGCAATCAAGAAGTCAATGATGCTTTTAACATCATTAGCACTGAACGACAGAAGAAAGATGTATCCTCTTTCACAAAGCTGAAAAGTGTTTGCTATCTCTGTAGTCAACCAAATTATTTTTTAATGACTCAAAATCTAAATATATTTGCTAATCCATAAGATCAAAAGATAAAATGTAGTGTCCTCCTAATAAAGGTCCCAAAAATAATCATTTCATAAATCAATCCTGGTCTTGGGAGTACCAATTTCCTGCATGTTGTGGTGTTCTCAAAACTTGAAAACCCCAAAAATCTTAATTTGATGCCATAGAAGAACCATTTTGGTTCCCTTAAAGAAACTGATAATGAATACTTTTTTAAAGATATGTTAGTGTGACAAACCTTTTAAAGAACTGCCACATGATTCAAAGGTTCTTAGAGGAACCCATCATTTGGTAAAGCACCTTTACATTATGTGAAAAAAAAGTACTTTAAAAGGTCTTTTTATCTCTTTAGGGAACTAAAATGGCCTAGATCAAGAACAATTTTTGGCTGTTTGTTTTGTACGAGTATGGTTCACCTCAGCAAGGGCTTGTTGGGTTCCAAAACCAGGACTGGGAACCATTGTTCTATACCAATACAAGGTTATTTCTAAATCCTTCCACCAAAGTCAAGAAACAGTAGAGAAAATCAGACCATAAACATCATGTACTGAAATGTCCTAACACATTTAATTAAAATACATTAAAACCAACAGTTAAGGGCATTACATTACATTACAATTCTGAACACTTTAAAATGACAACATTAAAAACATTGTGCTTGTTAGACTGTCAGAATGTAGACTGCACATTTCTTGTCTTTCAGATGAAGGAATTTTTGTTTCTTGGTGTAGTGTGACCCCTAGTGGTCTCTTATAGGAACAGTAAAATAGGTCTGCAATTCAGTAAGATCTGCAATACAGTAATATTGGTCAAGTAACAAATGAATTTTATCTAAAAGTAATTTGATAAAATTGTAATAAAATGTGACCATAATATGCAAATGGTACTTGCACAATGTGCAAATACTTGTTTTTTGAGAAATTATACAGAGAACTATGACCAAACCAACATTAAAATGCTACATAAACAACTGTAACAGTTTAGCCTAAGTGAGAGGTTAAAAGGGAGCAATGTAACAGTGAAGAAGAGTGTGGTCTGGGCCATTTTACATAGTGGTTATAGAATACCATGAAAAATTAAAAGAACTCTGACAAAGGACGGAATCTTGTCTGATTTTTAAATGACCCTCACATTTTGGGAATTTTTGTACACAGTTCATATCTGATGCCTCAGTTAAGAAGCACTTGTAAATCAAGTGTTTAAATAAATACAGCTGAAAGCATCTTTTGTCCCAGATGAACTGTATTCCTAGGCTACAAAAAGATTCTGATCAGTAAATTCGCTTGGATCAACCTGTAACATGCTGCAGACTCTAGATTTTGGAAATCCTGGTCAAACTCTGGAGAAAGTACAAAGACGTGTCTTCAGTCCTGTCCTACGATCATACTACTATACATCTTCTGCTGTTCTTCCTTATAGGACTCCTTCACCTTCTCCCTCTTCAAGCCCCCATCCCTGCAAAACAACTAGCAGATGTTTTCTCATGTTTGCCCGAGAACAGAGAAGGGATCCATTAACACAGAAAATAGTTATAACTAGGCTTGTGCTTGAGTACTAAAATTAACCATTTTGAGGTCAGTATTTAATTACTGAATTAACAATCATACTCCATTACAGAAAATAAGGTACAACAATTCAACAGTGAAACTGTGTTGACTAGGTAAAATTTAGAACAATGAAAAGTTATTTCTCTTTTTCAGCATTACCTCAAAAGACTGAGGAGAAAAAACTGACATGTATGTCCATGTACTGCATCAAACCTAACAGTACAATTACCCCATTAAATCACCTGAAGTGGCATTCTTACTCAAGCACAGTGCCTAGATTCACTTTTATAAAATATAAATATTTTCAGATACGAACCTCCAAATGCTCAGCTGCTTTATTTGTTCTACTGATTATTTTTTAATTATTTAAAATTGTTCAGCTTTGTACCAGAATGATTGTGTTTGCTATGATATTAATATTAAGTGTAAAATGTAAGTGTTTTCTTGACCAAAGATAAATATTTATTCCATCATCAAAATAAGTATGAATAAAAAGGGAATTATGTCTTGAATATAATGGAAAACGCTTTTTTTTTTATTTTTATACATTTTTGTCTGTCCATGACATCAAAACAGAGGAAAAAGTGATTTAAGCAAAAGTTTTTTGTTGTCTTCATAAGCATGTGTTGTGTGTTTTAGCAATGGTTCTCAACTTTTTCAACATTAAGGCCCACCTATCTACCACAGCATGTTGTCAAGGCCCACCTGGCCACATTACATGATATTAAATAACCAATGGCCTGTCTCGATTTTACATACACGGCCCAATCAAAAGCATTCACGACCCATCAGTGGTCCATGGCCCAGTGACTGAGAAACCCGTTGTCATAGGTAACAGTGTTAAAAGCAGTCAAAATTGAAATGCTAAAACAAAATACAATGATAGATTAATCTAAATACTCACCAAGACAAATCGACAAGTCCTCCTTGTCGTGCTATGGCAGATTTGACTCTGTTGGCAAAATGGACAGCATCCTCCCCATCCTAACAAAAGAGCTAGTTAGAACTGAATACACACCATGTGGAACATTAATATTTCATCTTCTTTCTTACCTGAAGCTTCATAGGGGGAAGGTACCAGACATTACACACTATAGCCCAGCTGGTCATCATCCTGAGAAGGCAACTGACCATGTTATACTTTGCACTGTTCCAGAATGCATCTCCAAACTGTGGGTCATACTAAGAAACAAATATTCATGTCATCAAGTGAGCATAAACATATTAGTAATACACCACTGGCTACAACTATTAAAATACCTTTATTGCTACAGGGTATATTGTTCCTCCAATCTCAAAGCTTCCCTTTTTAAACATCATGACAGACGTGTTGTTGATGCAAGTTCCTGTCATAAGAGAAAAGACAAGTCATACCTTTCAACATACGATCCCTTAGTTTCAATCCAAAGATATTGGGGGCTAACGGAACATTTTTGTTCATTCTGTTTTAATTTGTCCTACAACACATGCATGTATGAGGCATGAATTTGCAATTGTGGCATAAGAATAGAATTGTTAAGGCCTGACTTTCAGACATTTGAATGTTTTCCAGTTTATAGAGTATAGTAAAAATTGTTTGGTAGGATAACTTGTCAAAGTGCAGCTTCTAAATTAAGTTTTTTTTCCCTGCATTTCAGTAGTACTAAGAAAGTCGCTCTCGCGCTCTCACTTTCTGTAACCACTTAATCCTCATTAGGGGACAAGGCACTGTCAATTTAGAATCCCTAATTCACCTGACTCGCATGTCTTTGGACTGTGGGAGAAACCAGAGACCCTGGAGGAAATGCACACCACCACGAGGAGAACATGCAAACTCCACACACACAAGGCCAGGAACTGTATTCAAACCCCCAACCCTGGAGGTGTAAGGCACCGCGCTACCCACTGCCTCACCATGGGGCCCCATGCTACATAAGTGTAATGTGTTACATTATTTCCCTGGTTATTGTGTGATTTGTATTTTTAAACATTTATGAAATGGCTTCAAATAAAGTGATATTTTCTGTGACATGGCCATAATAGCCATGAAGAAACAAAGACTCCCACCATGGCCATATAAAAGCTAATAAAATGAATTTTGTGAATCTGTGTGACTTTTTGCACACAGTGACTTCAGTTTCTCACGTTACTCATTAGCTAGCTGATACTGTGACCATACTGGAATCAGTGAACAGTGTCTCTATGGCTGAGAATTAGGAAGCTGCAAACTTAGCTACAGTAGAAAGCCATTACATACAAAAATGCTTCATTACCACAACACTGAAACAAGCACTTAAAAAATGTAACTTTTTTGTTTTTGCTATTTTTAAATAGATTCACCTTGCTATTCGTTTTAAAACTGCCAACCAGCAGAAGGCATAATTTAAGAAATACAAAAAGGCTTGAAAAAGCTCTTACCCTCTGGAAAGATAAGAATTGGTAGCTTGGTTTGGTCAGCCACATGATCTTTCAGTCTGTGACACATTGAAGAAAACAAGTGATTAGTGCAGTTTATCTCACACATTCATATATTCACAAATATGCGCAACCACATACGACTGTTTTCACCTTTTTGCCACTGCATGGCGATCTTTCATCTCAGACCTTTCAAACCACACATGTGGACAGGATCGCACCATTGACCTCTGAATGACCCCCATCAGGCCCCCATGGATCTGACCCACCTATTGAGAGAAAACACAAGTGATTCTTATACAAGTTATTATCCTACTATATGATTTTATATATATATCGGGGGCTAAATGTGTGCATCTGAGGCCAGTCCTGGCCCACCAATTTTTCTGTAAGTTGGAGAAATGCACTCTCCACCAGCACTCCACCACATTCTTGGATTTTGTGATAACACCGCAGGGTTTGGCCATGGATCCCCAGAAGCTGGAAGCTGTACGTCGTTGGTCCTTACCCAAGACGTTAAAACAGCTGCAGCATTTTCTGTGGCTGTGTAAGCTTTTCATCATCTGTGCTAACTGTTCACCTTTGCTCCCATCCTTCTCCATCCCAATGCAGGTAAGCCATTCGTTGTGGAGGTGGACAACTCCGATGTGGAAGCTATCATCTCCCAGCAATGTCCAGACTAGAAACTTCATCCTTGCAGTTTCTTCTCCATGAAATTAAACCCCACTCAGCAGTGATACAGTGTTGGTTGTTCTTGCCAACATGAGGATGAAGCTTCCCAAATGGATCCCATGCCTGTCCTTCCCTCACGGATCATTGTGTCTTCTCTTTGATGGGAGCTGAAGGGTTGCATGCACTTCTCTCTTATCACTGGCCACTCTAGAGTGGCACGGACCTCCAACTTTGTGCAGAGGGCATTTTGGTGGCCATCTATGGCCAAAGATATTAAGACCTTTATCCAGGCGTGTGCGTCAGGGAGAAAACCATGAACCAACCAGCACCGGGAGAACTACAACCACTGCTCGTGCGAGGAAGGCCCTGGTCGCACATTGCAGTGGATTTTGTTACTGGTCTGCCAGACTCAGATGGGAAGACCATTGTGGATTGATTGTTCCAAAGCTGCGCACCTGGTGGCGCTAGCTGGACTCCCCGCGGCTAAGGAAATATTATTAGTATACTTCCATTTGCATGGACAAGAACATTGTCTCGGACAGAGGACCCCAGTTCATAGCCTTTTGAAAGGCCTTATGCAGTCTGATCAGTTCTGACTATAGTCTCTCATTCGGCTCCCATCCACAGACTGATGGTCATACGGAGCGGACCAACCAACAGCTGGAGCACTTTCTGAGGTGCTTTGCTGTGGATCGGCAACACTCCTAGGCCAACTACCTCACCTGGGCTCATCTAAGTTATCCAACAACCTCCAAACATCAGCTGCCATGGGTCTCAGTCATGCACTGGTTTGACCATCAATAACTAGAGGTTGATGTACTGTCGGCCGACCTGTTGGTCCACTGATGCTGATGGTGGTCCTGTGTATACTGTCGAGTGTATCCTCAACTCGCACTTTAGGAGCTGTGGTACCCAGTACCTGGTGGACTGGGAGGGCTACGGTCCTGAGGAGCAGTCTTGGGTTCCCGGTTGGTTTATCTTGGATCTGTCCTTGATTCAGGACTACTAGTGGTGAGTATCCTCCCTGTCACACACACAGGTCACGTGACACATGAGAGGAAACGGAAATGAGCATGTCACATGGTATAAAAGGCCTAGGTAAACAGGGGATGGTTGCTCCGTCATGGAGTCTTCACCCTCAAACCAGCCATCATCACCTCTTGGGACCGTGAGTACTCACAGTCATACCTTGTGTGAGAGTGTTGATTCCGGTGCAGAGCACTCTTAGAACAACGTACGTGAGACACCTGCTCTCTCACACTACTCTGCGACTGGGTTTATCCTTCATGATACATGGGTGATACGGTAATGTTCTCATCCGTTTCTGGGTAATCTAACCTATTCACCAGTGTAGACGGTACTGCATATTATTAAAACATTTTACAAACAATAAGGCAGTAACTGTTATATTTAAGGGAATAAAAATCAAACACTAATTGCTCATGAAAATACGCACCATAGCATAACATCCATCGTTTGCCAAAATGACAATGTCAATTGGAGAGGTGTGGTTGGACACACAAATTCCACCTTTCTTTGGACGATTTTCTCTGCAAACATAAACATAATCTATATTTGTTCAAGGCATACATGGATATGCAATTAATCCACTACAGTAAAGGGGTGAAGCTGAAGAATTTGAAGCAGTTACCCACTTGTTGTGGTAGCAGATTCTAGCTGACAGTCCTCTAGCACAGATCCTGTAGCATGTAATATGTATCAAATCACTGACCCAGTTCTTCACACTGACAGAGACAGAGATGTTAATGTTAGAACATAATGTTTCACTTCTGCCTTTTTCCTTTATACAAACGTTTGATTCTCTGCCTATTAAGGAACATTTGAGAAGTGTTCCTTAGTGTTCCTGTGAAAGTTTAAACAGTTGTCAAGCCTTATATTTGAAAACATTTATAATTTCTCAGACAAGAATATTACTTGCTGTTGGGTAGCAGGCCCACAAGGGTAGTGCCTATCACCAGCCAGCTGAGTCCAATAGCAGCCAGAGTGATCCTATCACAAACAACAACAAGTGTGTACAAGCACTAAAGAAAAAAAAATCAAACCTAAGAGATCATGCAAATATATTCATGTACACTATATGGCAGTGACAAAGTCAAGAAAGGCTAAAAGAATAGAGGGAGAAGCTAACTGACCCCTGCATGACTTTGTCCCTCTTTTCTTGATGGTCAGCGAGTGAAACAAAAGTTGAGGTAAAGTGAATCGTTTCTTGTTGTGTTCTTCAGCACTGCTGACGCATTTAAACACTAACTGCTGTTTCTCTTGTTATGCATTTCCCTTAAAAATACTATTCTCTGACATTTACAAGATTGTAGTTATATTAACACCTAACAGAATTATGTTAAACAATATTTTAAATATCACTTTATTTTTGGTCATTTATGTGTGTTTCAGAGAGCTCAAATCTGCCATGATTCCTGGAAATACTAAATTATACATGGTTAAAAAATAAAGCAATTCGAATCTGCAGTGATTAGCATGATGAAAGTGCATATTTCAATCCATTTCATATTTCCTACTGATCATTTCTTACAGTAAGAAACAGAGCCTGAAGAGCACACTTTTATATGCAGCTGCATTTGTTTTTTGTATTTTTAATGGCTTCCCTATTTATCATTTTCTAGTATTTTGTAATCTAAGGGAGGGTATTCCTAGATTGTTTGTTATTTTTTGAGCTTTAAAAACATTTAATTTAACATAAACATTATAGGGACACTACTGTATTACAAAAAAAGTCAATAGTGACAATAGGTTACTTCATGACAGAACCATGTCGGCTAGCTCACCTGAGTGGTAAGAGAATACAATAGCGTATGAATACGCCCAAGCCCCAAATGATGGTGACTCGTACACTGATGTAGTGAAAGTTGTTGTTAGTTCGTGTCAAAAGGTTCCAAGAGGCCAGCTCTTCAGAGGTGAAACGCTGAGTGACTTGGTCGTCAACAATACTCTCTATGCCCTTCTTACAGAAATAAAACACATCACACAAAGTGAAGTCACCCCCAGCCAGAGATTTTGGATGAGACTGTCGCAGCTTCCCTATCTCTTCTTCCATCGAACCATTGTCTTTCTGAATAATTCCTGAAATGATAGATCAATGTTAGACCCAACTTAGCAGTTGTGCTCATAATGAACCAAGGAGAACTTTTTCTTCTTTATTCTGTATGTTAACTGATGTAACATATGTTAGTAACTTCAATTGCAGCATCAGATATGTACAACAATGTCTGAAGTGTAGGGTAGAACACACTGCGTGGACACAGAATGGATACTAGTCATCTGCGTGAACTATAAAGGATGTTATGCAATCATTTTGTCATGTTCAGCAATTATACATACTTCTATAAAATGGATGACAAAAATAATACAATTATACTTCTACTCAGCACAAGCCTTGATAATTAAAAGAATTATGTGTTTAACAAACAGCTCTCAAGCCCAACTCTCTTTTTTGAAACTATTATGAAAAAATAACAATAGGAAAATATTTGAAACCAAACATCTAATCTTTTTCAGCTTGTGTAATTATTTATAATATTAATCAGATTGCAGATAAATAAATAAACGATGTCTCTGGAGATGTTCAATGCCATGTCTCAAACTGGTTAAAGTTCACTAAACGTGAGCCTGTCCAAGTGAAATTATGAAATCTGACCTTCTGCAACATCACATAAGTTCAATTAACTGGTCAGTGGTGACTATTGCCAATAAATACACTTCAAAAAGTGAACGAGGTGAACTGTGCATTTCAAATATTTTTAATGTATTGTATTATTTTATATATATCTGCTAATGAAGAAACCTGGTGACAAAAAGTCAATGTTTTGTATTATTTTTTAAGTGGTACTTATTATGAAATTGCAATGCAGTATGATACAAGTGTATAACATGAAAGACTGACGATGCTTAGAAAACAGGATGCTCCTGGCTTTAACCACAAAGTTAAGCATCTATATGTATGCAAATTATTTGTAAATGGCATTAAACTCCTTATAGATGCCAACCAATAAAAATATGAATGTGAATAGGTTTAATAATGCAAATCCTTGTTTGTCGCGTCACACTATCAGTCTACTTTTGATACATGCTATGCAGACACAGTGACGATACAAATTCACTCACCATTGGGCAGATGAGCAGGGAGTGTGTCCAGTTCCTTCTGTCCTCTCTGGATCCTCAGAGTGGCCCACTGCACGCAGAACAAGTTTATTTTTGGGTGACCTTTATTACACAGGCTCACAGATAAGACATATTGCTTAAGTTGGCATAGATGTTTACATCATCAGACTAACTGCTCTACCAGGACACTGCAATTACAACCTTGATATGTAATTATTAACCCCTTGAATCCTGAGCTAATAATTCAGTCATTAAAAAGTGAGAAATTGATTACAGTTCATCGTATTAATCATAATAGACTTTTGCTCACATTTTGAGCATTACTGGTGGAAATTGCCACCAAGACAAGATATAATGATATTTGAACAACAATCTACAAACAGCCAGACCAAGATGTGGGTGTCACCCACCCAATTTTTAACATTGTCCACACAAATTATTGGTAGTTGTTCTGGCATTCAGGTTGTGGGTCTTGCTTTAGTTCATATGATACTGGGCTCATTTTGTAGATTGTGAGAAAAAACTTTAATAACACATGGGAGATGTCGATCTAAATAAATGTATAGAAACCATTCAGTTCCACATTTGAGATACTGCCACGTTTTATGGCTTATATCACTGTTGATCATAGGCTGTCAGTAGACAATATATGATATACATGTGTTATATGTAGAAACAAGAAATCTATGAACGTCATGAACTAGGTCTGGACACAAGATGGTATTTTTACATATAGAAATCACAGTGACACAGGAGTAGAACGAGGTCTTGCACCATCTTGTGGACTTCAGAATCCATGTTAGCGGTGTACAGGTAAGAAACAAAATTAACACATTTTAAAAATGATAAAATAATATGGAATAAATAAATAGCAACACTTGGCACTGCTGAATTGATGTAATATTGTGCCAAAATATATTGTGACACTACACTATATTAATTCTTTCTCCGACCTCTAAAACAACATTTTTAACAAAAAAATATCCAAATGTCACTGTGAAGAAAGGTAAAGCAATAACATGTAATGAAATAAGTTCTAATGATTACTGTTGACCATGCATTCAAGGCACATTCTGCTAACAATGCATACTTTTAACTATTCAAAACATTATCAGTTTAGGCCAGCTAGAATCTATTGGCATTTCTCATCTCTGTGTTTTAACAGATTGTTAATGTGTTAGGACAAAATATTCAGTGAGTGATATGAATTTGTCATTAACTACTTTAAACAAATATGTTAAATAGTTAACAGAGTGAACTGAAGTGTGAAGCCACTTGCAGGCCATTGTAGTCTACAGGATCAAGAGACAAACACTGTACTTGTTGAACCATTTCTACCTTTTCAGTTCATCCCATAAAGTGTAAGTGTAAAGTGTCCATTTGTCATATGTAAACACAGCACACAATGTGAACAGTGTCAAACTCTTCTCTGTATTTAACTCATTCACCAAGTGAAGCATCGGGCAGCCAGGAACACAGAGCAGTGTGTGGGGACAGTACCTTGCTCAAGCTACCTCAGGGGTGCCTCAATCAGTCCCGGGATTGTATTTTCTCTGCCTTTCAAAGACTGTGGCAAAAGTGAAGGCACCATTGTCAGCTAAATAGGATTTTAATTGTGTTTGTATGTGTTTACCTCCAGTGTTTTGACCAGGACTTTTATGTATAGATCTGTGAAGCCCAGTGATACCCCAAACATGGCAGGGAGCACGATGAGCCCCAGTACCACACACATCCACACCTCGAAGACCAACAGCACCAAATCCCAGAAGCAGCAGAAGCCCTCCATTTCCTCCAGTCTCTGTCAGCCCCTGCTTGAGCTCACTGGTTTCAGGTCATCTGCACGTGGAAAAACAACATGATACAACTGTCTAGGGCTCTTGGTGTAGCACTAGTTTTCTTTGCATACAGTAGATCAGCTCAGTTTTATATGTCTTGAGTTTAAACCGATATACAAAAACCCTTTAAAGTGAAGGAGCGCTCGTCTGATGTTATCTTGTTTACTTCGTCTCTTTAACAGCGGGATAGTACAAGTTTGGTCACGTTAGACTTGCTTTTAAAATAAAATCGCGAATCAAGGCACTTAAAAACGTTTTAACCCTCTCTACACCTTTTCCCGACTGTTGCTCACACTTCAACTGAATAAACAGCCCAGTAAAGAGTGAAGCAACACATGAACAATCAGCAAGCTGCATTCACCTACAAAAGCTGATCACAAATTCTTACCTTAACGTTCATGCTTCATTCCCAGATATGTGAAGGATGTTACAACATGTTGCAAAATCTTTTTTACTCCTTTTTTCCCCCCTCCCCGGAATACCTTTCGTGTGACTGAACACAAAGTTCAACTCACACAGTTTCAAAATGTGGCAGAATAGCGTCCCCCTCTGACTAAGCCTGGACCTTCACAGCCACGACTTCACTTCTCGCTTTATACCTCTGTACAGCTTTCAAACTTTTTATATCTGCATTAAACTCTTCATTGCGCACCCCCTGATAAAGAAAAATCACATGTGGTCATATGTTTTTCAGTGGACACACTTGTCAGGACGTGACTTCATGTGAGAAACGTCACCACATGTATATATTTATGTATGTGCGTGTGTGCTATCTGGGTGGTGTGTTAACTGGCCACAGTCATGTGTGATCTCCAGGATCACAGTGGGGAAAAACCTTGTGTGTGTGTGTGTGTGTGTGTGTGTGTGCGTGTGTGCGCGTGCGCGCGCGCGCGTGTGTGTGTGTGTTCTGGCCACAGTCATATGTGATCTCAAGGATCAAAATGGGGAAAACCCTGCTGAAACCCATTTGAGACTGCGGACAGTTGCAAAGCATTAATTTTTTTTATGTAACTTCGCCCATTTCACATGTCTGTATTATGTTTTTTAAATCCTGTTTTCAATATTGTAGTGAATAGCTATCTCCCTCTGAAGTATAATATTGTTAAAAAAGGTAATAAAAAAATAAACAATTGTACTGGTAAATCTACACTATTTAATTATTAATTTTACTTTCATTAAAAATCATGGAATTTAGGAAAAATCATGTGTAGAAAATAGCCCTTGGCAGCCAGTTCAGTGGTGCAGTGTGTGGACTCTTGGTCGAGTTCAAGGTCAGGTTTCATCAGAAACAGACCTGGCAGCTATAGCCACTTTCTCAAGACCTAAAAAAGCTAAATAAAAGGCCATTCTGGATTAGAATGGGAATAAATCTGGACTTTTGAGCTTGGCATTTTAGTTTTGACCCAAGGGATACCAAACAGAGAAAATAAACTCCAGTCTTTCCGCTCACAGACTATGAATGATCTTGAGTAGTTTTAGGCCTGCAGCTTCTCTGTAGATATTATTTATTTATTTTTCTTCTACCTGCACCTATTCCTTCTATTTGTTTATTGTGAAATAAGAGTCTGTAACTGTGTCTTAGTGTAATTCACTCACAGTGACAAACAAAAACATTTATTTTAAGGGGATCAGGAAAGAATGGAACATAGTCATGTAAATTATTTAATGGTGAATATTTTTGGTACATCAAACAACATAAAATCTGGACCTCAGGGGAAAATGAATATAGAAATGCATAGGCTACAGGGATACACAATATGGACAAAAGTACTGGGACCAACCTCTTTATCACTGAATCCAGTTGGCCCTTACTTAAAGTAAAGGACAATCTTAATGCTTCAGCATACCAACACATATTGCCATGCTTCCAACTTTGTTTGGAGAAGAACCTTTTCTATTCCAGCATGACTGTGTACCAGTACACAAAGCAAGGTTCATAATGACATGTCCTGACCTCAACCCGATCCAACACCATTGGGATGAACTGGAACGGAGATTGCGAACCAGGCCTTCTTGGAGACCTTCTCATGCAACATCAGTGCCTGACCTCATATATGATCTACAGAATGATTGGACACAAATTCCCACAGAAACTCCAACATCTTTTGGAAAACTTCATATTTGAAATATTTGAAGGCCGTTTTTAAAGTCCATATTGGTGTAACAGTCCTGATACTTGTTCATATTGTGTCTCTTAAGACACAAACAAGACAGCTGCTTTGCAAGGGAATTAAGAGAGGATGGAAAATAGTAATGGCCCCAAAATATTTTGAATACGTTTGGTTCATAAACCAACATAAAAACTGGAAAAAGAATTAACTACATGTAAGTGTGTTGTGTGAGGACTTACTATTCCAGGCCATAAGGTGGCAGCACATTAAAACAAAGCTGAAAAGACGAGCCTGGTCATAAAAGTTGGAGGTACTAGCTCTTAGCTTGAACTAGGGACAGCTGGAGTGAAAACAGGACCACTTATTGGGCCGTTTAGTTCTGGGAAACCTTCAAGAACCACGAGAATACCCTTCCATAAATCATGGAAGAATACAGCACAACTGTCCATTTATCCGGATTCATGTTGGGTTCGCTGATGTTTCAGCATCTCAGCAGTGACTCTGATGTGGTAAGTTAGTTGATTTGCTGTGCACTCTTAGACTGTTTGTCAGAAACATGCTAATTAAAATAAAGAGGCAGGCTCTGTCAGTAGTCTTCTGCTTTCACTAGAGCGACCTGGATATGTAGCTGCCCTTTACTCCATATTTTCTTCCCCTCTCCCTCCAGTTCACATCTAGGTCTTACATGATAAAAATAATCTTGTATCAGACTCTGTTGTCAGTAGTTCTCTGCTTTACTTATACAGGTTAGGTGAAAGTGTGAATTCATATATCTTTTACTGTCTTCCCCCTCTCTCCAGTTCACATCTTACTCGCATCAGCGTAACCCTCTACTGGACACAATTTGATGTAATTTCCTGATTCACTTAGGGATATTTCATTGATAAAACTTTTATGGGCGGTCTGACTCCCACTGGCCTAAAAATATTTTTAGGGCAACAATGGTAAGGAATCAGAGAAAAACACAGGCTCTGTATTGTTCAGCAAACAAATCACAACATATTTATAATATATCAACAAATTATTAAGAAAACAGCTTGTATGTATTGTCATATGTACAGTTTTTACTCTGTGTAAAACCTCAAAAAGCAGTTTTTATACTCCAGTGGCAGAAAATCATGTTCCAATTTGAACTAGTGCTTGACTTCCACACCTTACTGGATGTCACACTTTTGGAATGCAGTATTCTGATTAGTTCCAGTCATTTGAAAAAAGCAATTATTGGACATGGGGTTTAAGAATACTTTATGTTGCCTGAAGGCATCGTTGTGCAGTAGAGGGTTAAAAGTCCCCATATGTATTTTTCCTGTGGTTTATGAATTTTCCTAAAGATCTACTTATGACTCATGTGGTTTTATGTACAAAAGTAATTATTTTTTTTCACAAGACCACTTTCAACTCGTCCTTGCTGTAAAAAAAATAATTTTGTGGCATAATGAACATTGCCATGTGGATTTCTGCACAGAGGAAGCCACAATTTGTCCTAAGATAGTAATTTGCAGCCAGACTAATGTTCTAAACATCATGTTTTCCTTGCAGTCTGGTTTTGTTAAATATAAACTTGTATGCAGGAACTTTTGTAACGATAGAATCCATCTGGAATCATATTTAAGGTATTGTAACGTCCCCTTATAGACATGTGTGATTACAGCACACAGTGTAAACAGTGTGAAATTCTTTCTCTGCGTTTAATCTTTTCACCAAGTGGGCAGCCAGGAATGCAGTGCCTGGGGAACAGTGTGTGGTACCTTTTTCAAGGGTACCTCAGTGTTGCCCTTCACTGTTTTGGGAGAAACTACAGAGACATTTGATTTTCCATGATCAATGCTCGTCATTTTTGTGTTTGTAAAACAGGAGGGTTTCTTCCTTGGAGAGAGTGTAGAAGAGGAGAAGAGCAAAATTACAGACTCCCAGACTGATCACATTCACTTTGTGCACACAATACGTAAGCCACTTGCCCCTTTACCACATATTTTAAACTGAAATATTTATAATAATGGAAGTAAGCCTCAGATTAACTGTAATTGTGCATACAATGAGCAGTGCTTTTCTCTTTCAGAAATACAAAGGCACATTACTTGTGGAAGGATTCATAGGTGTGTGGAAGTTCTCCAATGCACTTTTGCTTTAAAGCTTGTCTAATTCCGCACAAGTCTGATGTTTCCTTCCGCTTCCCCCATTTAGATTCTACAATAATGCTTGTGAGATAGACAAGAAGGTGTTGCGGGAAATCCTGTCAAATTTTAATGAGGTACTGTGATCGTTATCAAATGAAAAGTGTACAGTTTTGATCATTTCTAACAGTGTCTCCTTTTTAATGAAGGAGAATGTGATTGGATGGTACAAGCAGCGGAGAAACACAAGTCAACAGATGTCTTTAAAAGAAAAGTTGATTCATCAGAATTTGAGGAAAGTTCTGCCTCATCAGGGACTTATTTTCTTTTTGCTGACATCTTCAGATGCTACACCATCACGCTCCACACACCGTCTTGAATACACAGCCTTTAAATGGGGTGGCAGGTGAGGACAAATCACATCTCCTAGTCAATCTTATTAATACACATGCCTGCATTGTAGGTAAAGCTGTTATATTTCTGAACTCACTGTTTTTCTTTTCTAGACAGTACATTAGCGTTCCCATTTCAATAAGCAACTTGGGCATGCTGGACCAGCAGGACTACTGGAAAGTTTCGGCTACATGCCCTGTTTTGAGCCACTGTCAAGCTGTTAAAAAATACAGGTACTTGAAACACCTTTCAGAAATGTGAAATGTGTTGTGGTCCCTAAACCTTCAGTTTCTTGTCTGTCTTCTATGCTTAGAACCAAATTCTTCTCCTTAGATGATGATCTCAGGGAAGTGGCAAAAGTCAGTGAGATGAATGATGCCTTGTTAGATGAAATGAAGGTAAGAAATGCTCATCATTGCTTAAGATTAATGTTTAATTTCTATAGAATTGAAGACATTGAAGACTTTGTACAGTCCCTGAAATATGCTGCATTTCACTGCTCTAGAATTTATGTGGGAAAGTAGAGAAGACCGAGCGCGTGGTGGAGAAGCTTCAAGCAGATCTTGCTGAGCTCAGAGCGGCCATTGACAAGCAGAAGAAAAAGCAGCACAAATGTGATGGTAAAATAACTTTTTACAACATAATTTGAAAAAGTTAAAGGAATGTTATTGTAAAATAAAATTAAGCTTTCTTCTTAAGTTTGCTTATTCAGCTTTACACTGGTTGCAAAAAAAAACAGTATAGAACAGATTTTTGGTGACTAATCTGTATTGCATTTCATCTTAAAGCTGCAGTGTAAAATATCTTAGTGGATCAACTACGCTTAAAAACGGTGTAAATTTATAACATGACTGTCCTTTTTTTTTTTAGGTAATGAAAAGTCAAGTGTAAATGAGACGAAGGAGAATGTTCTGCTCTGTGCAGCTCTGAAAGCAGTGTTCCCAGATACTCCATCATTAAGGACACAAACTCTGAGTGCTCAAGGCTTTCCAGTGGTAGAAATGTGCTGCAGCGCTGACCACAAGATTGACATTCCTACCTGCCTGCCTTTAGTCCTGAAGCAGGAGCATGGCATTAGAAAGAGAAAAGCCAGTAGACTAAAGGAGGAACGTCAGCCACCTTGCAAAGAAGTCAAAGTGAAGAAGCAAAAAGATCTAAATGAGGGGTTTTTGTG
>JBBPDB010000023.1:6923148-6950990 GCA_037974465.1 Brachypetersius altus | reverse complement strand
TGAAGCTCACCCCGAGAGACCTAAAGCAGTCAAACAGTTAAACTACACATACTACATAAATTCGACCATAAAGAATACCTGAAATAGGTGAAACTCCACGGCTGGAGAGGGGTAACTGAAACACTCGACAGATGGTAAGGGCAAACATGTCTACTGTGTGTCCCCGTAACACTTACTCTCTAAAAACGTGGATATGTTCTAGTTCAGATGGTCCCGGATCGCCCCCTGTCGGTTGAACGTAATCCTGCAGCGTGCATTATTTAATGTGGGCTACACTTTCAGACAGGTTGCTGCTGGAACAGCACATCAGTATTAGATCTGCATCAACTGTAGCTGTAAAAAGCTGCTGATTGTCTGCATTTTCGTTTATTTAATTCATTATTATATGATATTTTATTCTATTTTGTTTAATTTCGTATTCTCTTTCAATTTTCTATTTACTGGCAATGTGCTATATAAATAATTTTCACATGAAACATCAGGACACATCCACCCACACCACACATTCATCCCATCATCCAAGTCATACACTCGTCTTTTCATTTGTTTTCATGGATACCTTTTTCCCTAGAATGCATTTGGCCACATTTAAATGAATGGAGTTCTGCTCATCAATGTTTCACGTACATCCACAAAGTTTCATATGGCACAGACTTGCCATTTTAACACCAGGCAGGCCCATCTTAAAATTTCTACAGGAATCTTCTCGCTAGGTTGATTATTGCAATGTTCTCCTCTCTGGGATTCCAAAAAGTCTATTAGACCGAATCACATTTTTCAAAACGCTGCTGATAGAGTTCTCACCAAAACCAAGTAAAGAAAACAAATCACACCAGGTCCTTGCACTGCCTCCCAGTTCAGTACAGAATTGATTTCAGAGCATTACTCATTGTCTGCAAGTCACTCAATGGTGTGGGACCTAAATGCATCTCTGATATGTTTCTTTTAAATATTGCAATTGCAATTTAAATATTCATTTCTTGATTTTCTATGTACAATTTTGTTTATTTTATGTCTTACATTATTTAATTTAACTTAATTTTTAATCACATTGAATGACCTTTGACTTGTATGGTAATGTGATCCATAAGTATCTGTGCTCCATAAATGATCCGCATAGAATTAGACCGCACTTTCAATTTTCTTTTTTTGTATGATAATGTGCTATATATACATTGTCTTTTTATCTCTGAACACAACGATGAAATTAGACGATGTTATTACTAACTATTTTATATTTGCCGTGGATTTTTTTTTTTTTTTTTTGAAAACGGGAAGAAACTTTTATTTTGTCAGACCGATTGGTTGTTGTAAATGCTGGAGCACCATTGGTCCACTTCCTCAGCTGTGTTTTCAAAGAAGTTTAAACAAAACAGAATATATATCAGTAGATAGGCAGGTTGGTCGAACTGTAATGTGGAGCTGATTTTGTGCTTAGACACTGGAACAATTTATACATCAATAGATTTACCAGAGAGCCTGTGGATGTCCAGACTGTCCGCTTATTCATTCATCCTCGTCGTTTCTGCAGCTATGATTAAACGGTTCGTATAGCCTGCTGCCGGTTGTCAGTAACATAGGATGAGTAATGGATCTGTCGCAGTTTTCTAGAAATCGAGAAATATGAATACTGACCATGACAGCATCCCTGAACTCTCTGTTAAACGCTGGTCATCCAGAAAGAGAGCCCGGGACTCCTCCAGGAGTAATTTCTCTCCAGCCAAGAAACGAACAAGTGCCAAAATAGATGGTATATGCCAGGCAAACCCTGAACACAGCAGCCTAGCTCAAATCAAGACCCAGGAGTACACTGTCACGGAGCAGGTAGGCTGCTTATCTCATTATCTGTGGGTTTAAAATCCACAAAGTAACACACCTGGTATCTGACACTACACCCTATGTTATTATTATAGGTTACTTTTAAAAGGCATCATAGGAATATTATGAAGTGTAAACTATAGAAAATAAAAAAATAGGACACACTATATACATTTTACAGGTATGATACGATAGCTTATTGTTACTTGTTTAGATGTAAATGATCACTTTTACTTATG
The DNA here is from genome assembly GCA_037974465.1 of Brachypetersius altus. Lineage (NCBI taxonomy): Eukaryota > Metazoa > Chordata > Actinopteri > Characiformes > Alestidae > Brachypetersius > Brachypetersius altus. Next base: position 6,948,933 of record JBBPDB010000023.1, on the reverse strand, counting down.
GGTTTAACTAATATTTGTCTTTAGACTTACTTAGATTTACAGTAGTTACATTTGAGGAGTTGTGCTCATGTGTACCTTTCTGGGGCAACTGGTGGTCTAGTGGTTAGGGAGTTGCCCCTGTGATTAGAAGGCTGTGGGTTGAAATCCCAGGACTGCCAGTGGCCCCACTGAGGTACCATTGAGCAAAATACCATCTCCACACAGTTCCTGGCTGTCCACTGCTTCACTTGGTGAATGGGTTAGATGCAGAGAGAGAATTTCACATTGTTGACACTGTGCTGTGCTGTGTTCATGTGTGACTATTTGGCCACGTTATTCATAAAAAGTACTTCTGAATCCTGTTTGGAAAATGTGACAGGCCTGTTATTCGTCTTTTGTTGTTTTCCAGTGCTGCAGTGACAGTGAGGATCTTTTTGATGGCTATGACAGCATCATGGGAGACAGTTCCTTCCTTGCCAAATTGGAAGATGTGGAGCAGAAAGTGGAACATGAAAATACTAATGTTGAGCTGCATACAGCTGAAAACGTTATTAAACAGTCATGTGAGAATGACCTCACCAACTTTACTGAGGATGTTTCTGATAGTGTACTAAGGGATTTGCCCAGCTCTCAGCTTGCATTTCAGCAAGATGTGACAAATCGACAGCCTGGTTTTGGCATGGAGGTTACTTCTACTCCAGATGTGACACACACAAAACAGTCTGCTGTTCTTAGCTGTAATGATAAGAAGCCAGCCCAAAAAGCTAGAAGAAGTATGACAGACCAGCTAAAGAAGGCAATGCTGGAAAATGCAGCCACATCCAACGGGGTCTCCAAGACTGCTCTGCAAAAAGAAGCTGTAATGAATGAAGAAATGATTTTTGCTTTGCAAGCCATAGAATCCCTCTCTATGGAAGGAGATCTTGGTCCATTCTTTGGGCTTCCTTCCAAAGTCAAGGATTTGATCATGAGACTAAAGGGAATCCAAGACTTGTATGGTGATTAGTTCATATTCTGTGTAATCTTTTCATATGAATTTACCTTTTATTTTTGAATTCTTCAACACATTCCTGAGGGACCCTCAGTCAGTGCTAGTCATTTGTCCTGCTGGATAGCCATGTGTGCAGAATGTTGAATGTGTGGTATTAACACTGCCGCAAATTGGCTGAACGTCACTCTGAAGTGGGTGAAAGACCTTTTGCACAAAATGAGAACTTAAATGTGACTGTATTTCCTTTCAGAGTGGCAGAAGGCATGTCTGGAATTAGACTCGGTGAAACAGAGGAAGAACCTTATCTATTCTTTACCAACCAGTGGTGGGAAGACCCTGGTGGCAGAGATTCTTATCTTCAAAGAGCTCCTTTGTAGGAAGAAGGATGCACTGCTCATATTACCATATGTAGCCTTGGTTCAAGAAAAGGTAAACACAGTACTACAGATAGACAATTCACTAAGGATAGCTGTCTGTGTAATTTCCAGCTCTATTGTTTTTATCTTTCTCTAGAGTGTACAGATATTATTTATGCATGTATTATATGCATTGTAGAATGCAGACAATGAGACACCAACATGTTTGGAGGGATTTTTATGTTATGTTTGAATTGGCCTGAAAATAAAAAAAAAAAAAAAAAAAAAATATATAGTTAAAATGGACTCCAGCTGAATGACATGCATTTTTACATCTCTGCGCAGTATGAATACTTTTATTTCCATTAGGTCCGAGGGCTGGCTAGTTTTGGTCTTGAACTGAATTTCATGGTGGAGGAGTATGCAGGGAGTAAAGGAAAGTTTCCTCCATTAAAAAGAAGAACCAAGAACTCTCTTTACATCACCACAATTGAGAAAGGGCATAGCCTTGTTAACTCACTGATTGAAACACAGCGACTGGGAAATGTTGGGCTTGTTGTGGTGGATGAGGTTGGTTCCTATACACTGTTTGTTATTTATGAACAATAATAATATTGTCAATAACATGGTTGCAATTATAATGTTACGGGATTTTTTATGCTTGCATCTCAGCTCCACATGCTTGGAGATGGCAGCAGAGGAGCCATTCTTGAAATGACTCTGACAAAAGTGCTGTACATTAACAGTAAGTATGCCTACCAACAGGAATACCGGACTCTGACTTTGTAATGATTTTAATATAACTCAGACATTTATGTGATTTGTTATATAGAGTACACACAGATCATTGGAATGAGTGCCACCTTGGGCAACATTGGAGATCTTCAAAGGTTCTTGAGAGCTGAGAACTATACCAATGACTTCAGACCAGTCAGTATTACAGTTTATGATTTTGTTCTGTGGTAACTGCAACAGGAAATTGACTAGAATAATACAAACCTTTTTAAATCAACATGTTAGATGATATTCCAGTCATTGAGGCTCTGCATTGCTGTTTTACAGGTGGAGCTTAAAGAGTATGTGAAGCTGAGAGACAGTATATATGAGGTAGACCCGAAGGAAGAGGAGTGCTTAAGGTTCTCACGTGTTCTGGCTTTTAAGGTAGAGAAAGTCCACCTTTAAATATTCTATACCAGAGGGATGGGGCTTTATTAATGGACATTTTTCTTTTCTTACAGTACTCCAGTGGAATGCAAAAGATGGACCCAGATCGTATTATTGCTCTAGTTACTGAAGTGATACCACAGCAGTCATGCTTGGTTTTCTGTGCTACCAAGAAGAATTGTGAGAACATAGCTAGTATGATCTGCAAGTATTTGCATAAGTAAGTACTCTGTTAAAAGTAAATTTCAGGAATAGAGGAGTATGTTCTTGCAAATAATAATGATTTGGTCATGGGTGTGAGCCAAAGGTAAATGCATAAATTATTTGCCAGATTGACTCACTGTTGATTAACGTAATTAGAAATGGCACCTAAACACCACCTTGACTGGTGTAAACTATATAAAAATCAAACTAAATCAAAAGTTCTTTTTTAAATGAGATTTACCTGCCTTTAATATATATTGTGATTTTTGAGTGCATCATGATGCACCAGTAACAGCTTATGTTTTCACAGAGACTTTCTAAAGCACAGAGGGGACGACAAAGCCACTCTGCTGGCTGAGTTGAGAAACAGTGGACATGGGTCACTGTGTCCAGTATTGGAGAAGACTGTGCCTTATGGCCTGGCCTACCATCACAGCGGCCTGACCAGTGATGAAAGGAAGCTGGTGGAGGAGGCCTATTCCTCTGGTGTACTGTGCCTCCTTGCCTGCACATCTACTCTTGCTGCGGGCATCAACTTGCCTGCCCGCAGGTCAGTAGTGTTTGGGCTCCAGACCTGTAACGCAAACATTGAGTTTAAGCTATTGTTGTACCCAAACCAACTAGCTTTTCTTTTTGTTCAGACATTTGAATCTTCCAGCAGCTTTTGATATTAAGTGAACGTTTCTTGAGAAATAGACCAATACAAATGGCCTAGAATTTCTTGGAATAGTATATTTATGTACAGGACATTACTGTCAGTAACTTTTTCTTTTTGCTTAAATAATCTCTAAGTCATTCCTTTTGACATAATTAGGGTGATACTCCGTTCCCCTTACGTGGGTGCTGATTTCTTAAAGAGGACTAGGTACAAACAGATGGTGGGAAGAGCAGGGCGTGCTGGTATTGATTCAGTGGGTGAAAGTATCCTCATCATACAGGAGAAGGACAGAGACATGGTGAATATATTCTGCAGGATTCCAGAAAAAACATTTGTAGCCAACATGTTACTTTCTAGTAGATTTTCATCCATACATTCATTTTGTTTGTTTTCTAATGAATTCTAAATTTCTGCTCAGATGCTGGCCAAAATGTGTGTTTTTTGTTTTTTTGTTTTTTTATAATCAAAACATGTTTACTAGGCCAAGAAACTTTTGTCTGCACCGATGGAAAAGTGTTACAGCAATCTGCTCCATGATGAGAACAAAGGTCTTCTGAGCCTCATCCTTTCCCTTATTGGTCTTAATGTAAGTCTGTGCATTCAGATTGAGTGACATTGACATTTAACAAAAGAGTTTGGTCGATACCACAGCTATAAGTTTGTAATGCACACAATTTTGGTTTCAGATAACACAGACAGTGGAGCAGATCATAGATTTCATGTCTGGGACATTGCTTAGTGTCCAAGAGACTCAGGCTTGTGAGCAAAATAGTCTTAAGGAGCTCACCATAGAGTCTATAGAATTACTGAAACAGAAGGGTCTCATTGAAGCGTCTTCAGCTACACCTGGTGAACCTATACTGCGAGTCACAAGGGTTGGAAGGGCAACGTATAAAGGTGAGACTTTATATTGGAATGAATGAATGTGTGTTCATTATTCACAGTTTCTAATTATTATGAGAATTTAATATGTGTGTTACCATGTAAATTGCCAAATAATTATTGCTGATTACTCATGAAGAAAGTAAATTACAGTTAACCCCTGGTTTTATGCGGATCAGGAGTTGTGGAATCAGTCTCACGCAGATTTTTTCTGAGAACCAAACTGACACATAAATCCCCACAATAACGCATTTTTTGTGGCATTTTTTTTGGCATCTAAGCATAATTTTTAATTCTAATAAAAAAGATAATTTACTAATAACAAATAGTAATCCAAATATAAATTCAGCTAAATTTCCAGTTATTGGCTGCTGCCCTCCTGTTTTGTTTCTACTTCTTAAAGATGCCGCCCAAACGCCCTGCACCTTCTGCCAGTGCACCTTAGCGCGAGAGGTGTAAGACACTCCAGGAGAAGGTTGAACTGGTTACTGGATATGGTCAGGGCAGGAAAAATGTATGCAGCTGTAGCATGCCATTATGGCATCAATGAGAGCACCGTATGCTACAAAAAGAAGAACGAGTCCCCGATCAGGAGAACCACATTTCAGGCAGACAGCCATGCATCTCGGCTGCATCTTGGGAATGCACTTTTAGGCTTTTTTTTTTTTTTTTTTACCACAACACAACAACACATTTTTTCACTATACGCAAATTCCAAGAGCATTTTGTTATGATAATCAAGTATTATAATTATGACATCCCCAGGGAGCAGTTTATTTAAGTTAGGATTATGATTGTCGTACACTCTGTTCTTTGTGCCCTACCCAGGTTCGGTAGACCTAAGCTATTGTGATGTCCTCTATAGAGACTTGTCAAAAGGTCTGGAGGGTCTGTTGCTCAACAGTTTCCTGCACTTGGTCTATCTGGTCACTCCCTATGACATGGTTTCCCAATGCAAGCCAGACTGGATGATATATTTCACACAGGTGAGAGTCCTGCAGTATTGAACAACTTTTATTTTGTGTGCGGTACTTCATTATTTGTATTTTGAATAGTAGCGTTTCACATTTCTGTTCAGTGATTTCTGTTTTAGTTTCTTAGCATTCCTTTCTGAAAGCTCTTATATGTTTTAGTTCACAAAGCTGACTGCTGCTGAACAAAAAATGGCAGCTGCTTTAGGGGTCCCTGAAAGCTTTGTGGCCAGAAAAGCAGCTGGACAAAGCATAAGGAAGGTATGACTCATGTGTCTTTGCATAAAAAATCAAAGTGTTTCTAACATGGGATTAAAGTAGTTTCTTGCCATTTGTAAATATAATGGACTATATTGTTTAATACTCTCAAGGGCTGTGTGAAGTGTTGTTATTAAAATTACATTTACCCATATGTTATCAGATTGCAGGGTATTATGTCTATTAACTTGTGATATGTCTCTCATGTTTGTCTCAGTGTGCGGATGCTTTGGTGGTGGACAGGCTTTACTTGGCACTGGTGCTTTATTCAGTACTTCGAGAAACCAATCTGTGGAGTGTCTCCAGCAGGTTCCAGCTAACTAGAGGCTTTGTTCAGACACTCCTTAGTTCTGCTTCTGCCTTCTGCTCCTGTGTGCTGCACTTCACAGAGGTTCGATAAAGTGCCATTTTGTTGCAGTTGTTCATGCATAGACCCGAATGTCCACATAATGCCATTCCCCTCTCTTGATGAACTAATAATGAGTATACCTTCCATGTATCTGGTGGATTGTTGCTTTTTGAATATTTGTATACATTTTAGTCTTGACTTGCCCCTACAGGAGTTGGAAGAGTTCTGGGCCTACAAGGCCCTCATGACAGAACTGACCCGCAGGCTGACCTACTGCGTACAGGCCGAGCTTATTCCATTAATGGAGGTAGCTGGAGTCATGGAGGTGTGTCACATTTCATTGTTTCCACAGTAGCATCTGTTCGTGCTGCATGCAGCTATTTTCTCTGCAGGCACATACAGCTGTATTGCATGCTTATCAATATGATGGAGTAATATAACTGCATATTATCAAATGCGATACCATAAATGCAAAATAGAATGTGTACCATAAAAATGGTATGATCGTTTAATAGTAATAGCAGATTTGATTATAAGCAAGAAAAAAAGTATGTTTTTAGAAGCTTAAACAAAGGCAGGTAAAAAAAAATGCGGGAGAAAATGCATTAACAATACAGGGGAAATAACACTAATACTGTTACAAAGTCACAAAATGATAAATTGAATATTGTTGCAGGAAAAATGTACTGCATTTTTGCTGTATTCCATTTTGGAGCCCGTTTGCATTTTGCTCATGAACAAACACAACATTCTCATAACAGGTTTACCAAGATTTTATTTTTTGCAGAAAAGGTCTATATACTCAGTTTTTTTTTATTTTTTGCCATGCTGTTGCATTATGTACCAAAATCATTTTTATGTAAAAACATAATTCCCTTTTTTATTACAAATTTCCAACCTGTTCTCATCCCTTAGAATTGAACAGGTTGCTTTTGTTACTGTACCTGCAAGACTGATATAATATGTGTTGTGTTTGGCTGCCTTGCCTTGTTCATAAAATAGTCAGGATCAAAACACTCCTTCATTGTGAATGAGAGACATCAGCATTTGAATGCTTCTTTCATTACCTCAGGGCTGTTGACTCACTCTTAGTTCACTTAAGTAAAATAAAAACAATTTCCTTCTGATTTATATACTTTGACCCAGTATCTACTGTTTGAATGGGGTGGCGGTAGCTCAGTGGGCAGGATACTTGCCTCCGGACCAAGAGGTCACAGGTTCGAATCCTACCTCCAGCATACCACCACTGGGTCCCTGAGCAAGACCCTTAACCCCAAGTTGCTCCAGGGAGACTGTCCCCTGTAGTTACGGAATGGAAGTCGCTTTGGATAAAAGCGTCTGATAAATGCCATAAATGTAAATGAATGCTTTATGATTCTGTACTCATGCATAAACACTGATGGAATGTAGTAATGAAGTCTTAAAGCAAATGACAACATGCAGTTTTAAATTAACACTGTGTTAAGCAGATGGTTGTCAAAACATATAAAGGTTCTTGCATGACTATATGTTTGCTTTCTTTGTTTACCAGCCCCGTGCTAAGCAGCTCTACAGTGCTGGGTACAAGACACTGGCTCACCTTGCCAACGCTGATCCAAATGTACTGATCAAACAAGTGGAGAACCTCTTTAAGAGGCAAGCCAATCAGATTGTGGCTTCTGCAAAAGTTAGTAAAACAGTCCTGTTCCATCCCTTACACTCACACCAGTATGATACATCTAGTCTGCATTAAAATGTCTGCATTAAAATGTTCTTGGGTGGTTTCTATTAGAACAGTTTTAAACTTGTGTGCAAAAAGGGGGAACTCACCCTGCTGCTTCCAGATACAGAACTACTTATCTATATATACCACACACCCACACACAAAAATCTGGAATGGCGGGTGAATGAGTGTGATGTATATAAGTGTGTGGCTTAAAGGAAAATCACACAAAACACTTTAAATTTAGTACTAACATCAGTCATTTGGCTTACATGGAAGAAGCCAGGAGTATATTTCGAGTCATACGTCAGTCATATATGCTCATGGCTTCCATGTAGCAAATGACTAAATGACGTGATATTACTGTTTCAGATGCTACTTCAGGAGAAAGCAGAAGCCCTGAAGGAGGAAGTCAACGACCTGCTCATGTTACCCGATGACTTTCCATTTGTGTAAATTGTCTGTTATTTTACATGTGTATTTATTGTAGCTTTAATAAAAGCAAAAAACATAAGCTTTATTTATCTCAGTTTGATATGAAGGAATAAAAACATCTAGTACATCCTCGTACTTTGTCATTTCTTTTGATCAACACAACTCTTCGGCAGGTGTGTTAATAGCGCACCTTGATAGTCTCAAAGAATTACCCGGCCAATCCGGACGTAGGGTTCCTCTCACCTGCTCACTTCTCGCCCAATCAGCTTGGAGCAGGGTGATACGTAAGGACCTGAGCCCCTCCCTTCGGCTCCGTCCTGTCTGGTTTAATTAAGCGCTGGTCTGTATGAAAGCGTGAGCGTCTGCTGCTCATCCTCTTCAAAGTTTTATTTTCATTATTGTCTGGAAGAAGGAACCGATGTAGGTCTAATTCACAGCCCTCCTACAGCATGAGACGGTCTGGATTCAGAACTTCAGCAATGCGCGTTCATGCGCCTTTTCTTCTAAAAGCTGTTTTTTTCTTCTACATGCTGCGAGCTGGGGCATTTCCTGCTCTGGCCGATGAAAACAGCGTTCAGTCGGTCGGTCTGGACATGGACGTATCCCGTGTGTACAAGAGAGTGGACGAAAGGTTCCTGTCCGTCGCCATAGACGCAAGTTTAATAAGCCAGGAGAAGTTCATGTACCTGCTTGGGTGAGTGAGTGTTTGAGCGTGAACCTTCACGTGGTGCAGGTTTTAGTTTGAGTCCAAGGTTTGTTTGTGTGTGACTTCCTGCAGGTCACCAAAACTGAGGGCTCTGGCCAAAGCCATGACTCCAGCTTTTTTGCGTTTTGGAGGGACTAAACAAGATTTTATGGCGTTCTCCCCTAATAGAGAACATTTCACAGAGAATAAAAAGAGCAGAAATGATCTGGATTCAGGTACGTTTTCATCCTCTTTGTATCTTCTGTAATTTGCTGTGGATGGAGAGTGCGCTAGAACTTCACTTGGATCATCTGACTTCTTCAGCATGATTCCTGTTTCGCCTTAATAAGAGAACAGGAACCTAATTCACGCATCCATAGAGCGCATGAATGGAAGGGACTTTTTGAATGTTTGCGGTCAGCCTGCAAATGGCCCTTTGACCACTGCCCTCTAGAATCAGGAGCTGCTTTTCATGCTTTCTGTTTTGTTTTCAGACAGTGTAAAGCCGTTTCAAAAACTAAGCCTGCTCTGTTTCTGTAGTCGAATCGTGTGAGCGCTTTGAGCTTCCTCCATTGCTAGAACAGAGGTTGAAGCAGGATTGGGCACCACAAGCCTTAATCTTACACCTGGAGGAGGTGGTGGGAAAATATGATCAAATGAATTTCTCTGGTAAGCAAGTTAAGTCTCCAAGCCCCGAGTAATGTTTTAATAGTGCGAGCTCATCTGCAACAAATGCAGATCAGCTGCACTATTATACTGCAACTGTGTGTGTATATATAAAAGCTCAAGTGCATGCTCCTTCTTTTTGGCAGCTGATCAGACAGTTTGGTAGTCCAGTAATCTTGTGGCTTATGTTTAATACAGAGCATTTCTTGTACCACAGAATTTTGTAAAAGCCTAATGACTAATATTTTTTTTTTTACAATTGGACAGAAAATGCAGTTGACCTGCTCTATTCCTTTGCAAACTGCTCTGGATTGGAGCTGATCTTTGGGTTGAATGCCCTGCTCCGAACCCCTGACAACATCTGGGACAGCCAGAATGCAGAGCTGCTGATGAACTACTGTGAATCCAGACAGTACACCATATCCTGGGAGCTGGGCAATGGTGTGACCTCAAATATTTGCTTTTGCCATAACATTGTTTCTGAAATGTACTGCAATACAAAAGTGACTCTGCATGTTTTAGTGTTTAAATAATCCTGGAATTGCACATTGCTCTTTGACTTCATGCAGAACCCAACAGCTATGAGAAGAAGGCAGGAATTGCAGTAGATGGTTACCAGCTGGGACGGGATTTTCTCCATCTTCGTAAGATCCTCCAGGAGTCCAAAATGTACAACTCATCAGGGCTCTATGGACCAGATATCAGTCAACCACGAGACCACCACAAAGATTTACTCACAGGGTGTGTATGTGTGAGACTGTGTCTCGATAGTTTTCTTTGTAAAACTATCAACACTGAAGCTACAATAGACAAAAACCTTAGTGCCAAGGCCCACACGTTTCACACCTTATTTTGATGTCAAACATTTCATAACATTCAAACTATTCCAGGCATGCTAGCAACTATAGCTTCATGCCAGAGAACGTCATTCAGACAAAAACTGCTCTTCATGCCAAATAAGATGCTTTGAAGATTTGAAAATGTGCAAAATGTATTAAAGTTAACTAAACCTTTTAAAGAAATATTTTGCTTTACCTGAGGTGGTAGTAACAAATTGCAAACATGACTAAATTTTCAAGAAAGACAAAGTGTCACCAAAATTTGCATGTGTGGAATATATATAATATAATTTTTTTCTAATTCTGTATTTATTGTTTGACAGGTTTTTGGAGACTGCATCTAATGCTGTTGATGCATGTACCTGGCACCAGTATGTCAAACCACATTGCTTTGCACAACACATTTCAGATCACATGTTTCACACGTCTCGTAGTTGAGCAAAGCTGTAGTGGTTGTGGTGAACATTGGCATGTGACTTTTCGGTTGGAGAGGCATCCGTCTTCATCTGTTTTCATTCAGTGTTTATTTTACCTTTCATGCTATGTTTGTTTCTCTTTTTTCTTGGACTTTAGTTATTATGTCAATGGGAGAGATACATCCATTGAAGATTTCCTAGATCCTGACGTGCTTGATACACTGGGTGTAAAAACTAATGAGGTCTTTGAGGTAAACATCCATTTTCTTTCTCTTGATCTTGTTGTAGCTTGTCCTAAAAGTGTTTGTTTAGAACACAGATTCAGCATTTCATAATTTGAAGTTGTATTTATATTCTAAGAATGGTGAACCATATGGCTTTAGGGATGCCATTATTGTTTGTGTTAATAATGTATTGATATTGCAGCAGACTTGGCAGTATTATTTTAGGATCCCATGTTATGTATGGTTACCTGAAATGGGACAGGAGTACCTTTTTGAAAGGATTCAGTCATTCAGTTTGAAAGTTAAGTAATTTAATGAGCAAATATTTTTATATTGTGTAGATTGTTCGCTCTGTGTCACCTGGGAAGAAGGTCTGGCTTGGAGAGACAAGCTCAGCATATGGTGGTGGTGCCATAGGCCTCTCTGATGCCTTTGTTGCTGGTTTTATGTGAGTACATGCTCTGATCATTTGCCAAATATCCAGCATGGTAGATCAGAATGACATGGGCACAGTTATTTCTTTTATTAAATATATTAAGTTCAATGACAATGAATGAAATGTATAAATATTACTCTTATTTAAGGACTTCATGATTTTGTGCCACATTTAACACACTGTTGTTTATGGCTGTTTTAACACAACTTGTCTTGCTAGAACACATCTTTGTATTGACGGTGTGAACAAACTGCCTGTTTTGAGTAAGATTAATTTGTGTTGAAGGGACATCATAAAAATGCCAGCCAGCACAAGCTAAAGTATCATTTAAAGTTGTGGAAGAGTCCTCCAACTCCTCTGTTAAACTTATATTAGTTGGAGTCTTGACATTTTAAGTGTATGTTTATTTGCTGAAGGTGGCTGGACAAGCTTGGGCTTGCTGCCAAGCTGGGTTTGGACGTTGTCATCAGACAGGTGCTGGTTGGCTCTGGCACATACCATCTAGTGGATGATAACCTTGATCCACTTCCTGTAAGTATTATATATTTGGTTATATAAGTTGATTTTTTTTTTTTTTCTGTGGCATTTCATGAACTTTATGCTGCATTCTCATCCGGGCATTCACCCAGTGTGTCATTATGGCAGGATTACTGGCTGTCTGTGCTGTACAAAAGGCTTGTGGGTCCTGAAGTGTTGAAAGTAGAAGTTGTTGCAAATTCATGGAGAAAGCGGCTGTTACGGGTGTACCTTCACTGCACTAACAGAAAGGGGTACTGCCTCTTAAACCTTCTTTTGATTTCTTTCAAGCATGGACAGCCCATTCTGAGATAATGCAACTATTGTTTTTTGCCCTAGCTCTAGTTACAGACAAGGTGCAGTCACGCTGTTCACCTTAAACTTAAGCAAAAGTCAAGCCACAGTCCGATTGCCAGCCCGCTTCTCCAACAGCACCATCGAGGCTTATGTGCTCCAGTCAGTTGAGCCTGGAGTAGAGGGACTTCAGTCAAGGTGCCAGAGGTTTCCTTTTTAAAGTTTGTTGTTAATTTAGTATGTTGGGTTACACCTCACCTTGTTTCAGGTTAATCTGGCTTCAGGTCCTTTTTTTTTTTCTTTTTTTTTCAGGGCTGTCATGTTGAATGGAGTTTTGCTGAAGATGGTAGATGAAAGGACACTTCCCCCTCTTCAAGGAACTGATCTGCCACCTGGAGGACATCTCAAACTGCCTGGGCTTTCCTTTGCTTTTTATGTTGTGAAGCAGGCATGTGTTCCTGTTTGCTGACAAAGGCTATGACTGGGCCCTATGAACTGTTTACTATTTTTTTTTTTTTTTTTACAAATGTTGCACTGTTAACTTTAATGCTGTTTTGTGCCAAAATTTTTCCCCCATTGGGTCAGATTAGTTTTTATTCTGGAAAATCTTTTTAAATGTGTTTCTACTGTGGTATTTTTAAATCACAAACTGTAAATCGTCTTTTTATAAGATGCGTTTGTATTAATAAACACTGAATTGATTTTTGTTGTAACTGTCCTTTACTACTTTGACAATTGTTTATAGGAATTTTGATGGAGGCTTTTATTGTAAATTTTCTGTAGTGATCCTGTCCTGCTAGTATAGGTTGTGCATGAATCTTTTACATTTATTATAACATGGTTCAGTTTGAGTTTTTGAAAAAAGTGTATTTCCATGAGACAGACATTTCTATCATTTCCAGGAATACAAATTACAATTGTGTCTGAGCCTACTTTTATTAAGAGGCAGAAGCATTAGCTGACATCAGCAAGAATAATATTCATAATCAGGTTTGTTATTCCTCCTGTTCTTCACCATGTGTAATTATGTAACAGAGGGATTTGTAGTCCAGGTTGCCTGCTGAGTCGATGTTCGAGGACTGGAACATCTGACGTACCTTTGATTAAAACAGTATGTGAGGCATAACGCTGCAAGTACCATGGCAAACTAGAAAAACTAGAGAGCAAATCTAGAGTATATATTTCTCACCTCCTCTGCACTAAACTTGTTTGCTTGTGTCATTAGGATATGTTGTAATCTAAAAAGCATGGATTGCACGATGAAAAGAGTTGTAGATCTTTGGGAGCTGCTAAAATGTGTTATAAAGCAGGTGCACTTACTCAGCCTGGTGTATGTAACCTTTGCCCTGAGGATCGAACATCTTAAAGGCACCGAGAATGGTTTCTTCAGGATCTGTGCCTAAATTCAGAGACATAAACAATGCTTTCAGAGATCTTATAATACATTTTATTTGACATGTTTAGTAAATATTTGAAAATATAGTAAATCTTTTTTGTCAAGTTTATTCTCAAATTAGGACATACCATGCAGTTTTTCTCCAAACAGATTAAGAAACATTGTAAAATTGAGGGGACCACTGGCTTCTTTCAGCATGTCTTCCAGTTCATTGTCTTTAACATTCAGTTTACCTGTGGAAATTTACCAAGTAATAGATGATGCAAGGGCTTAGACATAGAAATGACAGACACATGCTGAATATGTTTTAAAACAAAGGGCACTAACCAAGAGATGCATATGTGTCCTTAAGGTCGTCTTTGTCAATAAAACCATCTCTGTTTTGATCAATAAGAGTAAATGCCTGTCCAAAGAGAAATTTGGTAATTAATCGTATATGCTGAGGTTTAAATCTTTTGCCTGTTACTGGCACCACTTTTCATTAAGACCACTCTTACAAAAAAGTTTATGAATGGTTATTAATAGTTATTTAGTCATTAAAACTTTAATCATGAAAAGAAGGCAAAAAAACAACCTGCTATATGTGATGAACATGGGTTCTGACACATAAAGTACTGACAGAAAATGTGTTAGAAGAATGTAAAATAGTTTAGAAGAATGTAAGCAAGTGACAGGTGACTGTAACTTTTACTTTGGTGTCAAAGCTACTCATTACTTTATATACTTATAAGCGTAGCAGTATTGCAAAGGGGTACTGTTCTTACCTCCTTGAATTCCTGGATCTGAGTCTGTTCGAACATGGAGAACACATTAGAGGAGGCCCGCTGGGCACGTTTGGCACCACCTTCCTTTTTCTTGGTCTTCCTGCTGGCCTGAAATATATGATGTGTCACTTTTAAAAAAATAAAGGTGGCTCTTATGATTCTATGCCCTTCTATGCTATAGAAAGATAGCTCACAGTTGCCTAAAGAACATTACATGGAACATTACATACATTTTCATTTCCTAAGCTGTTTCAGTGGCATTTCATTAACACTGGCATTTCATTTTCATTTAGCCATCATATAATAATTAGTGTAACCGTAAATAACACTTTGTTATTCCACTTTGAAAAAGTTCACAAATACTCACCATCTTCCACTCGTACTGAGGCTGCTATCCAAATGTGTGTTTAATTGGCTGGAAAGTCAGTGCTTAAATAGAGCAACTGTTGGTGAGAGGGAGAGGCTCAGAACCACTGACCAGCATGAAGAACCCTCAGTGGGGACATCTCTAGCCAGCAGGGACCACCACTCATGTTAAAGTGCACCTTACATGGGCAAGTTGTTAGGCAAGGCCTAGACTCTCCAGAGCCCAAATTAGTGTTCTTAAATGGTCAGAACATGTGTTTCTTATTAAAAACCTGAATAGAGACAAAGAAAATGAGTGAAGAGCCCTTTCCAAATGTGTCTTGAAAGTCTTTGATATGGAGGAAATTTATATGAGAATAAATTTATTTCAAAAGTATTGTACAGTCAAAGGCATCTTGTGCAGTGAACTTGCTATTGGTGAACAGATTCTTACAAAGTTCAGAATATTTAAATTGAACTACTAAGTTTAACTCTATAGACAACTGGTTAAGTTAAACCTTACAATATATATATACACTGATAAGAAACAAGTATTCAGACACTTTTGTTTAATTATTTCTCTACCAATAGGATCAATAACAAGAAGTCAATAACACTTATTATACATATTAGGCAGAAAGTGAACAACCAGATCTTTAAGCTGATGCGCTGGAAGCAGGAAAAATGGACAATGAATGACTTTGATAAGGGCAAAACTATGATGGCTTGATGACTGGGTAAGAGCATCTCAAAAACTGAGGGTCTTGAGGAGCATTCCCAATCAGTACCTACCAAAATGGTCCAAGACAGGAAAACTGATGAATCAGCAGCAGGGTCATGGGTATCCAAGGCTCCGATCCACTATCAAAGTGCATACAATGAGCAAATGTTTCAGAATTGGACTGTGAAGCAATGGAAGAATGTGGCTTTTCTGATGCAGCCCATTTTTGTTTATATCATGTGGATGGCTGGGTGTGTGTGCATCGCTTCTCTGTGGAAGAGATGGCACCAGGATTCACTATTGAAAGAATGCAAGCTGGCAAAAGCAACGAGATACTGCTAGCAATGTTCTGTGGGGATGCCTTGGGTCCTGGCATTCATGTGGATGTTACCCTAACGTAACAGCTTATAGACTAAGTACATCCCTTCATGACAATAGTATTTCCAAACGGCTGTGGCTTCCTTCAGCAGATAATGCTCCTTGCATCACTGCAAAAATTCTTCTGGAATGGTTTGAGGATTGGTTGACTTGTCCACCAATTCCTCAGATCTCAACTTGATCGACCGCCTGTGGGAAGTGATGGACAAACTAGGATCTGCTGTTAACATCTTGGTGCCAGATACAACAGCACATATTCAGAGGTCTTGTGAATCAGAGCTGATTTTGACAGCACAAAGGGCATCTACTCAGTATTAACCTGGTGGTTTTAATGTCAAGACTGATTACCTGTTCTATGTTCTGTCTTATGGTAAAACTAGCATTCATTTACAATTATTTACTAACCTAAACAGGATAAATGATTTCAGAGTTTAGAGTACATAAACTGTCTAAAATTAACCTCTGAAATGTGAATCAGGGCCTGGGGATTGGCTATTCTAGTAAAGTAATTACAAGATGCCATCTGAAGAAGCCAACTGTCAGATTAGTATAGAGTCCCTACAATCCCCATCACAGACACTGGGACTGTAGGGACTCTAAAACACAGATGAATTAAATAATTTGCAACCGACAATTCAACAAGTGCTTTTCAGCTTTTAAATAACCTGAACCTCTTGTCCACTAGGTGGTAATATTTCCATACTTTATATTTGCTACACGGGTTTACAAGGGTTTCTCTGGTCAGCTACATTTTGCAGCTCAATTTTGAATGTTTATGAGTCAGGAGAACACAATCTTACTACTGTTAATTGCAAAATCACATAATGTGACATTCATACATTCGTGCACCCATGCATAGAGTTTGCACATTTCACAGAGCAAGTTACGTCCAGTGATCAGTTTTATGCTGTTTTTGTATTTGATGCATACAGTCCAAGCAATAGTTAAAACATGTACAAAGACAGAGTGAATAAACATTTTTTTCTGTGAAAAAGGTGAATTCACACTTTAATCAAAATGAACTTGCCAGTCATCTTGCCCATTGCTGAAACACACCTCTGTTTTCCCGTGCACCATGTTACTATCATCAGTGAAGTTTCATTTCACTGTGTACTGTGTCAATGACAATAAACACCTACTTGACTAGATGAGTGAAACCCTTCTAATGTAAGTGCTGAGTTGGGGATAGCTGAGGCTGAAGGGCTTGTTGTTTGTCGTGGCCCTTGATAATGCCTGACTTGTGTCAGAGAGAGAAAGCGGGCTCTTGGAGGCTATGCCAGCCAGCCACACATCTTCTCAGCCACATGGGAGAAAGCTTCAGTCCTGTGGGCCAATGAACACAAACACACACTCTAACCAGCTGGTGTGTCCACAGCACACTGCAGCTCTCAGCTTACTCTTGGCTTCATTAAGAGGCGCCGTCTGGCTACAGAAGTACATACTTAATACCAAAATGCCAGAGTCGCTCTGTGTCCACACAGTGTCTCCATTGTACTTCAGACTTCTTGAGACAATGACATTGCAAAGGTTTTGTGATCTTCAGTCTACAACATTATTTAAACTATGAATTAATTAGCCCCAATTATGTGTAAACCAGTATGTGTACAACATTACAAAGTGAACAATAAAAATAAAATGATTTTTTAAATACAGGACAGCCATTAGGCGATGACTGTAGAGTAGATTACAGTGGCTACTGTAGTTTTCACATAAGCTTTTAGATACTGAGGAAATTATTATATTTATTATTATAATTATTATACTGATAATATTTGCTTCAAATGTGTACACATTTGTGTTACATTTTTTTCAGTGTGGTGGGCTACAGCAGGCATTGTGAAAGTTACCATCTTTTTATACATTTATACACATTCATTTTCAACAAGCAAAAGTTATTAATGCTAGAACAGACATTGATTTATTACATTCAGATTCCAGAATTGCTGATAAAAATATTTTAGCACATATTTCACAAGAGTTCAGTAGTATGTGACTTGTCCAGTTCATTTCAATAGAAGAAATGACAGCTCTTATTAATTTGTGTTTAATATGTACTAATTGAATAAACATAACCCAAATAGATAGATAGATAGATAGATAGATAGATAGATAGATAGATAGACAGATGGATGGATGGAAGGATGGATGGATGGATAAATAAGATATGGTAAACCTTTATTAGTCCCACAAATGGGAAATTTGCAAAGATAGACGTAAATAAATACATACATTTTGAAAAACGACAGGTTTAATAGTCAACCCTGTTATTGTAAAAGATTAATTGTTACATGTAAAAATATTTCTTTACATTTATGAATTTCTGATTATCAAGAAACGTTGACTTAGACGCTAAAGCGGATTTCCGGCACCACAGGTACACAGGTAAATCAACTGTAACAGCCTCAAAAAAAAGGTCATTTATCAGCCGCTGCACTCCTCGCTCTTGGGTTAGAGGGTTGCTGCACCCGCAGACGAAAGCGGTGGCCCCGCCCCCTCACTTCAGTAAAGCAAGCCGAAAGTGGTCGGGTGCTAAGGGGCGGGCAAGGTAGCCATGACCAGGAAAGTTGAGTTAGACATGCAGCGTGGATATAACCTGTAACTACGTCAGACGAAGTCGAAGAAAAACCAACATATGAACAATTTAAAAATATATAAAGTAGGTTTAAAAGGCGAAACCCCAGCAGGCTGCTTTTTCCTCACCTGTCTGAAAAGGTGGATTTCTGACTTGGAGCTACGACAAATGACGAATGGACAAGACACACAAACTGATATTGGGGATACTCACAAGTAAGAGTGGTTTAGCTTTTTTCTTTTCAGAGAAAAAATGTCATAAACAAGTACCTTTCTGTCGTGCAATTGCTGTAAACTTCTCTCTAAAATGTCATTAGGAGGAACGAAAGGTCTGCTGATGGCTTCAAAATGACTTTCCAAGTGTCAATTTGAAAGCCTGTGCTATTTCTTGCACATCAATGGCATTAAAGGAAGGAAAGGTTAGGTGGGTGAGCATAATGGTATGGGGAAGAATGCCTAGTAACCTAGTGTGCAAGCATTTACAACCTTTTTTCATATATTTAACTCGTTTAGGTATTCTGTGTTATATTGTTTTTGATGATGTAGGTATAATCCGGTATATAATCTGACATATTCTGGAAACAGTACTTTTATAGTACTGTTGATTCAATAAAACTTTATGACTAGGCCCCAGGTCTAAAATTTTGGACATATGTGGAAATGGTAGTTTTTTCATATCCGGAGAACAAATGCTTTGGGATTTATGTGGATTTGTGTTCATATGTGGGTGTACGCCACCTGTGATTTGTTTGTTTTCTGCTTGTAGTTTTTGCCCTATGCAAATATTCGCAGGCTGAATGGAATGCAACAAAGGACACAGCAAATAAGACAGTGTCCTGTGGGCCCCATGACAACAGCAGCAACTGCACAGGTAAATGACATGGACATGCACCGCCCTGTACCTTCATTTCCATTCACCTGCCAAGAACCAATAAAATGAGTCTAAGGGAAAACAGTGCATCTAACTGTGTTCGTGGAAACATAATACACCTGCCATCAGTTGTTTTGTGACACACCAGGTAGATATTGTCAAGAAATGTAAAACAGGTAAACCTTTCAATGTTTGTTTTATTATTTGTTAGAATGGATTGTCACAACCCTAGTCTGCCACATTTTTAGTGCATCAAAACCACATAGTAGACATGTTTCAACATGTGTATTATGATCACATGGGGTTAATGCAGGACCTCATCTCCAGATAAACAGGAGCATTTTATCAGGCTGAGCTCCATACTTTGGAGGTTGTAGCCATATTTTTAACCATAGCATTGTCTCATAAATAATAGTTTCTACTGAGGTTTCATGGTTGACCTAAACACAAAGGGCAGTTAGATTTGTGAAAGAGCATCATCTTAGAATACTTCAAAGTGCCCATATAGCAGGTAATCCTCAGATACTGGACTAGAATATCATGTTGCATGTACTTGGCTTTAGTAACCAGATCCAAATTCATTCATCTTGAAAGTCTTTCGAAGGGAGATGGGGGTTCAGGTTTCGTGGGGGTTGCTCAATAGACACCAATTTGCTGTCTCATACTTTCATTTTAATCCACCGAATATATGGTTAGGTGCAGGTTGTGTATTTTCCTTAGTATTATAATTGCCTCTTTTGGAACAGATGTGAAAGATGACCACAGGTGGAGTGGACACTTTTCCAAGTGTCCTCAGGAGTACAAACATTACTGTATCCATGGAACCTGCCACTTTGTGCAGGAGCAGAACACTCCTGCCTGTAGGTGAGTCTTTCATCTACCTGACACCTTTCTAACAATGGTTCTGACTTCAGTCAAAGAGCAAGCGAGAAATTCTTTTCAGTATCTAGTCAGATGAGTAGCACCTATTTACCTTTACTCTGTTCCACATGTGTAAGCAAAATTTCATTTTCATTTCTACGATATTTCCAAACTGTTATATATTTGTGAAAAATGGAATCTATTTTTCACTCAGTTCTGCTTTCGTCCTCCTTTCTGGGTTACTTTTTATGTTTAAGTAATATGAAAGTGATCATTCTGTCACACATGCACACAGTGTGAACTTCTTCCTCTGCATTTAACCCATTCACCAAGTGTAGCATTGGCCAACCAGGAGCACAGTGACCGGGGAGCAGTGTCCATCACTGTTTTCTGAAAATCACCTGACTAACTTCTTCACAAAGGGTGAATAATTAGTCCTGTACCATTAGATTTAGTGCACTCAATAAAATTATTATATTTCTTAAATGTGGCACCACTGGCAATTTTTTGTGAGTTTTATCTTATAAAACCTCAGAAAAAATATATGTGAATAATGAACAATTCTTGAATTACCATGATTGTTTGACCAGGATAGCTGAACAATATTGGGCTCACTTGGATTGATTAACTTGAATGATCTCTGTTATTTGCAGATGTGAAAGTGGATACATTGGGGCAAGATGTGAATATTTAGACCTTGGTGGGCTGGTGGGAGACCGGAAACAAATAGTCATTGCTGGTGTGGTAGCTGGACTTGTCTTTCTGCTCCTTGTCATTGTCTTCACATGTATCTGTGTACAGTAAGTGACACGCAGTAACTTTTATGTCTGAAGAGATATGTAGTACTCTTTTTGTAGTCTTTTTCCTAGCCCTGATTTGTTTACTCTGTGTCTTGTGATATGGTAGAATTGACTTTAGGGCTCCCTCTTTGCATCAAAGTAGTTTCTGTCAGCATTCCAGTGAGATTAAAAAATGTGGACACAGGAATGTGGAATGTGATCTGATTGCAGCATACCATTTATGAGCCAAACTACCTCGTGCTATTTTTACATCTTCGAGTTGTGTGGAAAATCTCTGTGTTTTTACTCTTAGTAGTACTCTTAATAGTTCTCAGATGCAGTGGAACATGTGTACACTAACAAATAAAGCCTTTCTTTTTTCAGTAGAAGGCCAACACTGTGTCGAAAAAAGAGAAGAAAAAAAGAGAAAAGGGAGGAAATGGAGATGCTTCATACATCTAATACATTCAATAAAAATGAAGCTTCATCTGCTGCTGCAGACAAATCTGATACAGTATAAAGTGAGTATCTTCATGATCATTAAAAGCATTCATGTCTAATTAAAACTGAATGGCTCAAAGCATTAGTGAATCCTACCTCTAGGTAAGATCATATAAAAATCTCTGTGTGGCTCCAATACTGGATTAAATCCCAGACCTTGGCATGAGACCCATCTATCAGATAAAACAAGTTGCACACTGTTTCCACACCTTAAATGGACGATGAATGTGATCCCCACTGTGTTGTACAAAAAGCAGCAAGTCACTCTTTGCTGCTTTAAATGGGAATGTGCACATAAAGTCAACAACTATAAAGAGTCTGTCACGGTGGGCATTATATTAACTCTCAGCTGGACTGTCTACTGAAACTTGGTACACCATCCCAGTAGGAACCATTCACTAGCTTCTATGGTACTCCGCAAGAATAATAACAGAAAGAATGCACCTTTTTTTTTTTTTTTACAAAAAAATGTGCGCAATGTCTCACAAAGATATGGTCAATCCAAATTTAAAGGTCATCTAAATAACCTTTTCCTGTGTGGAATTATGGAAGGATTACAGAAAGACACACAGTTTGATCGTGCTGACATTTCTTGCATTTAAAAAGAAATTACACAGTGTTTGCTCAAACAACTCCTGGTTTATTTTTTTTAATAATCCAGTCTTTTTAATACACTACTACACATTCCTGCAATCTAATTTCCATACACTGGTATTCTCAAAGAAAAAACAAAACTAAAACACAAGACTATGGTATGCATGAGAAGCGACTTGAGTGTGCTAACAAAAGAAGCAAAAAGATCACAGATGGTGTTAAATTAACTCATAATAATTTTCAGTGTGTTTTTGCTTTTATTTTCTTTATGAGATATTGAGAAAACTTGTATTCAGTCATTTAGAGTAATAGTGGTTCATTAATATGAATGAGTTGGTGTGATTATCCGCAGTGAAACATCCTGTGTGCTTTCGGGGGAAGTGTTAATTATGTAGACTGAACAAGTGTCTTTTACAATCTAATAATGAATAATATATTAATCTTAGCATGATTTCTTACTGTTACAGTTTTCTGTTTTCCAAATGTAAAAATATTTTTCTGTTATTATGTTTCTGTATCTGAATTGTTTTTGACATGTTTTTGATTGTGGCTCTATCTGGGCTTTTTTGTTAGTTCCAACATATGAAACCTCACATTCTTCCATATGGGCTCTGCCATAAGGAACTCTGTTCCTTAAAGAAAAGGGCACTCGTCAACAAATGATCATTTTGTTTATGTTGTCCAATTTCTTGTAGTGTTCTCATAAATTAGAATGTGTGGTTTAATGTGTGAGTCATTCACTCAAAGTGCTGTGACTGGGCTTGTACATGTTTTGTGAATGGCCTTTAATTACAATAAATTATTGCAATCACTGTCAATAAAAATGATCTCTCTCTCTCTCACACACACACACACAGTGCTAACACGATATATTTATTTGTTTCTAGGACTGTAAAGCTGGACTGCAAGGGTTTTCTCCTGAGCAGGATGACAAGCTGACTGATGAATGAACTCTTAAGATGTAATGGAAGAACTGAACTGTTTCTGTAAGGAGTGTGGCTAAGAGTGGACTTTAAATGGATCAGGGGGATGTGGAATGTCAACCAGTTTTTACTGTCAAGCGCACTGTTACGTACTCTTCCCAGCTGCCTTGCTGGTTAAAGAACAGGCCAGAAAGCAGCAGTTGTCGTGGCAGGGAAGGTGGACACTAACATTTTTTTTAAACAATGTGGAATTCTGCAGTTTTCTAAGTCAAGGAAACACTGGACTGTTGAACCAGCAGTGATGTATTGTATGTTTTTAGGCAGGTTTCAGAGGGCCAGGATAAAGAACCTGATTGATGAATAAATAAATTACTTATTTCATTGGTCTGGGCATTCTGTAATGCTCTAAATGAAACCTTATTTGAGGAATTGTATTACACTGATTGTTCCTGCCAGGTAAACAATGGTTTATGGAGAGAGTTCTCAAGACCCTCTGGGGCAAAGTGCAATGACTGGTGGCTTTAAATGTGTCTTAGTTTGGCAGTTACCTCAGAATTAGTTTAGTAGTTACTGTGGCATTTCATGTTGCTTGCTTTTTCTTTTGTCCAAAGGACCAACAGAAATTGTTTTATTGATTGCTTTGACCTATTTATTGCTGTCTTGTCCTCATATGTAGTGTTGTGCTGTAAAGTTTTAATTGTATTAAATGCACTGCTGTGTTGACAAATAGTTTATTAGTTCCTTTGTAGAAAAATATATATTGTGTGTAAAATATCTGCACAATAAGTCTTTTATTGCCACATATTTCCTTATGAAACTGTATGGATTCAGTGTATGCTTTTACACACCCCAGTATCCACAGAAGAAATGTGCTGTTGCCTCAAGCACTGATCTGTAAACTTGAAAAAATGAGAAAAGAATGACAAAGTTTTCACAGGCCATGCATATGTGATTTTGTAATGACAATAATAAGAACATGTATTTTTTAGATTCTATACATAAATAATCCTTGGTTCAGTTGAGTCATGCTTAACATTTAGTGAAAAATAAAGTAATGATTTCAATTTTTAGTTCATTAACTGAAAAGTGTATGTAAAGATTTGGCAATCATAAAGTCTCATTTCCAGCCAGGTCTACTATGCAGCTCATTCCATTGTTGGTTTACAGATATTGCCCCTTTTGTATGTGTGGTGTTTGCTTCAGTTGAACTTCCGGTGAAAGTGGCTTTGTCCAGAATGCAAAAACTTCCACGCCCTATCATTGCTTCCTTAGCAGATAATGTGCAAAGGTGCAGGGCTAAAATGTCGGTTACTCTGATCCTGTTGCTAAAGGAAATAGTATTCCAATGCTCATTTACCACTCTTTGTTTTGTGCTGTTGTTATGATGTTGCAACCCTTGCTGTGACCCAGTCTAAAGTGTTATTGAACCACAGCCATAACTGATAAAGCTTTGGAGTGCCGCAGTTTTTATTGCTTTTAGTCTTAGAAGTCTGAATGTGTGCATGCTTACAGAAACTGCCCACAGAGCCATAAATAGCTTGCTTTGGCCTGGTCACAGCGATTGGGGCACTTCTGGAATCCAACACCTCTGTCAGCTCATGAGTCATGTGTGCTTCCCAGCTGCTGCACCGACTTTCTCTTCAATTAACTTATTTGGGTCATGCAAACTATTAAGGTTCAGCCAGAACTTTGTACAGCCTGTTACAGGCTATGTTACAAAGACAATGCATTTACATGTATTTGGTCAATAGCAGGTCAGCTGATCTGTTTAGCATGGACTGTTTTCTGAATGAGGCACAATTTACAAACGTAAAATCTAAAAACATTTCACATTTTTATTATTTTTTCTCCGATATTCACTGATTCTATGTACTCAATTTCTACATGGCGATACTTATGTGGGTAAATGAGCTCATCAAAAGTATATTGAGTTGGTGCTGACTTTTTCAAGACACATGCAATATAAAGATGTTGCTCACTCTCCTTCTCAACCAACTCTTTAAACCATGCCACGACCAGTCAGGTTGCTTATATGTAGTGCTGTAACTGATCATAGTCATGTGTCAACTCATAATTATAGGTCTTTAAGTGCTCAGATTTTTATAATTCTATATTTTTGGCATTTTCAAATTTGAATTAAGAGCAAATGCCAAATTAACCCTAAGCTAAAGCCCTTGACTTAACCGTAAATTGTTCCTAATTCAAAAATGTCGGGGCAAAATGCTTTTCATACTTTCAATGTGAATGGGTAGATCTAAAGGCTGAATAGGCTATGTGTAAACCCATTAAATTCAAACTGGGTTACTTTTGTTATTTGATCGATTCCATATAACATTTAAGAAATTTTTAAAAAGTAATGTAATTTTGTGCATGAATAGAGGTGCCCTACAAAATGTCAAGCTATTTTGTTTTCATCATCGATTAAACCTTATATGTTATTAGGACGTGATAGTATTGATATATGTATGTAAATATGAGTGTACTTGTATATGTTTATAAGAAGTTTATGTTCTGAGTTTAACATAGAAATAAAAAATAAAAAGCATGCAATAACTTTTGCAGTCACATTGTATGCTTCTCCACCTGATTGTATTGCACAAAAATATTAAGTGTGATTTACAATGTGTGTTCTCTTATTTTTCTCAAAGTATATTTTCACATAAAATTTAACTAAAGGCAATTTCACCAGAGGTGCATATAACTAATCAGTGAATGGAGCACTGCCATCTAGTGTTTAACTTGAGTAGATGAGTAGTGTTTATATTCTTATTATGCCTAAAAGCTATACATAATATTTTCAGAAATACAACAGGGTTGCTATAGTTGCTATAAAGCCTTGAGAAATAAGCAGCAAAATGTTAATTGTGGTGCAGGCTACACTGAGTGGCTTTGAAAAATGCTCAGTTTTGCTTAGTTTTTTATTAGTTTAAAGCAGTGCAGTGCTACATGTGGTGCTTTGACATTTACATTTACATTTAAGGCATTTATCAGACGCTTTTATCCAAAGCGACTTCCATTCCTTACCTACAGGGGGCAGTCTCTCCCTGGAGCAACTT
>JBBPDB010000023.1:6909404-6923048 GCA_037974465.1 Brachypetersius altus | reverse complement strand
AATGTGTTTTATCTAAAATAATGAATAATTGTGATTAATAATCGTGATTTCAATATTAATCAAAATAATCGTGATTAACATTTTGGCCATAATCGTGCAGCCTTTCTGCAGAGTTCTCAAGGTCACTCTGAACATTGCTTTAAAGTTTAGTGTTTTGGAGGGGGAGGCATGAGGAGACTTTCAATAAGGGGAAAACCACAGCATGCTTATCAGTATGTGCATATGGATTTCACTTTAAGTTTCCAGTCATTTAACTGCATGTACTGTTCTCTTGATCTTTTTCTAAAAGTCTTGTCTGTCCCACACAAATCAGTATTCTTCTGAAACCACTGTTACTTAATAACTAATAGATTTTCAATTCTTTGTGACTAAATCTGTCACCTTAAAGCTGTTTTATTGATAAGTTTTCCTTTTTTTGATCCCTGTTCTTTATCATATCTGTTCCACCTCAGGGCTAGGATTGGATACAGCTGATCTTCCTCCGCAGATGTGCGTCTCTGATTGGCCACATCTAAAGCAGACATTTACTCGGGTGTTTGCCAAGAAAACACAGGCAGAATGGAGTCGAATTTTTGATGGAACAGACGCTTGTGTTACCCCTGTGCTATCTCTGGATGACGTGGGTAATCATCCTCATAACCACGAGAGGGGCTCTTTCCTGAGGAATCTCCAGGGGGAGGTCAGCCCCCGGCCAGCGCCCTTCCTGTCCCGCTCCCATGCTAATCCCTGTGTGTCTCGTGACCCTTTCATTGGGGAGCACACCCGCTCTGTACTAAAGGAATATGGCTTTGAGGCAGCCCAGATTGAAAAGCTGCTGTCAGCAGGCGTTGTAGAGTGCAATGAAGCTAGGGCACGTTTGTAGGAAGATTATGTGTTGGTCAGAGGAAGACTGTGTTAAGTCTTGCAGTGAAAAACACCTTCTCGCCTTGAAACCCATTGCCTTCAGCTGAAAGGTGTCATGATAAGAGTATTTAAGCTCAAAATAATCTAATCCACAGGCTGCTGCAGTTTCATGTAGGGAATGCTGAAAGTGCCAAATCATATTCTTGTAACCTTCTTAAAAACTTGGCTGATAAAAGATGTAATATAGGTAATGCTAATGTACTCCGTCCGGTGTTTATCTGCCCTCCTGCCTTGATTTACCAGGAGCACAGAAACATCTAATACTCAGAAAAACGACTGTTTGCCTTTGGATTCATAATTTGTTTTTTGTTTATTTGGTCACATGATAGTTATGTGCAACGGAGAAATAGGCAGTGCCCTTTAATGCAGAGAATATGCAGTCAAATTCCATTAAGGTTTTTATCTGGAAGTGTAGGATTTGTAATTTTTCATTTTTGCTCCCATCAAAATTGTTCTACACCACCACTCCAGATATATATTTGTCTAAATACACCAGCTCTACTTTACTGTGAACCAAAATTGAGTTTGCATCCCTTATCCTCCAGATCCGCTATGAAATCAATAATTGTTTTTCTTGTCATTGACTGTTGGCCTTGGCCTTTGTTAAATTAAAACAGATGTTATGTTTTGAAAATGTCTGCTTGTGCAATTAAAAGTATTTTTGTTCAAGGGAAGCACCTATATTTTCATATGTAATTCACAAATGGGTGAATATATTGTTGATTTATATGAATTTTATGAACTATAAACCTGTTCTTATTGTGTTTGAGTTTTTAAGCTGTGCTCCTAACCTACATTCTGCAGTACTCCTCACTTGTCACTATTGTAACCAAAATAATTGCTTGGAATGATCAAAATAGCTTAAAATGAAATGGCTTAGGACTAAAACCAAACAAAAAAGAATATTTTCCCTGAGATATTAAGTGTTGTTCTGACATTTCTGAAATTTGCTAAAGAAAGTACTGACTATGAAGAGCTTGGATCAGTATCTGATGTATGAATATTAAGTTAATGATGATGCATTGATACATACGCCCTTAAACTCAAGTGATGAGTATCATTCCATTTCTAATACTGTACAAGGTTGCATTTCAAAACATATAAAGGCATTTTTAGAACACTAATATCTTTAATATTTTCAGTATTTTCATTCTTTCTTAAGTAAGCAAGTATGTTTGTCCTTTATCATGTAACTATGAAACATATATGTATGAAAAAGATTTCGGACTATTTAGTAACTTACGTAGGATCAAATTATTTCACCAACCTGTTATATGATATTCCTAGTTAAGCCTTGTGCATTTGTTTAATTGCTTGACAATTACTTAAGTCACTAGGGATTCCCTTTACCAGTTTTAGTAATGGAACAAATATTCATATCTTGTTTCAATACATAGTCTTTAAAAATATGTCTTTTGAATACTGACAAACTGTTTACAAATAAATTGATTTTTGAGCTATTCACTGTTCATGCATTATTAAGTCCCTAAGTTTTCTTGTGTTTCCTCTTTTTCTTAGGCGTTAGTCATTACGTAAATTATTTACCTAGCTTATTTATATTTACCAAGTCAATTTAGATTTTCATTGTATTATATTGTTCTTCATATTTGAAAACATCACATTCTAAAAGTACAGTTTGTATCAGTTAAAGTTTGCGAGATAAAGTTTCATAATCACTCCATTGTACTAAAACCCATGTCAATTTAGAGATATGCAAGGAATGTGGCATTTTAATCCGAACAGCGCCAAACATCTGAGAAGTTCCCAGTGAGTTGCGTCTGGCCTTTCCAGGTTACGTACAGGGGTGTTGGTCTGTGAGAAGTCAGCAGAATGCCCTGTATCTCACATGATTTCTTAGCAGTATCCCATGACAAATATGGATGAATTGGAGAGGAGGGATGTGCTGTATATCCACACGTGATAAAGTAATTTATCTCAGGGCCTATGTAGCAAGAGCTAATGGTCTCAGCATCATGGCTTGTTTCTTGAACTTTTGCTGAATGCTGGTATGCTCCTCTACCCCATCTGAAGCTTGGGCGCACTCTACAGATCACATGTTACATCATTTGACAGACCAAATGTGCACAATCAGCTGCAGTTAGAGACCACAAAAGAGCCCTTGTGTGAGCAAGGGAAAATTAAGCTTTGGCCAGCGTTATTAAGTTCCAGCAAGAAAAAAATAAACAAAATAAGCAACGTGCTCATAAATCAATCTGCAATTCCTTATACCAGCTCAGCTCACAACCGTCATCCATCTGCCAGCGGTAGTTTCTTAGAGAAAGAGCAGCTTCACAGCACATAATCTTTGTCACGTGTTTACAACCTGCTTGAAGGGTTTTGGAAACACGAGGGAAAAGAAGCTTTCTTCATTCATCCAAATCAGGCAACTGCCCACTCTCTCCTCAGCTCAGATCAAATCTTGAGGGCTACTCAAGCGCTCCTCTTGCACACCATTTGGTCAGCTATGCAATAGAGATAAGCTGGTGCAGATTTTGGAGCAGTGGTTAGCAGTGTGAACCATGACTTTATTGAGTGAGGACAAGCCCTCCAGGTTCCCCGAGCCGGGCAACCACATTATGGCCATGGAGCCCTATTCAGTGGAGTGCCGACCTAAAGGGGACTTTGAGGACTGTGTGGAATCGGCTATGTTTGGGGCCGTGGAGCCACCCAGAAGGTCGCGGGGCAGGCTCATCATGCATGGCATGGTCATGTTTGGAAGGGAATTCTGCTACGCCGTAGAGGCAGCTTTTGTTACGCCTGTGCTGCTCAGTGTGGGACTTCCCCGAAGCTTGTACAGCCTGGTGTGGCTCATCAGCCCCGTGCTGGGCTTCATCCTTCAGCCAGTCATTGGCTCAGCCAGCGACTACTGCCGCTCACGGTGGGGCCGCAGGAGACCCTACATCCTGTCTCTTGGGATTATGATGCTGGTGGGCATCACCATGTTTCTGAATGGAGATGCAGTGGTATCCGGTAAGGAAATACAGTGTCTATCTTCCTAAATGAAAAAAGATGCAAAATATTTACTTAATTCATATTTGTGAGGTGCTCTTCAATAAAATATTATTAGCAGTGTTACATTGATGCAGTTATTTTCAGAGATCAGGGTACTGAGAGGCAACATTATGTGATGTACAGTGATGTACATTTTAGGACCAAATAAATCAATTTACTAATTGTCTTGATGTTGAGATTAGCGACTTTTTCATGAACATATTACATGAAAATTAAATAAGTACATAACCTATACAAAGAACACACTTTTGTATTTTAATGCCCCATTTGAATTATCTAGATTTATTTGTTTACAACTTTATCTAGCTTTATTTGTTTGTATGAATGTATTTAGTTTTTCTTTCACAAACTGGTAAATAAGACATTCTCTGTGTGTAGTAGTAATTAGCATTAATCAAGGACTTTCAACTATAATTTGCAGCATGATGTTTCATATTTTAGAGTGAAGTTCTGTGTACATTAGTGCTGACACTCAAAAGACCTCAGTGTTTCTTATACTTATAATTTCTTATATCTTATAATTACCATTTCTTATTAAAAGTTATAAACCTATACATCACATACATACCAGACAGTGCAAATGTGAACAGTCACCTCTCAAATTTGAATCATTGTAATAATGATTTTGATTTTCTGGTTTATTGAGCTCAGCATAGGCCTTAATTGGCCAAACAGTCACAGAGATTTATGTGTTACATCATTTCTGGCTAGACATGGAGCAGCAGGGTCAAGGATACAAGTATGATGTACTTGAAAAAAAGCTATTTGTATTTTAATTGAAAGAACCAGGTTTGTGCTGTTCAGCCAAGGGATGAATAAAATGCTAAAGGGCTTTTGCAAAATTTGCATGAACACATGGTTTGTGTAAATGTATTTATTGAAACTAAGGCTCCGAATGTGTTCTTGTTGCAGCCATAGTGCGACACAGGGGACTGAAGAGGACCTGGTCCATAGTAGTGGTCATGTTTGGAGTAGTGCTCTTTGACTTCGCTGCAGACTTCATAGATGGGCCTGTGAAAGCCTACCTGTTTGACGTCTGCTCGTACCAGGACAAGGAGAGGGGCCTTCACTACCATGCCCTTCTTACTGGTAAGAAGAGATACATGAACATAACTATACTAAACTACACTACAAGTCTGATTCACTAAATTACTTTGAAACCTACATATACTATATGCCAAGAAGTTGCCGGATATCCCTTCTAATCCTAACCTATTTCAGCCATTTCAGTGGACACTGCTTGTATAATCATTATCAAAAAACATTGCCATAGAATAGTATGCTGTGGAGCAGCCACACATGAGCCTAATGTCATAATACACAGTGGCAAATGACTGTGAAGCTGTGAACCTGTGTTCTGAATGACAGAACACCACCCAGTACTTTTGGGATGACCTGGAGTTGTGTTTGTGGTCTGGAACTAGCTATCCAACATCAAATCTTGACTACAATCAGGCTCTTGTAGCTAAATACAATGAATGTCTTAAAACAAGTAGACTAAAACCTTCCCAAAAGTGTAGACTGCAGACAAACTTCAATAATATGCTAGGGCTCAGTGTTCTCGTAAGCAGCAGTGTTTGTTAAGTAATGCCAACAAGGGGAGACATAAGTATAAGTACACTCTGAAATACATGTGAAAAACACATAGTCAAGAAACTTTCTTTTCTTCATTGGTGTAACAGCAAGGTGTCGTCGAGCTAGGGGTGATCGTGCCCGCAGTGCTGAACTTTATTTGCATATTGGGTTCCTGATCAACAACGCATACAAAGACAAACTCTCCCAGATTGCGCTCTTTCTCAGCTGCATACTTGTCTTGGTTTTCACTGTGCTGCTCAAGGCTGCTGCCACTCACAACACTTTCCATATGGGCCATGGCGAAAAGTAGAGGGGATATGTCTCTGGTGTCTGCAGCAGGAACGACACCAGAGAGAGATTAATTAAAAGTTAAAATGCCAATGTATTAAATTCCTTTCCAGAAAACAAGAAAGAATGAGGTCATAGCTTCCACCTTAGTCTGTCAAAACATCAAATGTAAATGAGCTCTTAAACTGCATTGGGGCGAGTTATGTCAACATTGTGAGTGAATCTCAGGTTGTAATGTAAAATTGCAGGGTGTTGTGGCAGCAGCCAATTCCGTGTTTCTAAGCCAGCAAAATAGCGTTCAGGGTGCCATGTGCTGGCTGCTCATGCCATCCTGCTGATGTAACCAATCCATCAGCTCACCATGTGAACAGCAGCGCTAGAAGT
This sequence comes from Brachypetersius altus, assembly GCA_037974465.1. Classification (NCBI taxonomy): domain Eukaryota; kingdom Metazoa; phylum Chordata; class Actinopteri; order Characiformes; family Alestidae; genus Brachypetersius; species Brachypetersius altus. Next base: position 6,916,886 of record JBBPDB010000023.1, on the reverse strand, counting down.
TCTAGTGGGATTTTGCAGTGTTAAATTCAGTCAATGAGTTTTGAAACCACGTGCAGGAAGCACCTGCTTTTTCTAAATCACAACTTTCAGTTTACACATAGGAGTTCAAATAGGAGGCACTGGTTTCTCAGAGTTTCATCATTTCCAGGCAGAGGCCTGTGCCCCCTCTTAAAAACAGATAAATGTTTGGGTGATGAGAACATATTAGATTTAAAAGAATTAAAGAAAAAAAAACAAACAATGAAAAAAGATCCCTTATTAATGATTACTAATTTATCCTAATTAGCTATCAATAATACAATTAAAAGTTTAGTTACTGGCCACCTTCAGTCACCTTGTAGCTTTTTGGTCTTAGTCAGCTTTTATTTTGTTTATTACTATTTTTGTTTATTTTGATTTCATTCACTTTTTGAAAATAATCTATTTTTACTAATTTATGCTTGTTTTGCTAGTTTTATTTTATTTCTTATATATTTATATATATATTTTTTTTTCTCATAAATTTGATTTTAATTTGTGTTATTCTTACATTTTATTTTGTAGTTTTTTTGACTTAATGTTTTATAATATCTATTTCATGTAATGTTATAATTTGTCTTAATTTTTTTCCCAACACTTGTTTGTTTTTGTAAATGTCTGGTTACATTGTAACTGAAGGTATATTAAGTTTAGGCCACAGACTATACATTACAGCATCAGCTGTATTTCTTGAAAGAAGCATGTAAAGAGTTTTATATAGCTCTTTTGTAACGTCACGCCAAAGAATCCTTTTGGCATCTTGGCTTTAAACAAGTATCATATTTACTGGGCTTAAGATGTTTGAACAGAATGTACATGTGTAATAATGATTAGTGCAAAACAGTATGTAAGTGTGTCTATAAAGGAAGGAGGTACAGGTTGGTGTGATTGTGTGAGCTCAGTGTGCTCTAATCCAGCCCAGGCTCAGTCATGTGCTGGGATCATGGGTTGAAGCTGAGAGCAGCGCAGGCACATGATCAGGCCGTACTGCAGCTTCAGGCTGGGTTTGTGTGTGTGTATGTGTGTGTGCATAGTTCGGTTTCTGTCTCATCATATGCACATTATGAGATTGTAAAGGTCATAATGCAATGAAATAATGTGAGATATTGACATAGACTGGTTTGTAGAACCTTTCAGTTTTCACACACGAGGTATATTTTGTAGGTACTGCAGAAATAAAGTACACAAACAAATCTTTATGAATCATTCAGTGTTAATTAGAATCTAGGTGACTTGGTCTGATGATTCAAAGTTTCTCCTACATCATGTGGATGGCAAGTTGTTAAATAGTGCATGACTTGGCTTTGATGTGCTTATTTGATCAAGTGATAAGCATATAACTCAAGAACAAAGCAGAGGAATATTATGAGAGAGGTTATCCGAATCCGAGATTATTTATGAATTATATAAGTGAGTGATTGAACAGATTTTTGTGATAAAATATCAATTAAAAAAATATAATTTGTGATAAAATATCATTATATTTGTGAATAAATATCAATATCAATAAATATCAATAATAATGTAATGTGATGTTATGTGATGTAATCTAAAGTCATGACAGAGACTGGGGGCAACTGTTGTCTCACAAAAATGCAAAATATATCTCTCACTTCCAATCTAAAAGAGTTCTTGCGCACTTCAGATAAATTCTGAAATATGTCCATTTAGTAATTATGCAAAATCATGACTCTCAAGTCTAATTAATTGTGATGGGCCAATAGATAGCAAGTTAACCTGTTATTCACTTATTATACTGTAATAGTTGCATAAAATGATTGTTAATTGCTATTATTTGTATGGAAGGTAACTGTCAGATAATAATTCGTGATCATGGCAGGAATGATTTGGACTCCATGTTTCCATAATAATCTATTTTGGTAAGCTCACCAAAAAGTATCGTAATCGAATTGCAACCTTCTTTCAGCATCAGTCTCTTCAGGTAATGATTATGGCAATCCTTTGAAAGACTATCTTGTCTATTTTAGCCCTTTCTTCTATGAACTGGGTGCACTTTTTAGTTAGTGCACATTACCTGCACACTGGGATTGAGGTGTGGTGGATTTGTTGGTCAGTCAAAGTGTCCCAATGTCTCATGCCAGTTGAAGGAGTCACACGAGACACACTGTTATCACCATGGAATATGAGGAACTAGAGACTGTTGTAATCTTTATTTGACACGAGGAAATGCTTTCAGCTGTTAAGAGATATTTGTTGCTGCTTTATTGTCTTTTCAGTGAGAGAACAGTTTTGCTCTCAAAAATGTTTTCACAGGGTTGCATCAGATCCATTTCTAAGACTGTTGTTGATTTTCTGCCAGGCTTGAAGAACAGCCGAGAATGTGTGTGTTTAGTCCTGCAGTATAATCAGCTCTTTCATCTCCTATCCAAATTCTTAATTACTTTTCTGTTTTTCCTATCTTTCCCACTCCATCAAGATATCCATGCTGTAAGAACCCCTGTTTTCTTCTGAACTTTTTCTTTAAAGCTTGTATCATGTTATTTTTCAGGTCTGGGTGGGGCATGTGGTTACCTGATTGGTGCGATGGACTGGGGTCACTCTGCCTTGGGTATCTTGCTGGGCTCAGAGTACCAGGTGATCTATTTCTTCTCAGCACTGACCTGGGGCTTCTTCCTCACTGTGCATCTCTTCAGCATCCCTGAGAAGCCTCTGACCAAGCAGTACACATCTGAATCCTGTGCTCCCACTGCTCCACTGATTGTGGGCACCAACGGCACTAGCTATGGGGCCTTGACCAAGGAGCCGCTGCCCACACCTGACCTCCGGCCTCGGTCTTTTTCAGCCCTCAGTGAGGCTAATGCAGTCACATCCAGTGCAAAGCAACCCAGCAAAGAGGTCAGTTCCAAGAGGTCCATCTTGTTCTCACATTGTAAACGTCATAATATACTTTTAGCCGCTCATTTTTTCTTGCTGCACATGTTGTCCTTTGGCATATTCATCTGGTGTTTACCCCTATATTCGCAATTTCTTTGCTTGTCATTAGGCAAAAGAGTTTGGTCCTAGGGGTACAGTGATAAAGAAGCAAACAATTTTTAAACTCGTGTTTCGAACAGGTTCTTTCTTTTTTATATGTTAGCCATTATATTGGTTTAGGAAATAACAAGGTGATTCTGACATGATCCGGGCTGTAATTTGTCATAAGCGCTCTTCTGGTACAGCATAAGAAACACCTAAAAGGAATGCTCTGTAGATCTGCAGTGATTGGATAGAATTCTGCCTGAGCTAACACTCTTGATGAAACCACAGTTATGCCTTGGAATTAATCATGTTAGTAAGTCATATGAAAAGTTGCTTACTATGATGCAGCTACAGAAAGCTCTCCAAGAATTTTAGCATTTAGCCTCAAGTTACTGTGAAGCAGTATTACTCTCTGCAGTACTTGTTCAAGTATTGTTCACTGCCGAATGCTCAGCATCTGTTAAAAAGAGGAGCCAATTGACCTGTTTGGCACAGTAACTTTTCTGTTTCTATATTTTCTACTGCTAAATTCCCAGGCTTTTCATCAAATGCATGCTTTTGGGGTGAATAATCATTTTACGGCCACCCAGCTATTCAGAGCTATTTCTCGGAGTCCTTCAATGATTAACTGGCTCCTTACCTCGCATAATACACCATCTGTCCCTGAGGCAGCCTCAGGAGCTCATTTACTGTTCCACAAGCCCCTCTCCTGTACCTGTAGCTGCTACTTCTTTTCACAGTTTAATACACACTTACAGCTTTTACCATAATCTAATATAACTTCTTGAACAAGTAAAGGGCTGCTAGAGAACATGGCATACACCTGCACCTGAAGAAAGAGCATTAGAAAGAAAAACGTTAAGCCCTTTGCCATCTGCAGTGCGTCATGGACGTTTAGGTTTATAGTAGGGCTGCACAATATATCGCAAATTTACCGTCATCGCGATATCAACATGCACAATATCCATATTGCAAAAGACTGACTGGACTGCAATAAATGGTGTTTTTCCAAAACTCTTCACCCAGAGCCACAGAGAAGAGGACATCACTGGGTGATCACTGGGCAGATTCTTCATCGTCTGTGCTGCTGTTATAGATTGTTCCTTTTGCTATTTTTTCTGGCAAAGAACTTACTATAATTTAAATTATGTTTACTTTTATTTAAGATTTAAAATTATTTAAAAAATATGTTCATTTTTTTCTACAATGGTTCAAATGTTTAATGGGAGGCATTAAATGTTGGAATGAAAATATTGCATTTAATTTTTTTCTGCACAGACTAGCCAGCATCTGAAGTCTATGTTACCAATAAATCTAAAGAAAAAAACAGTATCACTATAAAGGCTAAGTTTTTACCCACTTATCGCATGTGATATCGCCATCGCACACAACAACATTATCGCATTTCACATGTTTTCCTAATATCGTGCAGCCCTAGTTTATAGTATTTAGTGGCATTCTGTTGGCCCGGAATAAATAACATACAACCACTCATCATGTCCAGTATATATGTATCAGTTTTATTCAAAGGACAAACTGCATGATGCTACAGAATTTAGAAGTTCATAGTGTCATGAATAAATGAATACATCATGCTCAGTCTTCTAAAAAAGTGTCTGACCTACCTGCATTTATTGTCCCAAGACTGTTCTATTACATCGCCAAGGCAATGTATATTTATAATGACTGGAGTGCTGACCTTGTTACACAGTGAAACACTTTATTTCAGACTGGGTGACATCAGGCATGGAAACATGGTCCTATATTAGCATCACTAGAAAATATAGCAGCACTGTAATGTGTAAATTGCTCATATATAGATTGTACATATATAGGTGTAGTGATAGCTTGTATATTTTGCCATCAAGTCTTCATTTTCATTGATTGAGAGAATATGAGCAAAACCTCAGATATTAATTAAAACCTCTGAACAGATCAAATACATGTGAAATCTTCCTGAGAATATTCCCTGCTGTTTACTTAACAATGCAGCCTTCTATTATTAGACTTTTTCCTCTGCTACCCATGACTAGGTAATTGGTTTAGACAGGCTTCCATCATTTACACCTCATTGGATTTGGATCTTTAAAGATTTGAGGGGGTGGACTAAGCCATGATGATTCATAGTATGAACTGAGGATGGGTGCTTCCTTAGACTTATTTATCACACCTTGCAGCAGTCTTTAGGCTTAAATAGATGTGTTAATTTCTTAATGACTCCACAAAACCTTTCATAATTGAATATGTAAACAAAAAAATGTGTGACTCCCCAACTGCATCATCTTCAGAACATGAGTAAATCAAGTCACAGAATTGTTTTAGAAAATGGCCAAGGCAACATAAAGGGTAGCTTTCTTCCCTGCTATATGCTCTTTATTTCACAGATTTTCCCAAAAGAGAGAGTTTGTGGTGGGCACTGTGGCAATTTAAGGACCCCAGTAAATAATAAAAATAACAATAATAATTATAATAATGTGGTGCCACCATTTTATGCATTCTGATTTATGTTATCTTACATGTTTGTAAATCTCAGAAAAACAAAATATAGTAATATGTATATGTAAGTGCAAAATATCTTCAAAAGAATCATCATTCTTTTGAATGCCATTAATCTACTTAAGAAATACTATTTTTATCTGGTTGTGGTGTGTGTGTGTGTGTGTGTGTGTGTGTGTGTGTGTGCGCAGGTGCAGAAGAGAATGACTTTAAAATCTTTATTGTCAGCCATGATTAACATGCCCACTCATTACCGCTGCCTGTGTGTAAGTCACCTGCTGGGATGGACTGCTTTCCTCTGCAACATGCTCTTCTTCACTGACTTCATGGGGCAGGTTGGTAAAAGCTCACATTAACACGGTGTTATATAATACGCAGTGTTACATAATTTTACCATTGCATTTTATTTTATTTATTAAGTATAGACACGTAAACTTAGAAATCATAAAGAAATGATATGATATATGACTCATTTATACTGATGTGCCAATTTCACTGGAAGAAAGAAATCAGAACTGCAATGTTTGTTTTACTGCTGCAGAGATTCCAATTTTTGTGCTGATGAACTAAGTGTACATCTCAATCTATGTACATCTTAATTTGAGACAAAAATACTCTGGCATTGTTATGAGTGAGCTTTTTTTTGCTTTCCTAATTAATGCTAAAGTGTACCAGATGGTAGAATAGTGGAATTAGCACACTGATTAAATTAGTTTATGGTAAAACCTTCCGATGGCTGCCAGTTACCTATGCAGTGCTATAAAGCAGCAATACACAGGTCTTCAAATCCCAAATTTCCAAGAGAGTCATAAATCATTTAAGATATGAAATAATGGACTTCACCTGAAATGTGGAGTGTACTGCAGATGCATAGATGTTGGTAGACAAATCATTGAAAAACTCTATATTCTATAAAAACCATCTATATTCAATTTCCATTGACTATATATACTAACAGTTACAAGCATAGGATTAACAACATGGTCTTTGTTGCTTTTGCAACCAAAACATTGATAAAGCTGCAGAAATATGAAGCTTGTCTCTGTATTAGATCTTCACATTGAATCTTCCATTATAAGCCTCTTATAATTCACCTCCTTCTACTGCTTCAGAAGCACCTCCCTTGTGCAGATTTCCATCTGAAATGTCCTTTTTCTCAAAAAAAAAAGATATTCAACATTAGCAGTATACACAGATGTGCATTGTATACAGATATAATGGTAAGGTGTCCACAGCAGTAAAGTGCTAGTGTAGTGTTACAGCATTTTTGAACATATAGTGTGTAAGACAGCCTGAGCCATGCAGAATAAGGCAATAATAAAGTAAAAAGTGTCTGGAGCAGATGATGAAACAGATGATGCATAGATGAATAGATGTATTCAGTGAGTCCAGAGTTGAACAGCCTGATGATTACAGGGAGAAATGACCTTACAGAAGCGTTTTCTTTGCAAAGGAGCAGTACCAGTCTGCATCTCAATGTACTGTATCACTGTGGTTTGTGAAGTGGGTGGGAGCGGGTCACAATGATTGCTGACACCTTTCCCAGCACCCCCCTCTTTGCCACCCAAATTTGCCCCAAGACTGAGCCACTCTTTCTAATGATGTCAATAAGTATATTGGTGTCCTTGGCTGTGATACTGCCTTAGCACACAACCGCATAAAAATTGCACACAACACTATAGACTCAGGAGGTAGAGTTGGCTCTCCATCTTGTACAGCCCTTCATGATCACCTTTCATCTCACATTTGACAACTTGGACGCCCAGTTACTTGTAGGTGTTAACCATCTCAGTGCTCTCATGCTGGATGGTGACAGAACCTGGATGAGATTTTTTTCCAGAATTCTGTCAAAAGTTCCTTTGTTTTCTTGATGTTTAGTTGCAAATGGTTTCTCTGGCACCAGTCCACAGAGTTGTTCCCCAGACTACTTTATTCCTCCCTCCCTTCACTAACACGTCCCTCTATACCAGTGACATACGAGAACTTTTG
>JBBPDB010000023.1:6887191-6901954 GCA_037974465.1 Brachypetersius altus | reverse complement strand
CCCAGACCACTATATTCCTCCCTCCCTTTACTAACACATCCCTCCATACCAGTAACGTATGAGAACTTTTGTAGATGAAATGTCACAGAAATCAGAGGTATAAAAATGACAGGGAGCAAGAAAAGTCCCCTGTGGAGCCTCTGTGCTCTTGGTCCTCTCTGGCATGCAGTTCTGTAGTGTCCCGACTGGGACCTGACAGTCAGATAGTCAGTGATCAAGACCCCAGGGCAGAGTCTATTGGCACCACACTCAGCTTGACCCTCAACATGAGGGAGTGGAGGAAGCTAAAGACTCTGGAAAAGCATGTGACTCTCACAATGCTCCCTGCCATGTCCAGGTGTGAGTAATCTCAGTTCAGTAGGTAGATAACAACATCCTCACCCCACAAGTTTCCCTGATAGGTGAATTGTACGGGATCCTAATGACAGCCCACCTGTGTCCTGACCAAGAAAAAGTCTCTATTGACTTCATCAGGTGTGATGGAGGTCTTTGGCAATATAACAGTGTAGAAAATCTTTCAAAGGACCAGATCCCCCCAGCCTCAGGCTAAGATTGTAGATAAATTGCCAGACACCACACAGATTATCTGCACAGGCCTTCAGTACTTTACTGTGGACACCAGCTGGGCATGCTGCTTTTCCTGCATGCTTCATGCTTTTTGTACAATGCCGCTATAGGCTGTGAGAAATTACTGAAGTTTGTTATGGGGAATATAGAATTAGGCTCAAAAGCTCTCAAAGACACAGAAACAGCCCATGCTGTTCACAGGGGAGTGGTAAATGTATAAGCTGATTGTGCTGTCACTACTGTGTTTCTTATTGGTAGATTCTTACCTGTTTAACCAACATTATCTTCTGACGTTGCTTCTTGTTTGTGTGATCTTTGTAGAATAAGAGTTTGGTGCATTTCTGATGCCTTGCTTGTTTGGGTGTGCTTACAGATTGTGTATAAGGGGAACCCATATGCTGCTCATAACTCTACTGCTTATGCCACCTATGAAAGGGGGGTAGAGGTGGGATGCTGGGGACTCTGCATCAATGCTGTGTCATCTGCACTCTACTCCTGTGAGTACTACTGCTGCACTACTTTATCCTATCCTATAACCTTATAAAGGGTATCTTTTGTAATGCTACCATAATTCTGAATGAGTAACTATAGTTAGAGAATACCCATTTTTTGGCGATAGGAAAATAAAATTCCATCACTATACAAGTGGCATCATTAAATGTCATCAGGCTCACAAAATTGTCCATCATTACTAAAGAGCAAATTCCACCGAGCTTTTTTAATGACTAGCCTCAGTTTCTACCTAAATATAAAACCTATCAGAGAATCTCTGATAGAGAATAGAGATCCTCCACCAGGACAATAACTTCTTTCACAACTAATGTCAAAAACCCTGCAACTTACCCCGATACTGCAGTTCAAGTAAGTCTAAGCTGTTGTTTTGCCTATAAAATGACCTCATTGGAAAGATAGCATGAGTACGAGTACTCAGATAAATAAAAATGCCTTAAGTATGTATGTGTCTTACATAAAAAAGTACAATTGCTTAACTTTTTAGACATTAAGTATTTAAACAATTTTATTGTCTAACTTGTTCTTATTGCCCACAGATGTACAGAGGCTGCTCTTACCCTACATTGGCCTGAAGGGTCTCTACTTCATGGGCTACTTTGCGTTTGGTCTGGGCACCAGTCTGATTGGCCTGTATCCAAATATTATCTCCACCCTGTCCTTGTGTAGTGTCTTTGGAGTGATGTCCAGCACTCTTTACACCATCCCTTTCAACCTCATCTCAGAGTACCACAAGCAGGAGGAGGTCAGTATTAGTATCTGACTAGAACAGAAAGCTCGATCTGCACCCACAAGAAAAGTACATCCCACATCTGTAAATTGTCAAGCTCTCCTTTGATATAAGTATGTCAGGGTATGACTCATTTTACTCATATTGTAAATGGAATTCAAACAGATGTACAATTGTACAATTAAAAGAAATCATTCTTTGAGATTTTACTGTATATGTGATATAACCTGAAGGGGCTCTATATAGGCCAAATAGATTGCTGATAGCTTTTAAACAGTGACCAGAAAATTAAAAGAAGTATCAACCAAGAAGGAGCCAAATGGTGTTTGTGATGCTCAGACAAACTCAACTATACCAAAAAATTCCATCACAGTTGGTGAAGGGGAATGCTTGCATGTCACTTAATGGACTTGAATTTATTAAGCCTTGTCAGCCTTGTCATGTTATAAAATGCAAAATCGTTGACATTTTGACCCATCATTGGCCTAATAAATTTGTGTATATTTGGGAACATGACCCATATGAGAAGAAATCTCTTAGTCTGATTTAAGAAATTTGTCAGAGGCATATTCAGTGGAAATGCTGTGAATGGAGAACCTCTCTCCAGCGCTCTGACTGATTAACACTTTGAGGTTGTGTAACTGGAGAGTGTTGCTTAAAAACACCAAATATATTTTTTTGTATTTGTCCTAGAGCAGCACTAAAGCACTAAGTGTTTTTTATGTACCTTGCAAGAGCAGTTGGAGTAGCAACTGTCTATGATTTCAGTGTTCAAGCATCCTTAGGAAAGAACTTCCTTCCTCTTTTCAGTGAACAGCTGCCGGCACCCAGAGCAAATGTGCCTCGTAATTAGTTTCAGATTATTGATCATTACTGTAACTGCATAGGCCACTGAAAATGTTTGAAAAAAACTTGTGTATGATATTCTAGCGATGTCCTTCTGTTTGCTTTATGTGAGTACAGTTTGATGTGTTTGTCCTACTGTTTACTGCTTACCATGCCCAGTTATTGTGAGAGCAGTGTGTGGCAAGTTGAAATGAATATTCTCCTCCCTAAGACTTCAACACTTTATGAGATCCAAATGTCCCATAGACCCTTAAAGACTGTCACCAAACTGGTTTTATTTGTGATAAAAATATTTTGAATTTCTGCCTGTTATCCTTCTACTTTGAAAAGAATGTGAGCCATGTTATTGCAAAAGTCCATCAATTTAAGAGTCTAATAACAGTACACAACTTTATTCACAACAACCATTTACTGTGCTGTTCATCTTTGGATTATATATGTATAGTTGTATATGTACTGTAGGGTACAATTATAACTATAAGGCAGCTTTGTCCTGCATGATCAGCATCGTCAGCAGTCCGTTAGAACAGTCATCGTTAGTCGGTTTATGACCACAGGATGCCTTTGGCCATTCTTAACACAGAAGTGACACTAATGAGGTACTAGCACATCTGTAGTGTAGTGTGAGTCAGGCACATCAGTGGCACTCCTTTTCCCCTTTGTCTTAGTTACTATACTTTAGCTTTTCATGTATTTTGCTTTGAACAAAATAATGCATAATATTAATTCATAATACAATACGCATGTTTTTGACCTCTCTCCTTTAACAGGACCAAAGAAAGCAAGGCAAAGAGGACCCCTCGCTTCAGGGCCGCGGCACTGGTGTGGATTGCGCTGCTCTTACCTGCATGGTGCAGCTAGCTCAGATCATGGTGGGCGCAGGACTTGGTGCTCTGGTCAACCTGGCTGGCAGTGTGGTAGTGGTTGTCCTGTCCGCTTCAACTATGTCCCTCATTGGTTGTCTCTTCATTGCTCTCTTCATAAGACATGTGGATTAAACCTGGTCAGACTGGCAAACACAACACACAACTACCTATAGAATGGTCAAATTTGTGTTTTGAACTAATGTTCATGGTTGGGACTCATCAATTAGCAGCTTCAAGCTTGCTTTCTTCAGGTGCAGTCTGGTGATCTCAGCAATCTCATGCAATGGAACCGTAATGCCATATCTAAAAAAACAGGTTCAGCCTTTACTGAGTCTGAGAAAGCAATTACGTATAATCTGAAAGGAGTTCATTAACTAGAAAGGTCATTATGCATGCTTAGCCCTTAACCAGGCTTTCAGTATGAGCTGATTCCCATGTGGGAGAGATCATATGCAAATCCAAATTTCTGAAATCGATCTGAAGTTCAGATTTTGCAACGTTTAAGTCTTTGACTGAGAAACTAAGATGAACGGAGACCATCAACTGTGGAATAATAAAGTGAATCCTGTAAATGTATTTGCTTTATTTCAATATTTGTGTTTTATCCTAATCCATATAGATCAAATGTTTGTGTACTCAGATTTTAACACACAATGGCCTTAATGCAAGCACTGTTCTCTAGTTTTGCTTCATAAGGCTAAACACATAGATTACGCCCACTTGTTGACAGGTTGTTACACATAAATACACTGTACAAGTATGATGTCTCATCTGTGGAATACAAATGTATACCTTGACTTTGTCCAAATATTCAGTTGCTTGCTTTCTACATTTACACCCTATCATTACATTCACTGAAGTGTCTTCATAAAAATACAGTAAACACGTAAAAGAAATAAAGTAAAAACAAAGAAATGCATAAGCAGACTAAACAGCTTTTAAGTCATTTAAAACCAGAGTTTAACTTAAATACTGCCCACTTAGAACATGTGCTAGCTAGATGATCAAAAATATTAATTCCCAGATTAGTACAGTGGACATTTCTAGTTCCGTTTGTCCTTTAAGAAGAAGGCAAACAAATAAACAAGGGTTACTGACATGCCAGACAGATGATCTCCAAAAAGGGGCCACCAACACTGCATCCCTTATTGTTTTTTGACATCCCATAAAAAAACAATTCCACATGTATATTTTAGCCATAGAGAGTCAGCCAATGGGTGAGTTTTACAGAGAAGAGTAGCGTCAAGTCATCTCCTTGTTCATTGTTTTGGGGCTGCTGGTGGCCTAGTGGTTAGGAGTTGCCCCTGCAATCAGAAGGTTGTGGGTTCATATCCCAACTGTTAGTGTCATCACTGAGGTACCCTTGAGAAAGATACCATCCTCACACACTGCTCCTAGGTGCCCCTCCTTGATGGCAGCTTCCTGCTTCACTTGTTGAATGGATTACATTTCACACTGTTCACAATGTGTGCTGTGCTGTGGTATGTTCATTCATGAGTAAGGGGCCACTTTACCTTACAGACTTTGCTGCTTGACTTAGACTACATCACTTTTGGACAACAATGCTTGGTGTAATATTTGCAACTGACCAAAAATAAAACAAGCAAACCAAGCTGAGTCAACGGGCATCTTACTTTAAAGATATCTGGTTTGATTATCAAGAAGGGAAAAGCCTTCAATTATAGAAAAACAATAATTCATTGATTATTTTCATGGTGGGAAAAGTTTTTAGGATAAGATAAAAAATAATACGACCATTTTCTTTCTGTCACTGCATTTACTGTAATTTTATTTTTACCTGAACATAACTGAAGGATCCACAAGGGATTTGGCAAAACACTGGTGCTCAACCGACAACATCCTCACTGAACACTGACACATCATTTGATGCCATCCTGCCTCTAAGCTCTGCTTGAGTTTGTTATATTTTCAGAAACTCCCTCATTAAACTACACACTCATTGAGACAGTCAATCAATCAGATCAATCAATCAGAGGGATTGACAATCCCAGCAAATGAGTTGTTATGTAGCTCATTGGGAAATAAATACGTAAATGCATGAGAAAGTTTTGAGCAGAGAAGGTAAACGTGCCAAAACTCACCACATAGTTCTTCACCAAAGAACTTTCCAATTGATCATATTTTTGCCATGTAATGTATGAGTGTTTTGGTGGGTGCTACTCAAATCTATGTTTTTTCACCCTTCAGTTTTGAGAGGACTCGCACCTCACCGGGCTAAGTGCTGTTAGGAAGAAGGTCGTTTCTCCCATTGTAAATGGCCACCCCGGGTGGGTAGAAGACGAGACTGGGCTCACGGGGCCGCGGCACAGCCTCCGCCACGCCGGGCTCCTCCTGCTCGGGCTTGGTAGACGCCGTGAAGGGACGCATGGTGGTAACGGTGGGCGAGGTGATTTGCCAGAAGAGCCTTTTCAAAGCTTTCCGAAACTCTCTCCTCATCAGGCAGTACAGAATGGGGTTGAGGCAGCTGTTGGAGTGCGCCAGGCACACGGTGACGGGGAACACGTACACCTGCGTAGTGTAGTACTCGTAGCTGAAGTGCACCGCGTTGAGTTTGATGAGGATACCCCAGGCGGTCAGGGCCTGGTTGGGCAGCCAGCACAAGAAGAAGGACAGAACCACGATGGTCACGGACCTGGTGACCTTGGAGCGTCTCTTTGCGCCGGAGCTGTTGGCGTGTTTGCTGGTGATGAAGCGCAGCAGTAGCAGGTAGCAGACGGAGATGATGGCGAAGGGGACGAGGAAGCCCAGCAGCACCTTCTGCGCGTGGTACAGTCCGAGCCAAAACTGCGCGTCTCCGCGGCGATCTGGGAAGCGCAGCAGACACAGCTCGTCCCCACTCACGGCCGCCGTGGTCGAGAAGATCGCGTGGGGCAGGGCGGCCGCGCTCGCACTCGCCCACACGGCGGCGCTCAGGCAGCGTGCTGGCACGCGCACTCGCGCTCTCCTCCGCCGGCTCTCGAGCGCCGAAGCCACGGCACGGTAGCGCGCCACGCTCATGGCCGTGAGAAAAAAGACGCTGGCATACATGTTGGCCGCCGTCACATACGACACTATCTTGCACATGGCTTTGCCGAAGGGCCACGCGAAGTCCAGCGCGTTCTCCACGGCCCAGAACGGCAGAGTTAGCACGAACTGGAAGTCTGTCACAGCAAGGCTCGTCACGAACAGGTTGATGGAGGACTTCTTCCACGCGTGCCGGGACTTCATTAGGTAGAGCACCAGCACGTTGCCCACCAGGCCCAGTGCGCACACCACCGAGTACACCACGGAGATCAGGATCCGTAGCAAGGCGGAACCGTCCGCCACGAAGCTGCTCTTGTCCAGGTCGGCAGGATCCGGCGCGTCCTCCCACGACCCGTTGAGTGGGTTGAAGCTCCTGTTGAACGCCAAGCTGGCGTTGTGTACAGCGGCCGCGAGCTGCATCACGTCGTCCGTTGCGCCGCGAGCACCTGGGAAACTTTCACGCGCTCCATCTCCTCCGCGCCGTGGGCGCGCTGCGCCTCGCTGTGCCTCTCCTTCCAGCGGGTCTCTCAGAACTTTTCCAGGTTCGTGCTGAGAGGAAACGTCTTCCCCCAGTTGTCTGCCGCCTGTGATGATCGACCTCAGAGCGACAGGCTCTATAAGCTCTTTTCTCTTTCTTTTTTTTTATTGGCGCTAGTGCGCATGGATTGGACGACGCGATTTTTACGCACGCACGGACATCCATCTGGCGCGTTTAGAGCGAAGACACAGGGGAACCACACAGTGACCATCAATGACTTTGATGTTTTTCTTCAACTACAGATTTGAATGCAGAGGAGTTTGAGGAGAGTCAATTGAAATCAAACAGAATTGGTTCGCACTAGCAACGAACCACAGTGAAGTAAATGAGCTTTATTTCACTGACCTGGCTGACATACAAGTCTAACCATGTCATTTTGATAATTCTCTATGTGCACTCATTTTAAAAATATCACGGCACTTATTCATCTAGATTTTTTCTACCATAGCATCCATGCAGCACATCAGTGATGCAGTATAACGTTCCCTTCAGCCTGCAGAATTTCAGAGCATTTCTGGTTCAGGGTAAAGCTGAAGACACTCCTCACCTCATACTTGTCTGCTAAAGTTCTCTGATGAAGGTTCTTGTACTGCCCCAATAGCTGTCTATACTAATTTTCTGAAGTTTTTTAAGTTGCACAGGCATTACCTTTCATCCTGTAACTTGTTCCAAATGAGCCTCCTTCTGAGTTTCACTCACAGTACACAATTAAAATCATACAGATGGGGTAAACAAATGAGAGACTGATGTGCACTAGATGATTTGAAAGAAACAGGATTCCTGAATGAGGCACTGAATGATAAAAGTGTTTTATGGCTTTAGAAATTATCCTAAAGGATGTAATGAGTTAAAGTCTACAGTTATTTTAGTCATTTGATTATACAGTGGAATGACATCAGGAAAATATTTGTAGGTAATTTTATAATTATATAATAAATCACTTAAAACAGTAACGATTTACATTTGCATTCCAGACACTATTCTGCTCACCCAGTCTTTTTCTTTTCATTTCAATGTTAAATAATCCACAAAACCATAAAGCAAACAAAAGGTATAGACTACATGGAGCAATTTCTTATGTGCATTTAACTAAAAATCTCTTCAACAAGCATCTCTTCTACTTACTTTCAAATGTGTGGATTTGTTCTTCTCTGCTCAATTGAGGTGTGAATGCAATGAAGGATCCAAGAGGGTTTAAAAAACTATAAAGGCTCAAAGACACAAAGTTCTCACATACCTGCCTCACACAAATATTTTCCTATCTGAGGATAAGTAGAATGCATTTAAAGGGGACATTTTTTCCTTCAAGGCAATTTCTTTTTACTTGACCATCTCTTTTCACTAATTAGAATTAACCTTGATGGTTTTGCTACTGTGCCTTTACTACTGATAGTTCCTATTGATGGCTGGTATTGTGCCTCATTTAAAAACATGTACATATTTAAATGTGACATCACAGGAAAAGTACATTAAAAAGTGTAGCTTATTTTTATATATTGGCCATATGGGATATGGGCTCATCTGCATGGTGTTTCTGCAAGGCATATGTTCTCCAGATGTTTTCCTTTACCAGGCATTGCAGACAGCTTGCTGACTACCTCTCCTTTGCTGATTAGGCCTTCATCCAGTTGGAATGGAAGGGATTCTCCAGAGGTCATCAGTACTTACTAAAGCTAGATTCAGCAAGTTGGGCAGAAAACTTTGAAAAGGTGGTTAAAGACTGGATACTGAATATGCTGACCATGTATAGTCAGTGACATAATTAATTATAATATACAAACATGTAAAACATATGCAGAGTACCTACAGAATCCATTAAGAACATTCATTCTGTATACTGATATGACAAAGTTACCACAAGGTGGTTTCAGGTCATACCCCTTTAAAGGCATGGCAAACTAAAAATGTTGCTAAAAAGTGAATGTTACTAACAATCTTTTGATGCTAATTGTGACAAAAATCCATCAAATACATCCACAAAACATCTGTCAAACCACATCCAGAAATTCATCAAAGTGGAGCAGACTTGTGGATGTGGTTTAGGCAAACTTTCAGATATTTATGTCTGTTTTCATAAACAGCCTCAGGAGATGGAATAGTGATTTGGACTCCAAACAGGTAATCAAAAACATATTAGTTTGCACAGCAGTATATATTGAAGTGTTCAGTTAACAAGCCCAGTGTGGCCATCAATGTGTTGTGCAGTGGTCACCAATTCTGCTCCTGGAGATCTACCTTTCTGCAGCCTTTAGCTCCATCCCTAATTAACCCCATCTGTTCTGTTTAATTATTGCCTTCAGAAGTCTTTGATTAGCTGAATCGGGTATGTGAGATATGGGTTGGTGACCTCTGGTGTAGAGAACCCTGTAAAATAATGAAAAACCTAAATCAAATTCTAATAACGGGTTTTAGACAGCAGTGGACATTGCTGTTAAATGCCAGTAAACAAGAATAAAGATCACCAAAGGCAAGTCTGACATATGGCAATCATTTTTAATCATGGCAAGCACAGATGGAAACTACCATTTATTATTTTCATTTTATATTTCATTTAGCCATGTGTTTTATGTTGTCCAACAATTAATGATGAACCATGCATACTGCACCAAAAGTAAACAATCAATTTCATTCTTGCTTTGTGCTTATTGGGAACAAATATTAATGATACCATGATCCATTTTACCAAGATGACCTTGTTTACATATCATTTCAGTAGAAAATAATTTCATGCTTACTGTGAAAAGATTGTCAGATTTATATAATGTTTAGTCTGTGAGTGGGAGTGGGATAGACAGTCCCATTTTTCTACAAGAGCAGGATTAAAAAATGCACACTGGAGTAACCAAAAAGATTGCTCAAGAAAAACAATATTGGTACCGAACCATGCCATTATGTGGTGCTTCTTTTAAAATGTTTCTTCACTCTCACATTATATTTGCATTTAATTTCCTATACAAGAAGGATAATTCCTTTTAAAGTTAGTTGGAGGGCCAAAGGTGTTTCTTCTATGACATGGCTCTATTTTTTTTCTTGTGATAATGTGAGTAAATAGTAAATGATGGGTATGAGCCTGTGCATGATTTTACCTTTGACATATCAGAATCCCATAACCATAATCTCTATTAGTAATCAGACATAGGTGGATTTTCATCTTTTTGTTATTTATTCTGAAACAGGGTTTTACTCTTTTTGACATCTTCCAAGCCCATTAAATTGTGCCATGGAGTAATGGCTGTTTTCTTATTCTCACCTTTATGTCTTTATGAAAGCAGTTAGGACACCATCAAAGGAATAACATAGACAATGTGTTGGTTCTTTTGGTAAACAAGCATGTACACAAAAGAAAAAGCATCAGTATTAAATTTAGCTCAGTAAGCTAAGTAAGCTAAAGTACAGTACATACAGAAGGAACATTAGGGATCATAATAACTGCTGTGGAATCATAAATAGCTTTCATCACCATTTGTGTGTGTATTCCAACACACTTATTGCACATATTAATTTTCTTGTTTGTGTTTTTTAACATAATTATATGCAAACACCCTGGTAAAATTAGTGAAAACAAGAATGCATTGAACACAACTTAATTGAAATCAAGTTGTGTTCAACAACTTAATTGGAATTTTTCTGCGATGTTTTTGTGCACAGTTTATATTTATTTGAGTTTAACATTTAACATAACGTTTATTTTTTACATAATTATTAAGCAATTGGACAGCAATGGTGTATTGAAAGTGCAGAAGTGTGTCATCTGTAGAGAATGCAGACTTCATTTGACCAAGAGTGTTTGTATGTAAGGCCAAATCTTACATTCTGTAAACTATTATCCAATCTAAAAACTGTATAAGTTGTTGAACCTAGACCTTTGGTAAATTCTGCTATGAGGTTTAATAACTGTTAACGTCACTGATGCCTATGTGCATTAAAGTATCCGTGAGGGGATCTTCAATGTTCATTTTCCAACACATTAAAAGGAAAGGGCAAAAATGATATCGGTATCACTGGCATAATATTAAACCAGAGCTCGAATCGGTACATTTGTGACATTTCTGAATGATCCCTAATTATTTTTATAAAATATTGCTGACATCAAACCACTGCAGAGAGTCTTTGAGATTCATCTTGGACCACAGGAACACAACAGCTCCCCTGCCAAGGCAGAAAACCCATAGTGTGAGTGGGATGAAACAGCAAGAGCTGGCAGGGTGCTCAGCTGTGACAAGGGTTTTAGTCAAGCCTCACATTCCACAACTGCTACCACATAACTCCCAGCAACAGCCTTACACCTCAATGCTGAATTCTGTCAAGGTGATGGATATAGCAGATTTCAGTGAACCCAGCAATACCAAATATTAACCACTTAAATGCAAAGGCTACAGACATCCTAAGGCATATTACTCAGTAATTACATGGGAAGCCATGCAAGCATAACTGTTTTTTATACAGGAATGTGAAACAGAAGCCTGTAACCACAGGTGGTCTAAAGGGCTAAATGGCTACGACCTAGCAGCAGGTCCAGGCTTCCATTCCTCAATCCTAAAGCAGTTGACATTGTTTTTGAATAATCAGCTCTAAGATGCTCAATTTAGATGCTCAATTAAGCTGACTGAAGTTTATTGACCATCAGATAATAGGTTTAGGCAACAATGTCAGTTTGTTGTCTAGTTAACTTATTGCCTGAAGTTTTAATTACTATAAATAAATAAATAAATAATTAAACTAAAAGAAAAAGAATATTTAAATTACCAGTCATCAGCATATTTGATATGTGCATTCAGAGAGGTAACTACTGAAATCCAAGATCTATGTAGGATTCTACAGACATAGCGTAACGGCTCGGCCAGTGGCCGGTAGAGGCCACCGCTTTTCTGTTGTTGTTTGGGGACTTTTATTTTGACAGTTCTGTTTTGTCTTAGTTTTCATCTGTTTGTGTTTAGGGACTTAATGACTGGCAGTATTTATGTTCTGTTTTGTATTCACTCATTTGTCAGTCAATTGCCTCATTTCGCCTTGTTTATGTGTGTTTTTTCACGTTCATGTTCTTGTAGCGGCCACTGCGCCAGGTTTGCTTTCTGTTTTGTTTTGGTTCAGTAAAGAAACACAATATGGATGCCTGCTTCTCAGCCTGGTCTGTACACAGAGGTAACCCAGCTAGGTCCGGTCCCCGTGATAGATTGACTGACCATACCAATAGAGACGCGGAGGCCATCCGCAAGTGGAACGACGCCCTGAACACAGAGGCGCTGGGGGTAGGAAGCGTGGACCTGCCGGATCACTGTAGTTGAAGTGCCAGTGGGACCAGCCTCGCGGACGGAACGACGGAGCGTCGGTGGTCGATCTGTGAGCAGCTTAATGGAGGGGAGTTGTAGGATGATGAGGAGGACCGGGGCTCTCTACGGTTTGGGTGGATCGACGGATCCCCGATCATAGATACAGAGCATTTTGTGGACTAAAACCACAGCTAGCAGCAGCAGCCTAGGGCTAGCAGGCTCGACCGAGCCAGGGAGAGGCCAGCGCGGGGGCCTGCAGCCTGAGGGGAGACGCCGAGCGCGAGGAGCGCCTATCGGTGTCGAGACGCCTTGCGGGAGCCAGGACAAGGCCCACAGATGGGTCTGCCTGCCAGACAGCGCGGGGCGCGGGGAGCACCCAGAGGAGGCCCACAGATGGGCCACCAAGCTGAACTGCAGTGGTGGACCCGCTGGGAGGTGCCCGGTGGGGTGCTCGGTAGGGCTGGGGTTCCGGAGCCCGGACTGGGGGACAGGTCTTCCCGGTGGCAGGCCTACCGCCTTGGACTTTGAGGGGTTCCTCAGTGAGGGACCCGAACCATGGATAACGTCGTTGTACTTGCCCCCTCCTCTACCCACACCTCCCCTCCTTTTTGGTTTTTCTGTTTTTGGGGTGGGTTTTTTCTGTTTGGGTCTGCTTTTGGGCCTTGCCGCCCCGGTGTTGCGGCTTTGAGGGGGGCACTATAACGGCTTGGCCAGTGGCCGGTAGAGGCCACCGCTTTTCTGTTGTTATTTGGGGACTTTTATTTTGACAGTTCTGTTTTGTGTCACGTGTTTTAGTTTTCATCTGTTTGTGTTTAGGGACTCAATGACTGGCAGTATTTATGTTCTGTTTTGTATTCACTCATTTGTCAGTCAATTGCCTCATTTCACCTCGTTTATGTGTGTTTTTCACGTTCATGTTCTTATAGCGGCCACTGCGTCAGGTTTGCTTTCTGTTTTGTTTTGGTTCAATAAAGAAACACAGTATGGATGCCTGCTTCTCAGCCTGGTCTGTACACAGAGGTAAATCACAGGAGCCGGCTAGGTCCAGTCCCCGTGACACTTGGTCAGCACTTTGCAGTAAAAATCTAACTACACTATACTCATTCTATGCTGTGTAAAGGAATAGCCATAATTTATCAGCAGAAACAAAATTTCAAAGCTGATAAGGTTTAAACCCCCAAATTTTGTCACCAGAAAAATTTGATTAATTTGAATGCCAGCTTCATGATTACGATAAGCATAAAATTGAAGAACCCATGTTAGCAACTAGAAAAACTAGAGAAAATGTACTGAAAATGGGATGTGAATGGTCATGTTAAGCAAAAATCTGCCACTTAGTTTACTAGACATCTAAAGCACAATGAAAAAATCTTTGCTTATTTCAATAAATCTTAATGATACTTGATTTTTAGATGCATTGAATGCTTTTGAATATGAAATGTATTTTTATATATATATTCTCATTCACTTTAAATGTTAACTTGATGATGAAGAAATTTAGAAAAATCACAGAAACTCCCTTTTAAGTAGTAAAAAAAATTCTCATTTACAGTAATGAAACCATAGTCATATTCACCTACACATCCTAATATAATATTTCAATGGCCTCTTATGACGGTAGACTGTTCTGCTTTTCCTTCTTGAAATCCCAGAATCCCATTTTGCCTTTTTTATACCCAGTCCCCAGTGCAAATCTCATAAAGGCAAAGATAGTCTCCACATTCTCCACCTGACTGGGGAGAGAGGACGTATAATCGGCTGCTGGTTGGCTCTGATGTGTCCCCTCTATTCACCACCTCTCACAGATCACATACTGGAACCATGAAGAAAGACCTGGATTTAGGCATTCACATTTCACTGGCAGACTCCACTTTTGAATATTTATTAATAGCATGTCTTCATTTCACAACCTGTGGCTCTAGCTCAGTGATTAAATTGGCTTGACCGCAGCTTTTCCAGATAAGGTGGAATTAATAGACACCTTCAGATGTATGCCATCACATTTTAGCCTGTAGGCCCTTTATATTCATGAAGAGATTTTACAGCTTCAAGGCTTAAATCTGGTGCTTCCGCACCTCAATATCTTTACTCATAGATGTAAATATCTGAGAGGCGGTATTGAAATCACACAGTTACAGGGATGCAAAGTAAATTTAATTATGTGAAAAGTGGAAATTGATGGTAGTTGGCCAAGGTACTGTTGCATGTGACCAGAATATAACTAGGGATGGGTACAGAGACCCGGTACTTATTCAGTCCCGGTGCCTAATTATAAAAGACAGAGGTATCGATAAGCTCTGACGTTAACGGTTCTGCTGTCGGTACTGGAGAAATAAAAAAAATAAATAAATGTCCTATTTATTATTGTTAAATAAACATTACCTAGCATATTTTACCTGACCAGCCTTTTGT
>JBBPDB010000023.1:6792561-6806321 GCA_037974465.1 Brachypetersius altus | reverse complement strand
TGTGTGTGTGTGTGTGTGTGTGTGTGTGTGTGTGTGTGTGTGTGTGTCAGCAGCAGAGAACTGAGTGCTCTCCAGCCGAGTCGCGCTCTTTCTCCCCGCTCTCCACAAAAGACCTGTCTATGTGCAGCTTGTAATCCAATCCCACCCATATTGTTTGATTTCCCTTTCAGAATCCATCTGCTCAGTATCACTTTGTCACATTGTGTTTGTGACTCTCATCTCCCACAAGTCAGTTTTGGACATAGCCCCCGTGCTGGAGCTCCAAGCTGTCTTCAGTCCATTGAGCTTACCAAACAACAACCTCACTGTGATGCTGAAACATACACATGAACGGCCCGCTCAGCCGAGAAAGCAAAATCAGTCTGATGGCCTAGAGTTTAGACTTTCTTTCTTTAGTTTGGACTCACATTATCTGTTTCTTTCAGATAATGTCTACCCAGAGTAAGATTTTACTGCTCACAACAGTATTTTCTTTTTCTCATCAAAAATAAAGCTTCTGATTTTGCTTTTCTTAAAGGTTTCTCAGTTTTTCTCTCTTTAACACCTTGTGGACCTCCACACGGTCTGACACTGGGATATTTCAGATACCGTACAGGCTCATTCAAAACCAAACAAATTTCCTTTTGGATCTTACCCTCAAGATTTGATTATTTGAGACAAATAAAGATCAGAGCATTGAGAGAAAAGAAAGAACATTTAAAGATCTTAAATTGGGATCAGGCTGAGAATAGAGGAAGGCTTGATTTGATCTTATATTGAATTTTCTTTTCCTCTGGGTAAACTTTCAATAACCCAAGCCAAAAGGTAAATAAATGTCCTTGGTTTGATGTATGGTTCTAGAAGAACTTTTAAATGGTGTAGAACTTTTCCATTATGTGAACATAAAAAGGTTTATTTTAATTTAAAGTTCTTTAAGGATCCTATAGTGGTTATTCTCTGATGCCTCTCCAATTTTTTTCTTCCATGCCTTTATTTTTTAAGTGTGCACACTTCTAAGCATAAGCAGCCAAAAAAAAACCTTTGCTGTTAAAGTTCAATCTGGCAGGCCCGGCAGGAGGAAATTCTTAATGAGGATCATTAGGCCTTGACAGCTTTGACTGAGGGTATTTAGCAGTTTAGGGTTCAACTACTGGTTGTGAGGTCCAAAGTGCAGGGGTCTATCCAATCATCATGTCAAATGGTGGGCAGAGCATCAAACAGAGGTCGGCGTACTGGTCATTTTCCCCCTACTCAGTCCATTTAGAGCCAGTTGAATCTAATAGTGCTCAATTAGGGATACAGATGATGCCTGTGGCAATGAAGTGTTTCTAAGCCAAAATCAATTGCCTAGTGGTGCTCTGCATGAAATGCTCCTGATGTGCAGTCTGCTGTAAAAGAGTATGCTCAGGACATTAAGAGGGGTAACACCTAATATGTCAAAGCTTGTTTTTTTTACTCTGCAGTCTTCAGAGTGTGTAGAACAGAGAGTGAGCATTGCAGTTATTTTATTCATTTTTAACATAGGAGCTCTTTTTAAGAAGGGATTACCACTTAATTAAGCATCCAGCTGTGATTGTTCTAGCAATGGTATTTCTTAACTATCAGCTTTTAAATGCATGAGTTTTTATTCAGTTGTTAATCGTAAGAATTATTTAGTAACAACAATAAATAATCTGCTTTCAAACTAGTGTAAAAGTTATGTAGGAATGAGAGTGAGGTTTTGAAATGCAGGCCCAAATGTGGGCCTTAAACTGGCTTTATTGCTTTTACTGCTTGTGTGCTGCAAGTTGCACACTGTACATCATGTAACTGTCCATTCAGCATTGATGTTTCTGCACAGCTTTGCACACTTTTCAAAAATATTTACATTTGTATGGCATAATTCCACTAGTTAGAAAGTGTAATGACTAACACACAACAGACTAGCAAAACAGAACAAATGCTGGCCCCAACAGCCATTCAAACAGCTGCCATGTTAATGTTAGCTGGCTAGCTAACTAGTTACCAGAAATAATGTCCATAATGTGTTGAAATCAGTCGGTTGTAATATTGGCACATTGTCTGCATTTTTCATTCAGTTGAGACAGGTACAATTATGCCACCTAATTTTAAACCCTTTTTTTAACACACCAGGGTTGAGCCCTCACATTCCAAGCGTGATTTCTCTGTGGTGCAAGCACTCAGACAATTCAAACTCCACAGTTCGGTAGATCTCCAGGAGACTTTATTTGTATTTGTAGCCCAAGTAGATCAGGGGTTATTCCTCGAAAACCGTTCACCTCACCTTACTTTTGTCCCACAACCTTCCGAGTTACATATCTCTGCGAATAAAGGTTTATCTTTACATTTTCTTTATGGGTAATGCTTTTTAAATTAAAGTTTAAAATAAAATCAACGTGTTCTGGAAGCATATTTGGGGGCATGTTTAGGGTTTATACTATAAAACTTTTTTTTTTGTTACTCTATACATTTTTGAGCACATTTTGATGTTAGTACATGAAAAACACTAATCACATGATCAGTCCTGTTTCGAGCAGTGCACTGTGTAAATCACTGGACAAAAGTCATCGCACCACTAATTGAGCTGAACACAATAATTTTCCAGAGATGCTTAAGGAAAATACATGTAAATGAAAGTGAACAAAAAATAAACTTACAAAAGTTACAAACTTCTTAGTGTTGCTGTAACACCCTTAGGGGGCAGTGGTGAGTAAAGTTTGTTTGTTTAAGCCCAGCTGTGCTGTCAGTAGGACAACTACTAAGGCAATGTCTAGAAACTAAGATCGCGAGTCAGGAAGTTCTGTTACAATTCTTTATATAGGAATAAATAATCCACTAAAATTTCATGGAACTATCAGATGGTAGTTCAAGCTATCTATTATATTTTGAAACCATAATGGCTTGTGTTGTGCTGTTGTCTGAGTTGCCTAGGCTTTTGGGCTCATTTGGGAAGCTGATGTGATGTTCATCTGTAGATAATGATATGACAACAAATAGTTCTCTTGGTAGAAGAATCAGCTGCTTCTCATTATGTGTTTGTGTGTAACGTCAATACAGTTCATTTACATAATGAGATTTCTTTAACATAATTAAATTAGGACATGGTCTACTGTAGTAAGTATAATTACAGGTCTGTGGACTGCATTCCTGCAATGACTTACTGTTGTACTACTTCTGAATTTGTGTGTGGCCTCTGCCATTATTTATGATGGATGATTTTTTAACAGGCTTGGAGAGATGGGACCAATATGTCTTCACTGAAAGTGTGAATTTATATTTAAAGATGCTACATGGATATTATATAGTAAGTATGGTAGCCAGTTATAGCTGTCATGAAATCTTAACCACCCAGGCCAATGAGGAGTGAGGAGGAGTGAATTGATGCACAAAACATTCATGTCAATGTTTATTTCATTCCATTACATGTTGAATATCCTCACAAGATATTCTCTCCTTCAATCCACAAATACAGAGCCCGCATTTTATCTCGAAAATAAGCAGGGTATAAACATGCAAGATACAGAGCACCTTGGCATGTTTCATCACTACCTTCTCATTGTGCTAAGTTTTTGGGAGGAGTTGAACTGCAAAACTTCCTCTGTGCTGTCATTAAAGAGATTAAATAAGTTATTGTTACTGGAATTAGGCATACGTTGCTCGTCAAGGTTGCTTATTACATAAATGTTGCTTATTTTCTCTTAAGAGCTGTACAAATGTCAATTTTTCAGAATCACAAAATGTAATTTATCTCAAAGGAAATTAAGTAGTACCCTGATTAAATTGAAGCCTGCCTTAAAACACACTTTGGTAATAAAACTGTGCATATTTGTACATATTTTGCAGCAACTTTCTACATCTTCCTTTAGTTAAAGTCTTGTTTTTCAGTTTATCACCGAGGTATGGAAGACCAGATGTATGCCTAACCTTTGACCCCATAACTTAAAGCACAGGGCTGTTTTGTGCCAAGGCTGGTGCTGGAGAGAAACAGCCCCGTCTTAGTAGTGCTGCTTGCTTGCCAGTCTAAAGGCCAGATCACTAAATATGTACCCCTCCATTGACTGACAGAAGACAAAGCTTTACTTTGCAGTACTGACAAGTCCTGACCCATTGTCGTTGTATGTACATTGAAGTTTGAGATGAACTTTTCTGAACTTCTTATTTATACAACTGAAAAAGTATAATAATAATCTTTGTGTACGGTCTTTGGTCAAATATTCTTTTTATTACAAAAATTACAAGTTGACATTATTTTTTACTACTTTTATTTATCTCTGTCCTGCTTAACTCACTGCTTACAGTTGCTTTCAGCATGTGATATTTGGCCACTATTTCATTCTTATTCCCACCATAGAGCCATCCCAAAATCTTCAGAATAAGATACAGATTTATTGAAAGAACCACAAGCTCTTACCCCAACAGACCAACTGACCAGTGCATTCTTCTCCCTTTCAACAGGATTGAGCTCTAAATGAAATGGGCTGATATACGATTATAAATATGACACTTTTTATGTCATTGATTTGGTCTGATGTGTTTCTACATTTTGTTGCTTTGTTAATGGATATTAGGGTTAGTGCCTTCTTTGTGTTTTCTGAAGACAGTTCTGAAACTTAAGAAAGTATTGGTTTCATCAGTTCTTGCACTGTGCACCATAGAGGAATCATTTGATTGGAATTACAGCCCATCATCGAAGCTCAAAACTATAAATATAACTATAAAAATATAGTACAACTAATTTAATGTGTTTAAATTGTCGCTTCAGATTGAAATGCTTAAATTATGCAGCTTTATATCTAATCCACTGAACAAAACACAAAGAAAATGTGGTGAACTTTTCCCCAGACACGTCTTCACATCATCACTAGGGTGAATTCCTTTGTGCAGTGTGGTTGAACAGATGGTGGTTGGGGGATCCTAATGGAAGCATCAAAGGTAGTAAAGTGAGAGAGGAGATTTTGCCAGGGATGCATCTGGCTGGCCCGGTTTAGAGAAGCAGGCAAGAATGCTGGCTAATTACATATTGCATGCACAAGAGGCAGGGGGTCCAGGCAAAAGGGGGGGGGGGGGGACTTCTCCTAGGGCAACTGGTGGCTGCAGTTGAGTGCTGCATTTCATCTTCACAGATCCTATGCCCCGTCCCCCTCCCTCCTCACTCTTTCCCCCATAGCTTTCCTAACGCAACACGTTCCCAAACACTATTCCACCGTTCCCCATAGACCGGGGTGCCTGTTCTGACATTTAAGAAGGGGCTGGACAGCAACGTGTGTGTGTGTGTGTGTGTGTGTGTAATACAAGTTTTATAAATTCTAAGGTCAAGATTTAAATGTTCACATATTTATTCATTGTTGTCATTCCTTAATGAAGTATAATAAAAGATCCAGTTCCATTACAGTTAAGAACTTATTTCCTTCTCCAGTAACTACTATGTTTCTGATTTTGTTGCCACAGCTGTGAGATGCTTTTGTTCACATGATTTCATGTCCCTCCAAGGTATCTGTATTACATTCATCTTTCCTCATTAGAAGAAGCTGTAGCCTAGCGCTTCATCAAAGCTCTGTGTACTGAGCGGATGACAGAAGTTTTGTCATTGGTTTAGGGAAAGAACATGGTATTCTTCAAAGAACGGCAGTTTTTCAAGCCTTGTGCAAGAACAAGAACTTTGGAATGATTGAAAACAGTAGTTCATAATTTTTCATCTAAAGCAAATCTGTTAACACTGCTACAACAAACAGGAATATATATACAGTTAAGTTCCAAGAGCACCCATGTGTAGTGAAAATGCCTATTTTTAAAGTCTAAACCCTAAATATGCTCCCAGAACATTTTAATGCCATTTTAAACTCGGAAGGTTACGGACACGCTTCTGAATGTGCTCTGGCTCACGTTTTTTGGGGAATAAAACCTGATCTACTCGGGGTGAAAATACAAATGAGGGTCCGTTGGAAAGGTCTCCTGGAGATCTACCAAACTGTGTAGTTTGAGGGCTTTCCCTGCTGAGATATGCAACTTGGAAGGTCGGGGGCCAAAAGTATTGGGATACAGCGGCGACGGGTTCCCTTGTGTGAAAATATCCAGAAAAAATATATTTATTGCCACAAAAAAGCAAAAAAAGGAGGATATTTGCAGTTTCCGCGTTATTGTGGGGATCATCCGCGTAAAACTATGAGTTTGGTTCTAAAAAAATCCCTGCTTGTGACTGATCCGCGTAAAAAAAATTTTTAATCTTGGATCACTGTATTAAAATACTTCTCTTTCGTTGTGGGTATCTGTCTAAGCAATTTATTAATGGTGTGTTTATACCTGCACCGCTCCCCTTATGCCATATGGATGCTCTCAAGCTCTAGTCAAGACACCAGATTTATAGGGAGTGACTGATATAAATATCAGGAGTAATTTATTGCTGTTTTCGGTTTCTCAAGGTGAGCCATTACATAGCACAAACTGGTCTAGTTAACTCATACCTCACCATGAAAACACAAAATACTCTTTCAAACGAAAAATCTCTTTCAAATGAAAAATCTCTTTCAAATAAGATCTTCAAACCCAAAACATGTTCTTCATATTACTAACATCACTTTTATACATCACTTTTATTAGCCATTCTCCCTTGAATTTATGTAGTTGCCTTGAATCATGTTTTCCTGTTAGTTTTGAAAGTGTAGTTTCAGTACATTTATTAAGAAGAACATCTCTGGCAAAGGTAGAGATGTGGAGAACAAGGCAATAAAGAAAGATATATGAAGGCAGATGTGAACTAGACATTTAGCCTTTCACCAGATTTCCACTCCTCACATGACAAATTGTCAGACGTCAGAGAAAGTGGAGTGCGGAATCCATACAGATAGTAAATTTGGAACAAGCGAAAATGAAGAACTGTGGGTGTTCCATGTGTTGGGAGAGAAGAGTAAGACATTTAAAAATCTTTGAAAAACACACTTAAAATGATTCATGCTCACAGTATTTATAGTGTTGGATTGGTTTTAGAAAATACGCAATGAGGAATTGTCTTTACAAAACCAAAGGTGCTCCTACACTGTTCTTCAGAAACAAGAGTTTGTGGAGAACAGTCCTGATATTTCTTTTGTAAAACATTTTCTTCCAGATTTAAAGTTTTAATTTACAGACCTAATATTAACATATGCTTTTATATAGAGAGTTTAATCCAAGATCATTCATGTTTAGGACAATACATATTCTGCTTGTTTATGCTGTAGTGAGCAACACTGGTACATGTGAGAAATGTTACATACAAATACAATGTATTTGATACCGGAATAATACTGTAGCATTCCATCAACACTGAAGTCAAGTGTTGATTGTTTATGTCTTACCAAGAAATTTTAGCAAGGAACAAAGAGCTCCACACAAAAAACTTTGTGCAACCTTCTTTTCCTACTGTAAAAGCGACAGCAATTTCACGCCCCTTCTTAACTCGATCTAAAGGTAGTAGTTAACAGGAGCAGAGGGCTGGACAAAATATACTAATGAGAACATGGAGTGGTCTGTCCACTCATCTCCTGGAGTCCAAGAGCCATAAGCCCACGGTTCCAGATCAAAGGTGCAAGACAGTGTCATTGGGAGCCAACGCAGGGTCAGCAGCAATGATGGCTTTTAATGGGGACCCTGTTTCCTTTATGGTCTGGGAACCAGGGGGCTAATTGATAAGACATGTTCTGTCCCAGGAGCACCAGCTCAGTGTTCCCAGGACAATTACACACTCTGAAATAGATATATTGCTGACCTTGTTAGAACACTAAGACAAAAAGGGATAGAATGGGTATTGCAGTTTTAATATCTGGAGGCCCATGTTTTTCTTTCAACCAAGCTTGGCACAAGCTACTCTACATGATAATGTTATAGTTTTTGAAAACAAATGAACACATAGGGGTCCTGGTAAGCTGAAGTAGATGTGGGTCTCTTTCACTAACTTACAGGCCTTGATGCAGGCCATGCAGGGCTACAGCTATGAAGCTGCTGGTTTTTTTAGAATTATCACAAGATGTGATAACGTTCACTCTGTCACCTTGCCAAGAAAACATAGACTGCCATCGAGCAATGAGGGTGGCCACCAACAGAGCCTGGGGCAGAAGCCAGGTCCACTGAGATCAACACACAGTAGACCACAGTCAGGCTGTGGTGGACCACCACAGGGCCAGAACTGGACCAAACCACCAGGAGGAATAACTTCAGACATATGACCAGTCAGCCAGGCTTTACAGAGCCTGGACACCATGCTTGTTAAAACCAAGTTGCTTTTAAGTCATTGTAATCTGAGCCCTACAAGGGTATAAACCAAGAATACGTGCAGGATTAGGTTGCACCACAGGTGACATTTTTCGCAAGCACCTTAGCAGATGCCTTAAATTATGCAGAGGGAGGAACTAGACCAACAAATGATATGAATGTAACAAATCACTCACACTGCCAGGAGAACAGTTTAGTTAATCACTTTTGTGCATTAACACGTCCCTATGTGTAGAAGTGTATGCTGCTTTAAAAGTGTAAAATTGTGGTGGGTCTGGCTTTTCTGAATCTGCCACATAAAAACAAAACAGACATGTTACACATGCAAGTATTTTTCTAGCTAATGTCCAAAAAATGTTGATTAGGTAATAGAGCCTGTTTTTTTAGGTTTCAGTTAATCACATTTTACAGTAATTAACTGGCACGGCTAAAAAGTTACATGAAAGAGATTCAGGCTTTAAGTGTTAAAAGTAGAAAAGATATAGAAAAGCTGTTTTTAGAGATGTTTTTGCCTTCTTTTGTCCTGTTTTTCAGCTTGTAGGTATAGACAGAAAAAAGTCTGGCAAGTAACAAGGGGCTTGTAAAATTGTTTTGATTCTGCAGACTCCAAAAAAGAACATTTTGAACAGGTGCCCTTAAAACCTCAAAAGTCAACCACCAAATATAAATAAAATATTAAATCTCACAGAATGTTTGTGTGAAGTTGTGTGTATTCCACCTACATTTTAAAAAAATTAAGGTTTTGTAGAGAACCAAAAGTGACACTTCTATGGCAGTGTTCTGTAGAGGTCTCTTTTTTTGGTACCTTTATTCTGAAGGATGTACATGATTGTGGCATTCCACCAGCCAGCTCCATGCACACATCTCTTTTGAACCACTGCTCTTGTCCACACTGTCACTCTTTGATTTTAGATTATTCTCTTCTAATCCCACCAAGTCTGTCATCCGGGTGCTGTTCTTCCTCTCTTCATTCTCTCACTCTCATTCACAAACCTGAGGCAAGGGAGGAGAGGGGAAAGCTGACTAGATTCTCTTACATCTCTCTTCAATGAGTGCAACCTGAGTCCATGTGGAGGGGGCAAACTCTCAGATCCTGCTGAATCCTTCTGTTGTGGCGAAGCTGCCGAGCTTATGCAGGTGTGGCTTCGGGCCTGCAGAGTGCTTCACATCGGATACATGCTCTGTAGTGTTACAAACAAGGGATAGGAACGTGTGTGTTTATTTTTCAAACTGGACAAGTAGGAAGTTCTGATGTTATCTGACTAGTGACACTAGTCTTCAGTAATTTGGTGACAGCTGTTTCAGAGTGAATGCGGTGTGTTCCAAGATCCAGCTGTTCTGGTGAAGCTGTAGGTATTCTTAACAACTTGATTTGCATAATCCCATACACAAATATTACAGGTCAGGCTGCCCCATGTACCAGCAGAACCTGCTATGGTTTAAGGCTAAGCCCTACTAAAGTGTGATACTTTGTGAGTTTGTGTAATTGCCTTTAAGAGGAAAAACAGCAATACTTAGTGCAAATCAAGTCAGTAATGCTCTGACTGGAAACAGATACAAAATTATGCATACATTAAATCTAATATGCTTGTGTGTGTGTGTGTGTGTGTGTGTGTGTGTGTGTGTGTGTGTGTATGTGTGCACAATGATGGCTTGTCATAAAATGAGTAATGGAATAATGTACTGCCATACTGCCTGTTTCTGACTCTCAGTGAGTATAACATTAAAGCCTTCATATTTGTATGTATATACAGTATTGTACAATGGCTTCAAATAGCTGTCCCTCCTCGTACGGACTGCAGGCTGGGAGAGACCGGTATAGGCATCGCTGTATAAGACACCACATTTTTGACACAGACTTTTGGAGAGGCTATGTGGATATATAGCTCGGACTTGATGTAAATTAGATCCTGCTGGTGTAGGTCTCATTTCTTTCAGTGATGTGCCGAAAAGTGATATTGGTGCAGTTGTTTAATATATATCAAAGTGTATATCTTACATTTGGGAATAGACTGATATATTTAATATTGGTAGAAATTTGTCTTTAAAAAACATTAAAAAACATTAAGTTTGTTGTGCTTGTGCATGTTTGTTTCTGAAAGAGTGTTTTTAGCTGGTTAGGAAAGAGATCAAATGGATCAGCTCAAACAGTTGTGTGTTCCACATGACTGGCAGTGGGAGGCAGAGGCAGCCTGTGCAACCACCACTGGAAACTGATGGGGATTACAAAGGAATGCAGTGATTACACAAATATCAGACAAGATTCAGATGCATATCAACAATGAATTCATCCTCATGAGTGCAATCAACTAGTGTTGCTTTCGTCAATGAAAATTATGACTAAATATCATAATTGATGAGACAAGACACAACGTAAATGCTGGTCATGTGATGATAACTATATCAAAATATATCATGCAATATTGTTGACGAATAAGAACGAGACTAAATGTGGCTTACAAAATAAAATCTATGTTAAAATGTCTCTTCATTTTCGTTGACTGAAACGAGCTGAGACGTAATTTTCTGTACAACAGAGAGGGGAGAAAAAAGTTTTGGGATGTGCGACCTTAGAGTTCGGACATGACTAAGACTCATGAAAACTAAAATGACAGCTTGACGCAAGGACTAGACTAAAACTAAAATTAAGACAGGCCACCTAGAGTGAGGTTTGCTTTGTGACCTCTCAAGAACTCTTTGTTATTTGTAACCCATATAAGGGTTTATAAATTGAAATAAATATAGACTGTTAACATCCAATCAGTTCATCAAACAACAAACTCATCATGTATTGTTTGTTTGTAGATAAAGTAGCTGTTGTCGTATCACCAACGCTTTTTTCTTTGTTTCATAGGTATACTCGAAATCAAGTCTGTGGATGTTGGAATTGTGGCTATTAAAGGACTTGACAGCAACTACTACCTTGCAATCAACAAGAAAGGGGTGGTGTATGGCGCGGTAAGTTCATTTACTGGCAGCTGCAGTCACATGGTATTGAAAGCTATTGATAAGATTAGTGGCCCCTTATAGACATGTGTGAACACACAGTGTGAAATTCTTTCTCTGCATTTAATCGATTCATCGAGTGAAGCCGGGGGATTCCACCAATGTGTGAGGGCGGTATGCTCAAGGATGCCCCAGTGATGACACTTGCAGTGCTGGGATTCAATCCTACAACATTCTGATTGCAAGGGCAACTCTCTAACCACTAGGCCACCATATGATGGGACGTTCATATACTGTTTCCACAGAAAAGATTGGCAAGCAACAGACATGCATTTGAGCACCAACTAACAATGAGAAAAGATAAAATACTAAAAAGAACTTTACGCCTCATTGAAGAGTTTAAGAGATCCTAGGATTATTCTTATAATGACAATGAATTCACTTTACACTCAGCAATATTTCTAAAGTGGCATTCTTTATGCTACTATGTTTTGTAAACAGCAGTGTTAGCTGGTTCTTTTTTAAGCAGATCTCTGTAAGATCAGTGAAAGCCCAGGGCCTTTGATGTTGCTTGAGCCCCTGCTCTTTTTCTCATGTCTCTAGGCCCTTAAAAAGCCTCAGGTCCTTTTAAAGGACAGTTCCACTCCATTGCCTGTAAATAATCCCCCAGCAAAAGTCGGTTTCAGCAAAAGAGTTCTGTCATCTTCGAGAAAGTAAGATGAGAAGCCTATCTTCCTTACACAGTAGTCTCTCCCCAAATACTGCTCCTTGTAGCACCACTCCATTCACCATCCAGCAACACAATCCACAGCTCTGCCTTTGTTCCTCACCCCCTCCAGCTCCATTTGTCTGCTCTCATGAATTGCAAATGCTACCTGAAACAGGAAAATGCAGCTTAGACAAGTGAAATAAAATGGGGGGAGAACCCACAAAAGAAAATAAATAAAACAATAACAACACGGCAGTGACATACAGGGTCCCACATTCACTACAGCACTCAGACAAATATATCTCACAGACTTTGAGAAAAACATACCTGAAATACTTATCTGTTGAGCTTAGAAGGCAGTTGTCACGTGACAATCCTTGATATCTTCATATAGACCAGTTTACCAGTCTAGCTACTTATGTAACTTTGTATCTGCTGCCT
This sequence comes from Brachypetersius altus, assembly GCA_037974465.1. Taxonomy (NCBI): domain Eukaryota; kingdom Metazoa; phylum Chordata; class Actinopteri; order Characiformes; family Alestidae; genus Brachypetersius; species Brachypetersius altus. Next base: position 6,794,002 of record JBBPDB010000023.1, on the reverse strand, counting down.
TGCTAGAGAACTATCCAACTTTGTCTTTGGTCACACTGAATTAAATTCTCAGCCCATGTTCTGTTTCTATTGTCCAGAGGGAGTTCGGGACTGACTGCAAGTTGATAGAAAGGATAGAGGAAAACAAGTATAACACCTACGCTTCTGCAGAGTGGATGAACAAGAAGAAGCCCATGTTTGTGGGCCTGAGCGCCAATGGCAAGACAATGAAGGCCAAAAAGACGCGAAGAAAAAACACAGCCACACACTTTCTGCCCATTCCCATTCCATAACCACAGCTCTGTACATGCCCCAGCCCTGGGAACTGCTTACTGCACTGAGGAAAGACTTGGAATTTTCTATAATATAAAAAGACTTTTTTTCTTTTTTGAAAGGAAGGCACTATGTAAAGGAACTACATGAACTCATTCTGGTTGATGTCATATATTTGTTTTAAGTTATTGGCACCAGAGAAAATATGAGTGGCTTTTTGACGCCAAATCCTTTCCAGTGGGTGAAATGTTGGACCAAAAGGACAGAGGGGGAATAGTTGCCCTCTTACTCAAACAGACTAAAGAGACATTTCACAGAGTGTATTATTTGTGTGTATTTGTGTGTGACCTTTGGCTACAGTTATTTATGCTGTACTACTCATGCAAGACCTTTCTAAAGGATGCGTGTGCTCTCTGTCTCAGTGGTCTGCTAGTAAAGCAAGCATGCATCAGAAGCACTTGCTTGAGGTGCGAGAATGAGAGGCCAAGTAACGACAATCTATGAGTACTTAGCCAAGGTAGCACTATAGCATAAATGACTCTAAAAAAAACGTATTTACATGCAAAGCCACTGTATTTGATAGCTCCATTCTTTACATGAGTGCTTTTGAATAAATTATTTATTTTATGTAATATTTAAAGGAAAGCAAAGGCAAAAAACATTGAATGGACATTTTTAAAATCATTTATGCTCTTCTTTTTAAAAGCTATTCTATCGGTTAAACATGAATAAATAAATATATTTCTCTTTACCGCAGAATTTGTGCCCATTGTACATTGCTTTCACATGGGGTAAACACTGTGGTTTTATAACTCTGAAGGCTAAAGTTGACTAGTACAGAATACCTTTACAATAAAGCAAATAAATACTAAATGTACCTTTTAGACCTCAGTTATGCATTACTTTGTTTCAAAAGGCTATCCTTCATTCCATGAGGATTTCTGTGGGCTTATCTTTCAAAACACACAAATAATAAAGTCTAACATGCCCAGGATAGTCTCCACTTACAACCACAAGCATGTCTAGCACATAATTGAGTGTCAGTCACAACAGAGAAACTTCCCTTAAATACCATTTAGGTTTCTGTTGAATCTGTGTTATGCCAAGTAATGGTGATCTAATTGACAATCTTTGCCAAAGAACACAATATTCATCCCTCCCTAAACTAAATATACATTTATTTACCTTT
>JBBPDB010000023.1:6774925-6786752 GCA_037974465.1 Brachypetersius altus | reverse complement strand
TTGAAGTTCTGTTTCTTTAAATAAAGTTCACGTTGGCATGGATTCCTGGCTGTCTGTCGGATCCTGCACGCTCCGAGGGAGTTCAGAGTCGTGGGCTCGCGCCCGCGACTCTGACAATATTTCTATTTTGCAAATAGATTTATTGTGATGCTAAAGCATTGAAAAGAGTGGCTTGAGTGTGAGCTTCTAATTCGTAAGAAAAAGAAATTGCAAAAGGAAACAGTTTATGACTTCTTTGTCATATGATAAGGTAGGAAAGCTGCATATTTCTCTTTGGGCCTTTAACAATAACGGTCTTCAAAAACTAACATGTATCTGTGTGCCAGGGATCCAAGATATACTTTTTCAGCACCTTAACCTCTTATCCTGTGGTACTTTACTGGTAAAGGCATGCCAAGTGTACGCATTTTAAAGGTCTCCTTTAGCAAATCTGAAACATATGCTTGCCACATATGTAAGCAATAAACATTTTCTGGCCCCATGTCCCCAATTTCAGCAGTCGCACAACACAAGTGAAGATAATAACACCGATGACTGCCCAAAACACATTTATTGCTTTTAATTATATAGTGGGGGTGTGTTTGCCCAAGGTCCAGTGAGAAATAATCAACATGCTGAAGCTCAGTAATGGAGAACTTAACAGGCATGATACCGATGACTTAGAGTATGGAGCTCAGTTGTGGTTTCTTGCAGCAAATTATTTGCTCTGCTTAAAAGCCACTCTGCCAAGTCATGACATTATCATTGCTTTTACTTTTTTAATGAACCATGGCAGACATAATTAGGTGTAAAATATGCAGTCTTAAAAAAATGAAGGTCCCCAAAAGAGCTCTTTACAGTGATGCCATAAAAATAATACATTTGGTTGTGCAAAGAACCTTTCAGTAGGGTGATTTCGGTTCTTAAAGAACCATTCACTGAAAGGTTTCGGGAACCAAAAGTTGTTCAGTTGCATGGCTCCACAGAGCACTTTTGGCACCTTTTTTCAGGCAGTGAAATTCCCATGCAACTTTATTTGATTAACTTACATGAAACTTGATTGCACTTGAGTGGAATAATGTAAAGCATCCTACAACCCATTTGAAACTTGGCCACAACACTTGCAAGCAGCTTCAAGTAGTTCTCTAATTAAATGTGTTACATGCAACTTTGTCTCATGTTGTATCATTTAACTGCCGACTTTCAGGTAGTGTAAGCAGTAGTGAGAGACATGAAAGTTTCACCATTTAAAGCCCGTCTGAGAGTACTGTTTGTCAGAATGTATTCTCGAAAGAACTTGTTTTGAATGACAAAAGTTACGAAAGTAAAGGAACAGCTGATCATCTCCACAGTACTATCTATACACAGCTTCGTCTGTCAAACCACTGGGTCAGTTATTGACTTCCCAGAAACAGTGGCATGCTTTTTGTGTGGTCATTTGAGCAACAGAGTATTTCATGTAGCATCTGTTGTGGGCAACTGTGAGTTATGACTGCTGAGTCAGAAGAGACTGAGGGGAGAGGGATTCCTTCTGTTGCAGTGACATTGCAAAAATGTACCAGTGTAGTAACTATAAAGGAATTATGACACAGACGATATGTTGCATATGTTACTAAAAGGTGGGAGGGAAGGGGTCCTGGAAAAGGAAATCAAGAGAGGGATCAAAACATATTTCATAAAGGCCTCCTAAAGAAGAGGGCTTGAAAAGAAAATAAGATAATGAGAAAGGGGAAGGACTGCTATGCTCACTCAAGTCTCTCTCATTGGATTTAATTTCCTTATCTTTTCCCTTCTCTGTTTTCTTTCCAATATTCTTGTTCCATTATTTTTTTACCTCTTTTGTCATGCTGGACTCCAAGTCATTGCAACATGCACTTGAAACTAGCAAACATATTTTCAGTGTCTGCCCTGGGTAACAAATGCCATATGTTTTTAAAATGTGCAGGCTTTCTTCTGTGAAATTGATCACAGTGATGCGTCAGTGGGTTACACTTTGAGTTTTGAGCTCCCTTACTATCATTCCATTTTACTTACTTGCTAACATAGCAAGTCATCTTTCACCACTACTAAAAATGTCTCTTTCTTGTAAATCTGAGTTAAATCTGGTCAGTCCCTTATTATCTTCTTCAAACTATTATAATGAGTTACTGTTGTGTTATTAATCTTAAAGAGAATATATCCTACATTTTACCATACTTAATATTTCCCCTGAGGTCCGCTAACATTTGTGTGGTTTTCTCAACCAACAGATTTTCCTGAATATTGCACATATTCAGGCCCAGCAGTTAATCAGCAATATCCTATGTTCAGTGCAGTTCTGTACATTCTGAACAGATTTCATACATTCGCAGGTTCAGGATGGATGGATGGATGGATGGATTGATGGATGGATTTATGGATGGATTTATGGATGGATGGATAGAAAGAATATTTATAAATATAAAATTTATAAAATATAAAATACTATCTATTCAACATATTGTGGTTAAAAAATACTATACATACTTCACTACACTCTGTGACATGAAATTAATTATCACCCTCATAATAACATCATTAACTTCCCTTGGAATAGTAGTTGTTATTAAAAAGTATTTTTTTTGGAAATGCAAATCAGAGATATTTCAGTATACTTGTTTTGAAGTAAGTTATGAAGAATTTAGGTGCAAACTCAAATTAAGATTTAATGGACTGAAGTATGTTTGACATTGTTGTCTTCATTTTACCTTCATATAGGATACTGTATATCAAAACTTCAAATCGGATTGGCCATTTTAAAGTCCAGGCATCAAAGTAAGCTTGTACTGGCTTGTCTGCCAAGGTCCAGGTTAGTTGACACCCTTGATGTACAAAGCTATTTCTTTCTTCCTTTTCTTCATCAAAGAGCTCCTTCTCTATCATGGCCTTAAAAGCAGTCTCCTTAAGCAGCAGCTGCCCTCCTCTACTTCTCTTTCCCCTGCTGAAATGTGGACCTGCTCACTCTGAGGGTCTGTCTTTTCTCACCTCCACTCATTTAGGCCTTGATAAGAGCCCTCCAGCTGGGGCTCAGCAGGGCTGCGACGCTTCAACTCGCAATGCTTCAGCGAGCCACGCTCATTTCCACGTGCTCCAATTGGCTCACAGCATCACCTCTCATTTTACAAGAAAGGCACTTTTAACCATATGTACACAATACAAATTAAGTTTACCTTGGCCAGCGAGGCTTAAAAGCCAATGTCCTCAACCCTCCTTTAAAAGAGCTAAATAACTGAGGAGGGTCTGACTTCAAAAGAGAGAGGAAACCAGGGGGGAGTGTGTGTGTGTGTGTGTGTGTGTGTGTGTGTGTGTGTGTGTGTGTGTGTGTGTGTGTATGGGAGGGGGTGCTAGGGGGCTAAAAAGTCTTACCAGATTTAGTCTCAATGTAAGGGAAAAGAAGACCAGGCAGCATGTTGTGAAATTACCAAAAGGGCCTGTTACACTGGTGTTATATATTTCAGTGCTAACATTTTCTAAGCTCTCTGTAACCATGTTGAATGTAAAATATAAACTTCTCATGGGATAGACAATTACACACATTCAACTTCATTTATGTAGCCTTCATTTGTGTTAACTGCCCAAACCATATCAAATGAATGTATCTTGGATGTATACTATATGTAATATTTCTCATTATGAAATTAAAATAAGATCATAAGATTATTCAACCTAGACATTTAACACATGTAAACACTGAGATTATAATAGATATAATCAGATTAATATTGTAGATAACTTTATTTCTCTCAAGTCTATATATTTTTTATAGTTTATAGTATTATTATGGTATTATATAGTATTATATATATATTACATTATATTGTATTCGATCATTTAAAAAACTGTATTTATAATTTTAGAATCTTTCTTCTGCAGCATCTATGGCATTAAACTAAATACTAAAAAATCTAATAAACAATCATAATTCTCATCGGTTCTCACAAGCATTTAATTACTAACTCAATTACAAGGTTATTGGCTCTAATCTGAGTAGTGATGGATAATGAAAGTTTGAATGGTAATGCCTGCACACATCACACATATCCTGCAGCACATATCCTGGCTATATAAAGACTGGCATGTGGTTAATGGGGTTAGTTTCCACTGGTGTTCCCATCTGCCCTGGCTGTAACCTGTGGGGGAGGCTGGTTATGGCACACTGAGCCTGCTGTCAACCCCCATTTACTACAGCCCTGACAGCGGTCTCCCCACAGACCCTCACACACAGGCTATCTAAACCCCACTGCAGGTCCAATACAGCTCCGGTCTCCCTGAACTTCAATAGAGAACTCAGACACTTTATAGTGTGATGAAAAAATTACAGCATGGCAAGTTGTTTGAACCATAATAACTATCCAATGTGCTGGAGATTGTCTATTAAAACATTCAGCACAGCTCTATCTTCATTTTTTATCCATTGCTGGATACACTCTTGGCACCAAATCCCCATTGTCAGTGTAAGCCTGATGTAAAAAGAAGCAATTTATAGTTGTATTTTTTTACTTTGTGTTGTTCCAAGGTTTTTCCCCCTTCATCAACATTTTTATTTCATAAAATTATGATTTATCGGACAACACATGGTTTCAAGCAAAAATAAAATCCATAAAGGCTTGCATAAAATGACTTCAGAGTAAAAACCAGGTGTTCAATTAGCATACTGAACCGTTGAGAAGAACTTTGCAATCTTGCACTACCTGAGACTAAAAAAACACATCAAATTCAGCACAAAGGAACTTCTCCATCTGAAACGAGTAAGTGTTTGTGGCAGCCAGCAGTAGTCTAGCCAAGGACCCCTACTGCTGTGTGTCTGCTCTGACCACAAGAATGACATGGCCAACATTATCTGATGTTTTATCAGCACCCACAGGCTTATCTCCTGATACATCCTCCATCCCCACAATCTGGTAGGAGATAAAACCAAGATGCTTCTCTAGTGCTGTATCATATATGGCAGCAACAGTGTGCTTCTGGTCCCCATCCACTCCCCAGGCATACCTACAATGCCACAAAAATCCATGGGGCTGGAAGAGTTTAACTATGACCTGACAGAATAATGGCAATGCTAAGAGGACCTGAGCTGGATTGAACTGGGCTGTAGGGGAGGGGGGATGGGGAGAGGAATGGGGCTTCTGCGTGAGAGTCTAGAATGTGGGACATGTTCCAGTTCCCACTTAGGTAAGAAAGTGTCATTTGCAAAAATGATTATGCCTAGGTAAGTTAACCATTGTGATCTATTATGCAGATTAGCTGCACACAGAAACACACATTTAGTTATAAGAATTCAAGTAATTTTCAAATCTTATTACTTACTGTATTAGTGAGTCTAATGTTTATTCAAATACATTTGATTCTTTAACATTTAGATATTCAAAAACATTTTGGGTTAAAAATGAATCACATTTAAAAAAGATTTGTGTGCACAAAGAATATTTAAAACATTTAAGGAGATAAAGGTTCTATATCAATTTTACGTCATGTAGAGTTTTTAAACTTTAAAAAGGTTTCTCACACCTCTCATTTTGAAAACAACAGTTCTCCAAAGAACCCCTGAAAGCTTCTTTAGTGAACCAAAGGTAGTACTTTCATGGCATTGTGTGCAGAGCCCTTTTTGGCACCTTTACTTTTAAAGTCAAAATAAATTACTTTGATTTCGTAAGTCGTTGAATTTTGTTAATTTTTTTTCACTTTGTAATGTCATGTTGGTGCCCACGTCTGTAGCACTTTGAAAGTGCATGAAAAAGAGAAAACGTTCTTTGGAAAGGTAATTTTGCCTTAAAACTGAAGTCATTGTTTATAATGAGGATAACTGAGTTTAATCTAACTCCACTCTTTGAATTAAAGGTGCCAATCTGTGAGTGATGCCACTGAAGAACTATTTGGTTCACTAAAAACATATTAGCGAATGATGTGTGAGTGTGAAGAACCTTTTAAAGAACCTCCACATAAGCTTCTTTACTGATTTATGGGGTCCTTCAGGGTCATTTATATTATGTGGAGGTTCTTTAAACATTAAAGGGTTTGCCCACCTCTGATGCAGAGTAAACTTTGCTAAATTTGACATAATCCTAAGGCTGCATTGGACTTGCTTTGTGTAACATTAGCTTGATGTGTTTGCATTGCAAATGGTCAGATAAAATTGGTATCTAATGTCCAATCAAAGGGGAAAAAATGTGAGTAAACTCAAGAAGTCAGTTTTTACCTGCGTGTGTCAAATTAGAAAATGCATTCTACAAACTGGAGATAAGGACTGCATATTTTGTGTCAAAAGCAAATGAGGAATTTGCCTCATTACATTGTTCCATGAGCACATAAAATGTTTTTGGTATGTTCCACATGCTGTTATTTTCAACTATAATCTGGCTTCAAGCCTTGACTGGATTCCAGTTTATTTTTTCCCTACAAAAATACCTGGCAGATCAGGTACCAAATGAAAAGGTTTTCCTTTTTTCACTCATTTTTTAGCTCTAGGTCTCATGTTAACAGTCTTACATGTCTACAGATATTACTTAATACCTGTATACTTATGCATACTTTCCTGACATTTTCATGAGGGTTAAATTTGATGGGAAAAAATGGATAGACGTAAATATGCAGGGAGACAAAAATCAGCAACCGTACGAAATGGAATTTAAGTCTTCCCACAGAGCATGGAATGATGAAATGACAACAACAGCAACTTTTTAAAAGGTAAGTGGATTGTGTTCACATAGAAGCCAGTGTGTGATGACAAAGGGGAAGAGGTCACAGCTCCTCTCCTCTTTCATTCTGTCTCCCTCTCTGCTTCCCTGGAGAGGCACTTTTTCTAAAAGCAAAGCCTGTTTGTAGTTACAAGGTTTGTTGTGCTGCTCTGTTTTGTAGGTCAACATGTCCTCCTCCCCATTAATTGGAGTCTCGGTGTATCACGCAAAGTGAGCTGCAGCTGCTTCGCATTACAGTGGGAGGGGTACCCTGTAGAAGGCCGGACATCTTTGTTTGGAACACACTCTCAGGGGCTTCCATGTCCATGTTCGCTTCTGCTTTCACCCCTACAGCCCATCTTGCACAGCTACTAGCAATGTGCCACACAGGAGCTAAACCACAATACTACTCGATCCAGTAGATATAAAGAACTGCGTTTTCCCGGGGTAAACCCTGGGGGTCATTCTGGCACATGCTCCATGTTTGTTGTGTACTTCCCACACACACTCCTTAATGGTGCCTATGTGGTTCAAAGTCAACAGAATGTATAATTTTATTCTTTGCACTTTAAAGATTCTTTACACTCACTCAAAAATGGTTCTCTGAAGAACTCTCAGTGCAATTGACAGTTAATGAACATTTAAAAAAAAATTCAACAACAGTGTCAAAGTCAGAGGTATGGCAGCTGATAAATCAGATAAAGCCATTTTATTGGGAGTAAGCATGTATATTTACTATTTTTTGTGATTTGTAATGTCTGTGTGTTAGTTTAACCATTTTCAAATGTCTCCTCAAGAAGTTCAGTATTTACAGGTTCCATCTAACAACTAATCAGCTAATCAGTCCTAACTTGTGTTCTTTAAACTGTACACTTTTAAAAGTCTTTCTTGTTACGGTTTTACCTGGGCTGGTTTTCTCACCACTTTGTAGAAATATACTGTATTTAGAAACAATTAAACGTGGAGCATTTTAATAAACTAAATCAGTTTATTATATTTAATAGCATTATTCCAAGGTTAGGTAATGTAACACTATTATGTCTGTTGTCCTCTACAGTAACTGGTAAAACGAATTTAAAGCTAGCTAGCTGGCACCTAGATAATATTTGGATCGGAAATAATCAGCACAATAAAAAACATTTTTAAATGTATGAAATACTAATTTGTCTTCCTTTAAATAATTGGATGAGTTGTTTCTTAAAGCACTAATTAAAAATGACTAAAATATATTTTCAATTAATATTTTCATTAAAAAATATACTTTACCATTTGTACATTGGTGTTCTTTTAGTCTGTGTGTAGTACTTTTAGTTAGAGTGTATTGAGAAATGTTGTGCTTTTATGTTATGTGAAGTGGGGCATACTAAGAAGGCAGATTATATGCTTTTATCTAAACAACACTACACAGTATCAGTCAATCATTCAATTTACAGTAAGTAATGATTACATCTTTTTTTCTCTTTCAGGACTCGTTTAAAATAATATGGCTGATGCAAACCCAGTTTCCCTGTTTTCTTGTGATATAAATGTCAAAATGACCACCCAGGGATTGTTACATTTGTGCAATGTACAGTGCATGCCTGGTCATTAACATCTTTATGTTTCTCTTTATGTTTCACAGTTAAATGCAATGTGTGTCATTTGCAGGGTGCTGCAGGTTGTTTTAAAAGAATGATTCAAAATACATAAAAACTAAACAAATGGTATGTTTCCTTTCTGGAAATCTGGTTTCCATCTGGTTAACATTTACAACACTGTAAAAGACTCTATTTGGTGTAATTTTAAGAGAAGAAACCAGAACAAATCAATCCAGTCAAAACATTAGCAGTCTGCAAATATTACTCTGTATCTTTGGAAAGTGGTGTCAGGTTTGTAAGATGTGCCTTTAGAACTGATGCAGTACACAGCAATCATGGGTTCAAAAACTTTATTCATGTAAACTGAAATATTATCATAATACCAAGATATTGTAATATGATTTTTATGTAATCAATACCACCCAGCACTAAATAGGCCCTAAATGTGGGGGTCCCATGAGGGAGGCAGAATGACCGGGCTTGTATGATGAGTGATTTTACACGTGTACTTATTACGACAGTGCCAGGTGCCTCAGACACACACAAAGCAGTGCATAAACAAGGCCATTATTGTGCTGACAGATGTGCTTTTCTATGGAATGTGTGGATTTTGATTGTTAATGAAATCATCAGCTCTTGGTGAGAGACTGTGAAGGTGGCAGGCAGTGTGTAAAAAATGCTCTTAATTCAGTGTGGCTTAGTTGTTTTTTCTCTTAGTAACAGGTTGCTGTGATAACAATGGCCAAATAGTTAGCATGCTGGAAAAATACTTTACAACTGGCCTTGAGGGATAAAGCTTAATAGCTGGATTGTAATGCCAAAGTGTGTGATACACTTGTTGCTTCTAGTTGCAAAGACACATAAAAATGGGTGTAAAGCACAATTACAGGGGTCCAAGGTTTCAGTTTAGCAAAGCAACATGATGGTTTCCTTACTGATCCCATATTCAGAACAATAAAGCTGCTTGCTTTAAAATATCAGATCATTCAGAAGATAAGGCTTGTTAAAATGTGTTTTTATTAGGCTATAGGAAAGACATCAACACGATCCCTCCATTCTACAAACTCCAACAGTCTCCTTCCGACCAGAACTAAATTATACCCTTCATAGAATTTTTAAATGAAAATTAATACCTCCCAAGAGTATGTAAACATGGCATTTTTCTGCAAATTGTTATTCACTATTTATATTGAATTATATTGAGATCACAAATAAATAAATTCTATACTGAATTCAGCACATACACAGAAGCATGCATAAAAATGTGTGAAAGTTTGTTCTCTGAAGAGAATATGTGACCCGATCTGCCATAATGAGTCAGAAGTCAGCGTTCTATTTATTGAGATATGGGCTGATTATGTTGAAAAACATAAAAAATACAGATTTTTCTTTTTTGGTCTTATATAAAAATTAATCTCTCAAAGTTTCATCATAGAAATAATTGCGAAAATGTACTTTAATGGATATTTAATCTGAGTTGTAGCTCTCAAATCTTACAAAAGAATGTCCAAAATAAGTGCTGTTTTCGCCTCTCCTCTGAAACGTCACGATCTCAGCTGTCCAAGTATGGTGTTAAAACGTCAATCCCTGATCTTTTTAAACCTATCAAAATGCTTAAATCATGTACACAAAACCTTTTCAGTTGCCAATAGGAAGTCCTGTTCACAGCCTTGTGCCCGACTACCCCTCGACAGATTAGCAGTGTTCTGTGTAGCATAATGCTAGCATATTTTTTCCAGAATATATCTCCTCACAAAGATTGGGTTCAACATTTGTATTTTGGGTCAACATCATCGAAGTTGTTTAGAGTGAAGCGTGTCGTGTTGTGTGATTGCTGTGTGGTATAATGTCATTGTCAAAATAATGTAAAATAGCTAAAGCTTGAACTCAGTGGACGTCTGCAATTTGCGCTCTACTGCTGGCCAGCAAGACTGAATCAAGTTGGTCAATGAGTTCTTTGGCCCTAGTGATATGTCTTCAGTCTTATTTAATGTATTTTTCTAAGTATCTAAATGTTGTTGAATACTGGGTGCATCTCTTTGAATGTTATGTATTGTTAAAGATATCAAAGAAGGTGCTGTACTACCATAATTCAAATGATTGTAACTTGACAACCGTTTAAGATACAGCTTTAACCAATATATCATTTTAAAGCAGGCATCATGGCAGAGAGAGGGGAGCGCCCTGCTGGCGTCGTGGCATGCAGTAGCTGAGTGCAATGTAGCTGCCGCGTTATAGTGGAGAAGAGCCACCAGATAACTATTTCATCCTGCAGCTGGCTTCGCAATTTAACTGTTGGTCCTCAGAAGAGACAGCAGTCCAGGTTGTGCTTGCATTGGAAGGTCAGACATTGAGAGGGCACTGCAGCATTGTTTTGGTCACTGCGTCTACGCTTATGATGCCCGGGACAAGATGATCAGTAGGCAGCAAAAAGACACAGAGAGATTGGGTGCTTACACCATGGATGTACAACTCTTCGCACGACAGAGGTACCCCACCTTTACTGCTGCTGCTCTGGATAAATGCTTGGAGAGCTTGGAGAGCTTGCCCTCCAAGCATTTATCCAGGGGCTCCAGCCAGAGCAATTCCGGGAGCACATACGCTTGTGTGTACCAAAGACCTTGGCCGAGGCCCTTAGAGAAGCAGAAAGGGTTGAACACGTCCTGGGCACAAAGAGACAATCCCTCGGTGGGAGGGACCGGGCTTGTCAAGTACACCACAATGAAAGCGACAAGGAGGAGGCTGCCTGCCAAGCCATGAACATGCCCCCACGGCGACCGAGGAGCTCACTCCGGAATGCCATGGAGGGGTGTTACTGGTGCGGAGAGCCAAATGCGGGGGAAAAGTGACTGTTGCTAACCACACCATTAGTCACCAGTTCTGGCTAGGCAACATACAAGACCCCTGTATAATTGAGTTGGGCTTACTGGGCAAATGGAAAACTGTAGTAGAAAGCTGTTGCTGGAGCTATACTCTACCTGGTCTCAGAAGCCATAGTTCTTCACACTACTGGTGAGGGAGGAGTGCATATTGTGTCTGTGCCAGTCAAAGGTCCTGCTAGCTTCCCAACACCACCTCATTGTCAAGCCTAGCCACCTCTAATATTGCCTAGTGCTTCAACTCCTGCTAAATTTCCTCAACCACCATCTGATGAGACCAAGCAGGCAATCAATGGGTTATACCACCGAAGCTGTGAGGGCCTGGATGTGGGCCAGAAAGAGCAGCTGCGGGAGCTACTGGACCAGTTTTCTGACATATTTGCAGCCAAAGATGAGGACTACACATATACGCATATGTACCGCACAACATTGATACAGGTAGCACATTGCCCATTTGGCTCTGACCCTGCTGCCTACCACTGTCCAACCGGCCAGTGGCCGAGCAAAAGATCAGTGAGATGCTGGAAGCAGGTGTCATTGAGCCATCCACCAGCCCATGGTTTGCGCCAGTGGTTTTGGTCAGAAAGAAAGATGACACCTGGTGCTTCTGTGTGGACTACTGCTGCCTCAATCAGACCAAGAGTAGATGACACCCTTGCTTACATTGCTGGGTTCCAGGACCTTCAGAATGGCTACTGGC
>JBBPDB010000023.1:6667356-6680316 GCA_037974465.1 Brachypetersius altus | reverse complement strand
CATTTCAATCCATCTTAAAGCCTGTCAAGCTGTCAGGAGTTGAGGATGTCTGTCTCTGGGGATGTGATTAATTATATCCATGCAGAAGCTGAGCTTTGGGGTCTGTGGGTGTGAGTCTGTGTCTGGGGGTCTGGTGGTCTGTGTGTGTGTCTGAGGGGTATGTCCATTTTGTGAGATGAAGTTGGGTAATACAATGTTTTATGTGCTTTTGCATGAATTAGATATTTTTTTGTAACTTTTTTGTGGGGTTTTTTTGTAGAATCTTACTATGGGGTATGGGTGGGCAATATGATGTTGTTTAACATTATAATGAGAAATTATGGCTATTGTTTCCTGTCATGATATCAATACCCTAAGAACACTGAATGCATTTTTCTTTACAAACCGGGCGTAATTAGTCTTGTATAAAAATACATTTTACATTATGCATTGTTACAGCTGAAATATATTCACCATATCGCCAACCTCTTGGTAAAAAATATCGCTTAGAACAAATGGCTTTCATATCAAGTGATTCAAAAATGCTCGGGAATCCCACCCAATCCGATAACACTAAAGAGTCTGGTGCATATGAGCAGAGAAAATATTGTTTTAACTAACATGGTAATAATCAGATATAGTGAGTGATCTTGAGAGTTACCAAAAAAAAAAATGATGGGAGGTTTAATTTAAAAAAAATCCTAGTGCTATTAATGTTGTTCTCTAGGAAAGTACTAATGTGTTTTTGTGACTAATGTGAGTTTTGTGATCAACCACATCATTGTTTTAGCATGAATGTCTCACAGTGTGCAAGTAACTGCTTGCTGCTGGTGACTAGGAAATGTATATATCACATCACATTCAATATTCATTGAAGCCTTAGTCTTTACCATTATAAATGCAGCACTTAAAAAGCAACAGTTTCTAGTTCTGTTAGTATAAATGGACAGATAACATAGAGGAGCTAACTTGAACAAATAGGTGACCTAAAGTTTTGACTATCATTGGTTTGCTTCATAACTAGTTGTTCAGCCTTTGTTTTAAATTTCACAAGCCCAGCCTATATTATTGCATTTAATTTATTTTCTCTCTGAAATCCTAGTAACCCTGAAGCCATAAAGTCAAGTCTACCTCATCATATCTTTGATGTGCCCCCTTTGCTCCTTCATACTCTCTAACATTCTCAGTCTTTGTTTCTCTCACTCGCTCTCTCTCCTTCTCTCTCATGCACCCACCCCTACAATCTACTGTCTCCTCCAGCTCTGGCAGAGAGAGCACATGTGGGGGTGGGGTGAAACGGACTGAATTAGTTGAGCCACTGTGATTGGCCAAGAGGTAGCACTCTGCAAGGAGGGGGATGGGAAAAGGGTACGCCTGCTTCTGTTTATTATACATTTTTTTCTCCTGTGCCTCTTATCTTGTGTTATCACAGAAACAACACCTCCCATACACACATTAAAATAGACAAGAGCTATCGGGGAGGCTGCCTTGCTATGGAAACGGAAGGAAGAAAAGGAGGATGTAATGTCTATCTGAGACAGGCAACCATTTAATTTTACCAGGAACCTAGGATATGCGTCAGGTTGCTGGCCGTATCCAAGACACTGATGATGCCGTGACCACCACACTCTATTCAACGTCACAGCTTCATCAGGAAAGAGGGGTGGACGCTGTACTACAGCCCCAAAAGAGGGAGAGAGAGAAAGAGAGAGAGAAAATGCAGGCAGGCAGGCTCCTTATGTGTGTGTGCGCGCGCGCGCATGCATACCACTGCTGATATTTGTGTGTGTGAGAGAGAAAGTCTGTGTGTGGATTTTTGCACTGGATGTTGTACTGCCGCTGGTCCAGCACTGCTGTGTTACTCTGGCTTCCTGCTGCTTCTGTGCATCCTTCATTCTACATACTTCTGACACCATGATTTTTTGCAATCACTTAGGCGAATACAAGAAGGATGAACTCCTGGAAGCAGCAAGGTGAGTACATGTATTTTCACCTCTCTCCTCCCTCCTTGTATGTCTGCACCTCTTATATGTTTTTCCAACCATCTCCCTCAGTATAAATATTCCCCTCTCAGGAATTTGGGGTGGGGGGCACTCAGTGATGGATGGTGTTTTTGCGTGTGTCTGTGGCAGACTGGAGCAGCTAAGAGCCGGCTTTAGAAGATTTGCTGCTATTTAGCATCATGCTAAAGGCACAGTGCTATCCACTAAGTGTGGATTTTTTTTTCAATAATTGACCTCTTAGCCCTAATAGAAAAGGCAGAGGCTGAATGCATGCAGCTGAAGCCTTACATGCTTTATCTGCTTCCTCTTTCTGTCCTACCTGTTGTCCTACTGACCACAGATCTCTGAGCATGCTGAACCTGGCAGGTCATATTGTTGTGGCGGAGTCATATTGTTGTATCTATTCTGAGTAGCATGAAAGGAGCCTGCTTCTAGAAGCCGGTGACAGTGGCTTCCCCAGTAGTGGCTCTTTTGCCTTAAGCTCCTTACCATGTCATGCCGAGTCAGATATGTATTTCATGCTCAGCTCCACTGTGTTCTTCCCTCTTTTTATAGCCCTGCCTCTGGCACAGCCTCCAGCTTGGATACAAATCAGGATTCTTGTTATTTAATAATGATCAAAAGAGAGCAGGCAAGAGAAACTACAAAGGTAATTCTTGCCTACACAGTCATTAGGCAGAGGTATGATCCCAGGGACTTCAGTGCAGGAAAGGGCTTTCATTTAGGCTTGGTCCACTCCCTTTGCCCACAACATGAAAATAAAGCTGTGTTTCTTCTGTGCTTATTTAATGAGACTTGTGTCTTGATTTAGTCCCAGAATCCAGGTTAGACAGGCTTCAGACAGGTGAACAGCCAGCAAGGGGAAGGCAGTTTGACTAGGTTCAGTTCTATGATTTCTGGTCTCTACTGAAAATCTGATGAAAACCTCAGCCCTATCCCATGTAATAATCCTTCGGCCTGTCCTGCTTCCCAATGGTAATGACAGGGCTTGCATCTAAATTAAGTATCTTCACTAAGGCTGGCTGTCTGTGCTAAATGAGCTTGGGAGGAATAAATCAGGAGTTTTTATATGTTAGGTAGAAGGTAAAGGACGGTCTTTGTACTTGGTTGGCTCTGGAACTTCAAGCTGTTATTCTCCACTGAAGTTGAGCATCAAAGGTTCTGACACCTTACAGAAATTTTGAAGAAAAAAGATTTTTGTGTGGTAAATGAATGATGTATTTGCCACAGTAGAAAACATGGCTGTGCCAACTTATTTAGATGCCTCAAGAAATCTTGTAGAGTGGCTTTGATAAGAACCATACTAAAACATAATTGTTTTCTGTTCTCCACCTGTCTTAAGCTGCTCCAAACAAACTTGTGATAAGTTTGAGGCTTTCCTGGCATGTATATGCCCCCTTGTTCTATGAAATGGCATTTTGGCTCTGATCCTCCACTGCTGAATTTGGCTTGGCTGAGCTGCCTGACCTCAGTGGGGTGTGGGGGGTGTGGGGATGTTGGAGGGGGAACATAGACAGGTGCAGATGAGTAAAAAGTGCTGCAGGCCACAGGCATTGCCAACACAGACCACTCTGGGACTGGAGAAATTCTTGTTTATTCTCTTAGAGGCCTAGCCAGTAGCTCAGGGCAATGTTTTTGTTCGTGTTTAAAAACACACAGTCCATTTTTTTTGCCCCCACTCCTCTTGTCTTATAAGGCAAGACTAACAGAAGCTGTCCCTCATTCCCTCTGCTTTTACTAGGGTTTTAGTTTCCCCGCATTGTCTACTTGCCTCTTAACTCTTCTTCTGCAAATTCAGTGTGTTTTGCCACTGTGCTGTTTCCCTGTGTTTTTATAAGTCCTACTCTGCTTCAGGAGCGGAAATGAAGAGAAGCTCATGGCCCTGCTCACCCCGCTGAATGTCAATTGCCATGCCAGTGATGGCCGCAAGGTAAGAGCATCTGCCCTACACATTCTTATGACCAAACAGAGCAAAAATGAAAAAGATAATGCTCATCTCATTTGATTTATCAGATATGTCATTGATCCTGTTTAAAGCTAATATTCCAATAGTGTTTGCATATGCAGTACACACTGCAAAATATCACTATGTAAAGCTTAAGAAAAAACATGAATTTCTCTTCTTCATTATTCAAATGTGCCCTGATTCAGGGCCAACTTAAATCCCCCTCACTGCACACAGTGGCAAGTTGCAGGGTAATTACAGCATCAAAGGGTATGAAAGCGACACCTTCCACATGCAATTACTCATCACATTTTATCACAGTTTGTTCTGACTTGAGATTACCTGAAACTTTCATTTGCAGCCCTCTTACATTTTTATTATATTAAGACTTTTTCATATTTCATAATTCTGTGAAAACTGATATTTAATATCAGTAGAGGATATACAAATATTATGTCCCTCAGGGCAAGAGAATTGCAAGAGTTAGAAAAATGACTTCTAGTGAGTTAAATCTGTTAGTAAATCTGTTACTAAGATATGGGGTTTAATTTAGAAGACAAAAGTATATGTGGCCATAGCAGTGTCTGCCGCATGCATATTTATTAAATATTGACTATTTACCAAGTCTTCTCAGCAAATTGTCATATAAGTCGTCTCAAACGTTCCCTTTTTTTGCAAACACTGTAGATACAGTGCTGTGAAAAAGTATTTGCTCTCTTTCTGATTTTATTTTTTGCATGTTTGTCACACTTAAATGTTTCAGATTATTAAATAAAATTTAAATATTAGACAAAGACAACAAAATGCAGTTTTTTGAAGTGATAAGTAATTGAAAAAGTAATTCCCCCCTAAATCCTAATAACTGGTTGTGCCACCCTTAGTAGCAACAACTGCAATTAAGCATTTGCAATAACTGTTGTCTTTCAGATTGCTATACAGGAATTTTGGCCCAATCTTTTTTGCACAAATGTTTTAATTCAGCCATATTGGAGGGTTTCTGAGCATGAACCGCCTTTTTAAGGTCTTGCTGGTTTTGCTAGTGTTTTGGATCGTTTTGTCCTGTTGTCGAATCCAAGTGCGCTTCAGCTTTAGGTCACAAACTGATAGCTGCACATTCTTCTTCAGGATTTGTTGGTAGAGAGCAGAATTTATGTTGGCATGATGTTATTTTTCTAAAATGCTGTGTTGCCTTTACATCAGATGTTACACACTTCCCAAAAACGTTAACTTTTATTTTGTCAGTCCACAGAATATTGTCCCAAAAGACTTCACCTTGGAACTCTGCCATGCATGCCATTTTTGCCCAGTCTGTTTCTTGTGGTTGAGTCATGAACACTGACCTTAACAGAGGCAGATGAGGCCTGCAGTTCTTTAAATGTTGTTCTGGGGGTTTTTTGTGACTGATTGATGTCAATTACTTTGTTTCTCATCTGTTCCTGAATTTCTTTAGATTGTGGCATGTCTTCCTTTTAGCCTACATTTTGAGTGATCTCCTGTTTCAACAGGCCTGGCAGTAATCAGGCCTGGGTGTGGCTACTGAAACTGCACTCAGCATTCCAAACAGTGTAATTAACCAAAATTTCTTTCCTCTTGAGATGATTTATTCCATTAAGGCAGGTGTACAAAGGCACATTGAAATTAGACTGTGAATGTTTGACTAGACCTTTTAGTGGCTGGACACAGGTGAGGACACTGAGCTCACTGTAGCTGGGCCTTCAGAGATTGCCTTGTATCGACCCAGGCCTTCGTGGCCTTATAACCCATTTCACTGCTTTAACTAGCCTCAACACAGCTGCCTGACACATCACCACAGAAAGGGGCTTCAGGCATTTGGAGGGTTTTCTTACTCTTTGTGTTGTACTGTTGTTACTAGTGGGTTTTTTTGCATTCTGGCAGTTATTGATTTAAATAGTATCATGCCTTTCTAGGACTGGAGTCATAATCTTTGATGTAAGTTGTGTGATGCAGTTCCATTTCATTCTCAGTGTTGCTCTGTGTTTGTGTGTGATATTTATTGGGATCATCATTTAATCAACCAAGCACTGCAGCAATTTGAGTACAGCATGAAGATACTGACAACAGTGATTACAGCCAACGTAACTGCACAAAATGTACATATAAACATCTTGCTATGTGCATTATGCATAGAAAACCTTCAGCCTTGCCTTTTTTTTAAGATGATGTCTTTTAATGTGCTGGCCCATCTGCATCATATGAGGCTGTGGTGCTCTTTACAGACTTGTAAGCTGGTGTCAGTGGCAACTGTGGTGCTCTTTACAGACTTGTAAGCTGGTGTCAGTGGCAACTTTCTTATAATTCTCCCTGGACTGAGATGGTGCTGCTGTCTTCCTGCCTTTTCTCTGCCTTTAGTAAACCATTGAAGCCTATTAAAAACTCCACACTAGATTAACTGCAGAGAGACTCTGCTGAGAGTAAAGATAATTGTTTTTAGGAGTAATTTCTCAAGGCTCTTTGCAAATATATAGGCTACTTCTGTGGATCATATTTGTATCCATAACTATATTATTTGGCTTTTTGACTGAACTTCATATGGATTAGTGTGGTTGAGGTTTTTGGTAGAGGAATGCATGGGTGTATTATCTCAGGTTACCAGCATATTTTATTTGACTAATGCTGTCACTGTGTTTTGACCATGAGCACAGGGGCAGGTGGTGGTTTGTCTGTAGTTTTCCAGTTATCCTCTACTGGCTAGAATTGAACTCTAGATGATGAGCAGTAATGCAAAGATGGAAATAGCTGCTTGCTCATTTTCATTGCTGCAATGTATCTGTGATTTCTGCATTTTGAGCAACTGTTAGGGGTATGCCTTTTAAAAAGAGAAACAGCATCCATAACATTTTAGAAACATTGTCCTGCTATGCTGGTGATGGAAATATTGCCCCTGATACCCAGCACAGCATATGCCAGCAGTACAGACCCAGCAGGTGTGCTTCTTGCCATTGTGTTCCTATGTGTTCATGGTCCACAAAATGTTTATGATGTGTTCTGCAGGTTTTGGTAGCCCTATATATGAATGATTTATACTTTTCCTGTGTTTGTCATCCACAGAATTGGAAAAAAAAACTGACATGAAGTAAATAATACTTGATTATCTCTATAGAGGAAACGGGAGTTATGGGCAAAACACTTTCTGTGGTGGAGAGAGTTTAGCATGGGCACAACAGTCAATCTGTAGCTATGCAGCCACATAAGCAGCAAGCTGTGTTCTGCCGTGCATTCTGGCACCTTTCTACCATAGCCACAGATTATGCTACAGTAGTTTTTCAGGGTGCAAGACTAGACATGCTAGCCCACTGATTTACTTTCCACGCATCAGCCTTGGGAGGCCATGACCCTGTTGCCAGAGCACAGTTTGTCCTTTAACTGCACTATTTTTCAACACCTCACAAGACATAACATTTTGGAGATGCTCTGACCCATCATCACAATATGGCCTTTATAAAAGTTTTCAGATACCTGTGCACTTGTGTGTTTTACTTGCTTCCAACACAACAACTTGATGAACTTTCTGTTCACTTGCTATGGAATATTTCACATCCATGATAGCTGTTGTTGTAACAACATAATCAGTGTTTTTCTCTTCAGCTGTCAGTAGTTTTAATTTTAAATGTTAAAGATTTAATGTTAAAGATATTGCCTGATTGTAGGTACAATGCACGTGTGTTATGTAATAGTGTATGTAATAAAGTGGCTTGTTTTTATATATAAGGTCATCCATTTCAGTTTTTATTGTGACATCCCTTGTGCCTTGGTGCCTTATACTGTATATTCCCCGGTTTGGGGGCGTGTAATACCTATTCTTAATTTTTTTAAGGGAACCATTGTCTATTATTTTGTATTGTCCATTTGTCTGTGAATTTCAGCTTGTGCATGTATTATTCTATTGGTGTTTGTATAAGGCAGTGTTGAAACTCTTTTTAGAATGTCACTGTCATATATAATTGCTTGGTACTGATGATCTTAGGTGGTATCAGGTTCCTGAGACGTGCAGGCTATTTTCCTCATATTTCCACTACTGTTCCTTCTGAGTTTCCTTTAGCTTTTTTGTTCTGTTCCATTGTGCATTGAAGTCAAAGGTGCTGACAGTTATTTCTGCCCTGGAAATTGAAACTTAGTTTCTTCAGACAGTACCTCTCACTAAAAAGTTTGTTTTTTCAAGGCTTTCTAGTTGATATTGCCTTCTTTGATATACATTGAGAGTGCAACAAGCTTATTTTGATACCAAGTGCCATGGTATGTTTTATAGTGGCATTTTATTCTGTAACAGATGCAGTTTTTCCCCCAATTTATTCCTTTGAGCTAAGTATCCCCTGCAATTACTGCAGTATTTGTCCTTCTTAGGCACATTCTTTGGGAAAGCACTGCTTCCCCCCCATCAGAAACCCATATTTTTTAGATAGCCTTGTCATCTCAACATTTTGTAGCAGTAATGACCCTGGAGGAGCTTCTGTTAGCTGAGGCATTCGTATGCTAAATGTACCCTCTTGAACTGCTCTGTATTCAGACTGGACTTCCAGTTCCCTCCTCTGCTCTGCATGTGTGGAGCACGCGTATGGTTTGTGCACAATTTAGCCCGACCTGCAAGGATCCAGTGCCTTGCACAGCTGCTGTGTTGCAGATGATGAATAGTGGATGTCCTTCAAATCACATCCTTGCCTTGTAGAGAACTGGATCTCCCTGGAAACATTTGAGCCCAAAGCCTCTTGATTGAAAACAAAAATCTCCAGTTCTTATTTTGTAGTGGTTGTCAGGACTGTGCTCATTTTGTTTTGATTATGTGGTGATACAGAACAACAGGTTACCCAGCTGAGTAGTCCGATGTGACTAGTAGGTAATGAGATGTGTGATTAAGCACAGGAATATTGAAGCTGTGCTGATTTGCCAGTGAGCCCTCCTCATTTGCTCAATTCTTCATATTTCGCAACTTTAAATGAGTCCCGAACTCACTGTCGTGTAAACATTGGGTCATCCAGGTAGCCGGGGAGGGGCTGCCGGCTGCAATGCCTATTAAAATTGTTGTAGTCTGCTGCTGATTTCTGTGAACCAGCAGATGCAAAACTGGCATTCAAGTATCTTTTTTTTTTTTGACAATGTTAGAAAGCACATAACTTCATCATAGATTAAACACAAGCTGTGTCCATGCATGTATATTACATTAAAAGCATTAAAGCCTGTTGTGATCTGGGTTAACTCTAACTTAAAGATCATTGAATTTTCTAAAATGTATGTAATTAGAACAGTATAGTGGAGAACATCATCATGATACCTTATTAAAAAAAAAAAAAACTTAACACAGTTATAAATCCTGTCAATCATGTAATTTAGAGGAAGAGTAGTCCTTTCCTTTTATTCCTCATGTTTTCTTTTATTCTGACTTATACATTCTTATCTGCTTACACTTGAATAAACCAATCGAGTTGGGTTCTGGCTGTGAGTAAGCTTGTACAGTAAAGTGGTCCACAACATGGGCCACTTCACTAGTTTGAATATTTTGCACCACACCGTCATGCTGGTGTATTCTGTCTGATATTTTTTTCTGTTTATGGTAACTATATTGCTCTCTGATGTGCTATGAACCATAATCTCATCTGCAAAAGCACTCTCCTTCTGCCCTCCCTATACATTCTGTATGATGCTGATATAATGATAAATTATACAACAATAAGCTTTTTGAAGAATGTCAAGAAGGTTGGTAGTACTTCCAAAATACCGACCAACATTGTTCATTGAGGACAGGTTTAGAAGAGGATCCTGAATGGTGTCATACAGAGCCAGTCGCCATATCAGAATCAGAATTAGCATCGGCATGTGAGTGAACACATACAAGGAATTTGATTCTCAAGCACAACATTATAAAACAACAATAATGTAATAATGTAAATATGTGTGTACATGTGCTTACACCACACCCATATGGCTCTTACAGAGCATGCTTGCTGCTCCAATAGGCCAATAGACGCAATTCTGATTCTGATGAAATGGTCAATTGACGCGGTCAGCTGTTATAGATGTTAAGGGTATTTTATTTTCATTCATTGTTTTTTTTTTATTGTAGTTCGATATGTTCTAAATGTTTTCTTTGAATAAATAAAAAATCATAAGCAACAGTCTAGCCTAGTTTTTATACATAGCATAATAATATATGCAGTGTTATTTTAGATGTCAGAAAGGATTTGTGGCACCTGCTGTTTTCTCTTTTGTGGAGTCCAAATGGCTCTTTGAGTGTTAAAGGTTGCCAACCCCTGGTGTAGGTGTGAGAACTATGTACTCAGTATTTGATAGCATTTTGTAAAGTTGCGGTGCTAACGCATAGTCTGTTACAAAAAAAAAACAACAAGTAATTTGTAGATGTGGTATAGATTTCGGACTGACTGTGGAAGCAGAAGAACAGTAATCAGTATTATCATTTGAACTGAGGTTGAGTTGTGTATCTGTGGAGATATGTGGAGGTTTTTTTTGGTAGAATTAGTGTTAGAGTTTGACCTTTAGTACAATTAGCAATCTGAAAAATGAGTCTGAATAATTTAAAATGATCAGATATAATTCAAACTAGAGCTGCACAATATTAGCAAAACATGCGATATGTGATAATGTTGGTGAGTGTTGCGATGGCGATATCACATGCGATAAGTAAGTATAAACTTAGCCTTTATAGTGTTAATGTTTTTCTGCTTTGGATTTGCTGGTGGTATAGACTCCAGACGTTGACTAGTCTACGCAGAAAAAAAATTAAATGCAATACTTCCATTCCAACATTTAAAGAATTTACTTAAACGGAGCATTTAATGCCTCCCATCAAACATCTGAACCATTGAACCTTGTTGAAAAAATCTGAATATATATTTTTAGTACTTTTAAATCTTAAATGTAAACATAATTTAAATTATAGTAAGCCAGAAAATAATAGCAAAATCAGCACAGAAGATGAAGGAACTGCCCAGTGATTTTTTTGCCCTCTTCTCTGTGGCACTGGGTGAAGAGTTTTGGAAAAACATCATTTATTGCAGTTCTGTCAGTCTTTCGCGGTATGTATATTGCGCACGTTGATATCGCGATGACAGTAAATTTGTGATATATTGTGCAGCCCTAATTCACATCCCACTCACATTACTGTTACACTGCTATATTGTCTGTTTGCTGTATTGTTTCTGTCATCCGTTGCACTTTGCTCCATGCAGCCTCTTGTGCAATAATACTTATAGTGCAATTCTCACCCATCTGTTTATTTTTTGTCTCTTGTCTACTGTCTGCAGTAACTCACGCTCTGATGAGTGTTGAATGTTACTATGTTGTACCATGGTCCATGGAGATATGTCTCATCACACTAGGCATGCGATCATAGCTGCTGATGACAAAGTAAAAGGAACCTTAAACCTAAAGTCTCTAAATAAATAACTGACAGTTTTGCTCATATTAAATACCTTTTCCTAATTTAATTTGGAAAACTATGCAAACATAAAATGAACACTATATCCGTATTTACGTATTTAAAAACATGTTGTACATCAGCATTCTTTGGGGTTAGTTTGACTGTATCACGAAATATTAACATTTTACACAAATGTGTTTAAAATTTTGGTTATTTTAGATCACACTATTAGGCCCACTTCCAGGACTAATAAAGGTTTATCATATTTTATATCAAATTTTATAATCTTTAATAAACATAGAAAATAAACATGCAGGGGGAGGGGGTGATGTCACAGTATTCTATTTGAATGGAGGTCACTAAAACCATGTTTATGCACAGCTTTCTAGCAAAATATAGCTCACATTGTTGTTTATTTCATCTTAATGATGTGTTTACATCTATGCACGCATATTGTTGGTTGCTTGGTAAAACAATACCAACCAATTATCAACTGCAAATGAGAAGTCTAGGATTTCCAAACCTGAGATGGAAACATGTTATTCTGCAATAAGAACTTGTCTTGAATTTAGATTGGATGTTTGTGCAATCTGGCACCTCTAAACAATTTAACACATTTATATGCTGTTTACAACTCCCAATTAAAGTCTATTTAAAAAAATGGGTGTATTTCACAAGGTCTACTGACACATTCTCATGTTTTTAATGAGCACCATGTTTTTTTTACCCATGTGTTCGACTGAGAACAGTTTGAGTTTTACCTTGAAGAGTCCATGTCTGTGGCTGTGCTGACCAAGCCAAATCCCACTGCCCGCCGTCAGCTCCATCTGAGGAGGGTCTATCACTCTCTCATATATCCTGCCAATCAAACACACACACCGTGATCAGTCACAATTCATTCCTACATGACTGTTTTCCAGCTTTTCTTTCCAGCTTATAATTAAACAGGCTGAATCTGTTACTGTGCCTTTGCTTTAAGCCTGATATATGTAAATGAGCTCTGTCCTGATTGGCTGTCCTGCACTGTATTAAAAAAGCCGAGGTACTGATGTTGTACTGATGTGAGGATATGATTGTATGAGAAAGTGAGGTCAGGTTTCTTATGCTGGAACACTGCTGTGAAGATTTGATAGCAGAATTAGCGAGACTCCACAGCCCAACCCACGGAGATGTTAATATCTAATCTGTGTGTGCAGTAACCAAAGTAAAGCACATATTCCTGCATTAATTATAAGCCTCTGACCATTCTAAAGGTCAGGTTTTTAATGAAGGATGATGCAGGGGGCGCTAGGGAGCACATTAAAAAGCTCCATCTCAGAAACCCAGCAGAAACACTGATCCACAAACAGTAAACAACACAGAGCAAACCCAACAGAGAGCAGTGTGTGTGTACATGTCGACTCTTTCTCCTCTCTGAACACCTCTCTCTCTCCTGTGCTCTCTCTCTCTCTAGAGAGAGAAGAAAGAAAAACAGAAGAGGGATGAAAAGAGAGAAGGAGAGGAGAGAGACAAACACAAGAGTAGAGAAAGAGAGAATGAAAAGAACAAAATGCTAGAATGAGAGTGAAAGGAGGAAAAGGAGAGTCAGCCATATGTGAGGCTTAGAGAAAAAAGAGAGAAGGAGAGACAGAGAGAGAGAGAGA
>JBBPDB010000023.1:6642216-6658435 GCA_037974465.1 Brachypetersius altus | reverse complement strand
TCAACGGCAGAACGGTCACCGTATCAGCATTCAGCACACAGAACACACATATACTGTTAACATTTTTTAGAGAAATTCAAACAGGTTGCACGACAACAATTACATGAATTTGCACCAGTGCTCCCAAATATATTTTGAGGTCGCATAAATGAAATTTCGGGAGCATATGCGATCAAAATGGTCGCAGTTTCGAGCCCTGATTTCCATCCCTATCCTTAATCAACCTAACCTGCAGCATGTCCTTTCCATCTATCGTCTATCTCTCTGCATGGCCAGACTGCACAAATCATTCTCTCGCTCCTTACTGTCCAATCATACAAGGACATACAAGTTGTCATACGCCCTTTCTTTGGCCTTTGCCACCTCTACCTTCACCATATGCTTCATCTCCATGTAATGCTGTCTTCCCTCCTCAGTACTCTCATTGTCCCACTTCTTCGTAGCTAATTTCTTTCTCTGTATTCGCTCCTGGACTTTTTAATTCCACCACCAAATCTCCTTATCCACTGTACTCCTTCCAGATGACACCCCAAGTACCCTCCTACCTGTCTCCCTCATATCTGTTCAATCATGTGGGAGCACCTCCTGGTCACAAAGAGCCTTTCTCAACTCCTCCCTGAAAACCTTGCAACACCCTTCTTTTTTCAGTTTCCACCACCTAGTCCTCTGCTCCACCTTTGTTTTCTTCAGCTTTCTCACCATTGGTTTCATCCTACAGACTACCTTCCTATTTTGTCTTGGTACACTCTCACCGACCACTACCTTGCAGTCACTAATCTCCTTCAAATTACCAGGTGGACTACATTTCCATGAGATGTAGTCCACCTGTGTACTCCTCCCTCCACTCTTATATGTTCCTGTCTCTTCTGGAAATAAGTTTTTACAACAGCCGTTTCCATCTTTCCCTCTTCGTTCCTCTCCTGGATTCCAAACTTGCCTATCACTTCCTCATCCCCTCTGTTCCCCTCACCAACATGTCTGTTAAAGTCTGCACCAATAACCACTCTCTCAAGTGCATCAAATCATCTAGCTCACTCCAGAAATTCTGCCTCTCTACTAGCTCACATCCTCTCTTCTAGCTGACATATCCAACATCGTTGGCAGCCATCATTACTGCTCAAAGGGAATCGACTTTCATCAGAGAATACAGCTCTGAGGCCTACTGGATCCTTAAATCCTAGCGTAGCGTCTTAGCGTAAATCCTCCCTCTATGATGCCTGTGCTTCGTGGTGTGGTCATGTACCCTTACAGCTCGTCTAGCACGCAGACCAGTCAGATGTAAATGGTTTTGAATTATCTCATGTGACACTTGGATGCCTCTCACCTTCTTTAAATGTGCCTGGAATTGAGTGGCATTCATCATCCAGTTCTGCACGACACTGTTCATAATGAAGCGGTTATCAGTGTGGAATGTGACCAAGGGTGTCCACTTCTATGCCCTTTTGTGACACTTCCAGTCTCTCTCGTCTCTGTTGTAACCTGTTGATGACAGTCTGTGACACTCTAAGCTCAGTGGCCACTTCCGTCTGAGAACAATCTGTTTGAAGCCTCGCAGTGGCGAGGTACTATTGATCAATTGTTAGGTGTCGTCTTGGTCTCATGATGTCAAAATGTGAACAGAATGATGAGGAAGACTGTTTAAATACTAATTTTGATTGAACCTGGAAATGAATTGGGCGATTCATGGATCAAACACAGCAAGTTGTATAAGAACTACAGAAACATTGAACACATGAATTCAAACGTGTAGGGAAGTTCACATCAAATTCCCCTGTAAAGGTTATAGTGCATTTCAGGTTCATCCTGACATTTTACCCAAAAGCCGATTATCCATAACTTTTTTTGAGGTGGGTGTGTATGTTGTTTTTTAATTTTACATTTATTTATTTATTTTTCTTTTAACTCGTCAATTTCATGTACCGTTTGTTTGCTCTCTGGTCGATAAGTTACACCCCTTGATGGGTACCATTTTTTAAAGTGTTATTGGAATACTATGGAACCAGTGTTATTTAGTATTCCATTGTCTTACTATGTGTATAATTCTTGAATAGTCAAATTAGTATTACATTCTATGAATATTGATTATTTAATATGATCTAAACATGTAATTTTTAAACTGACAAGAAGAACAGACAACTTTCAGGTGTGCAGAATCATTATGCATTTGTTGTCTGGTCCTCTATGGCACCATTGCCTTTTGAAACATTTTGTGCACCATGACAGCTATTGTTCAGCTTTTGTTCTTGTTTTTGATTTCCTCACTTGGCATTTGTGGAGGGTAGATTAACAGAGACACAGTCACTATGGCAAAGGCTGAAAGGGGAGAGTGGAACAAAGAGCAGTCTTGCAGCATTGTAAGCTGCTCGAACCAGACAGACACATTACTTCTGTAGTTATAGTTAGTTCTGCTGTTATGCCACTTCTCACTGTTGCCTTTGTGTGTGTGTAAAAAAGAGTGTGAATGTGACTTTGAGTATGACAGTGTGAAGGTTTTAGTTCTTGGACTGTGCATTGTCAAGCTGAGGCCTTCAATTATGGTGTTAATTAGTGGGGGTCCTGCAGGCAGTCATCTGTTGTGAAGGTCTGTTCTGTGAAGTAAGAACTCAGAAAGAGGCCGAGACATGTGGTCCTTTTAGTAATAGTACCATCTAATCATTTTTCATTCAAAACTGTGTAGGGTATTCGTTATATAATATAATAGTATATCAACTAAAAAGTAATATTAAAAGTGAAAATAAGCAACAAAAAGCAAGTGCATAAACAACTAAAAAATAAAATAAATACACGCAGTGGTTATGAAGGTACAGAAATAATACGTTGCCATGTTTTTTTTTACAGCTGGCTATAATAATCTGGAGGTGGCAGAGTATTTGCTGGAGCATGGTGCAGATGTGAATGCACAGGACAAGGGCGGCCTGATTCCACTCCACAATGCTGCTTCTTACGGGGTGAGTGCACTGGGCCTGAAGTGCCCCAGAGAGCTACTGGGAAACATTTCCATCTGCTGACTGTGCAAGTTCAACAAGGCTGCTTGTGTACACTTGTGTAAACAAATAGGAACTTCCAAAGACAGCAACAGACTGAAACAGATGTAGACTGAATAATCCATGCGGATGCTCCTCAGGAAGCAGTGGCGCAAGAAACTTCGTTTTAGCGAAGATCACAGCATCCATTCATTCAGCTAATGAGTGTTTCAGTGAACATTGAGTGTGTGTATGTGTGTGAGAGAGAGAGAGATGGCATGGCTGTGATTCTGAGGTCCTGCCAAGAGAATTTCAGATCATTCACTTTTAATGGGACAGTGTGACTCATTATTTTTTCAGTAGGTTTCAGTTCTCTTTCCATGGGAATGCTGCCTTTGATACCTTGTAATAACCAAAGATCCAGGAAACCCCATCTAGTTGGAGATGCAAAATCTAAAGCAGAGATTGTTTTTTCCAATATCTGTGGAACTTCACTCTTAAAAATACATGTGCCAAAAGGGAACTCTACAATTCAATAGAATAGGCTTGTCACGATACTGAATTTTTAAACTCGATACCGATGCTAAGGATGGTACTCGATACGAGATTTGATACTACAGCGGGAGAAAAAACAGACAGAAACGTTTTAAACAAAAGAATTAAAGTGTGACTAGACAAACAAAATGCTCTGTTTTCTTTGTCTACTCAAAATTATACAGCGTCTTTGGGTATTTAAAAAAGCGCTTTATAAATTAAATGTATTATTATTATTATTATTATTATTATTATTAGTCTAGTCAAGTTTCAGTCGACTAAAAGTCTGAGCATTTTTGTCTGAATATTATTATTATTATTATTATTATTCCTGAACAAATATAGTCAACACAAGCAAATCAGAAAAATTTAGGTTCAGCTTTTTTGCATTAATATGGGAATGGCTGCTTATAAAAATGTGTGTGAGAGAGAGAGACAGAGAGAGAGAGACAGAGAGAGAGACTTGGTGTGTGTGTGTAATTTCTCTCTCCCTGGCACAGTATTGGCAATGCTCCCCAATGCCCGCTGAAATTTAAATTGTTGTAGTCTGCCGGCTACATTCTTGTTTCCCACATAGCTGATGGTTAAGTAGTTTCTCTGTATTTATAAACAAACAAAAACACAACTGACACAACATGTTTTAAAATAGACTAATACTGCACATTTGTTTTTAGACTTTTAGGCTTTTGATTATATAATTGGGACTCAATTACACTATCACACCCCCTCCAGGATACATATATAAATTGCTCTGTTGTAATTAACCATGTTGCACACAACCAAGCCCGTGGTATTGCTTCAAAGAAGGGACTAATTGTGATTTTCCTTTGTAATATAAGTGTGTGAATGTAATGTGGAAATGATTCTGCCTGTACTGGCTTATGCAGTTGTTAGGTGTTTATTCCACTTGCCCTGATGGGGATGTTTTTGGATCTGTGATCATGTTGGACCATGCATCAGCTTGCTGGTTACATTACAGAGTTGGAATGGGACACTCCAGGGTCCATGCTCAAGCTCTTGTGGACATTCAGTGCTGTCCAGGATGCCCACCCAGAGACAAAGCCTCTTCTGCCTCTTCCTGCTACCTGATGATTGGTACAGAGAATGCTGCCCTGGGCCTGGCTGACAGAAAAAATAGCCCTTGATTGTCTGTAGAAAGCTTAGGGAAGGATTGGTGGGCAGCTGGCCCTGGTTGACCTTGCGTGGGCCTCCCTCTTTTCCCATGGCTGTGTATGTTGGATCTGTTAAATCTCAGTGAGCACAGCCAGCAGATCGTAGATCCACACTATTGCTGCTTTTACTGGTGACCAAGGGCCAGGCCAGGACAGCCTGAGAAAGCAGTGCATACAAACACCACTGCTTGTACAGGGGCATATGCCTTCAGACCACAAATATGTAGCTGCCTTTCTCACCTAAGTGAATTGAACTTCAAATGTTATTTGTCATATGCATGAATCTAAAAAAAATCTCAAACCACACTGAGAAATCTCATTTATGCAATTTTCTTTATTACATCATTGGCCTTTGCTAAGTCATACTCTGTGAATATTGTAATGTACAGGTTAATTTTTTAACTTCATGTTCTAAATAGGCCTGGGTGAAT
The DNA here is from genome assembly GCA_037974465.1 of Brachypetersius altus. Classification (NCBI taxonomy): domain Eukaryota; kingdom Metazoa; phylum Chordata; class Actinopteri; order Characiformes; family Alestidae; genus Brachypetersius; species Brachypetersius altus. The sequence continues at coordinate 6,653,335 of JBBPDB010000023.1, read as the reverse complement.
GAAAGCTGACAGAAGTAGAAAGCATTTCAGAAAATGAGCAAAGTCCTAAGGACTAGAATGTTGACATCATAATTTCACATCCACACATATATCAAATGTAAGCCTCTCCAACTTTGGTGCTTTAAATAATCTAACTATCTGAGCAGTGATGTGGCTGTACAGTCACTCATTTTCTATGTCTAAAAAAGTTTATCCAAGCGATTGGATGTCTATTTTAGCTGGAAATAAAAGACAAATATTGTCATAGTTACAAAGGATTTTTAAGGTGATCATAATGAGTGTCTACATAAGTCATTAGAACATTTTGTAATCAACATTCTTAATCAATGAAAAAAAATCATCTTTGGTATGGACAAATTGTCTTTTCTTTATTTGAAATTGAATTTTGGACCATAGTTGGATAGAGATACTCAATCACAATGTATTCCCATTTCTTCCCATTACCAACATAGCCTACTCTCCACAGAGAATTGTAAGCTTTTCTCTTAGTTATTGTGCATTGTGCCCTGTATACCCTGTATTGTGCCCTGTGTTCAAATTTCCAGCAAACACTGCACCTCTGCTATAGACCTTCACCCCTGGGTTTGATAAATGAGATGAATGCGCTTAAGTTCTTGTATGCTTGGTCATGGTTCTGAGTCATCACACTAACCCCCACACTAACTGACTGGAATTTTGGGGCTCAAATATAGATAGATGAAGAATTTTCAGAAACTGTTTTATGACCAGCTTTTATAAACAGCAGGTTGTATTGACATTTTTACTCCTCACTCCTTGTTCCTCAGCATGTTGACATAGCAGCACTTCTGATTAAATACAATACCTGTGTGAATGCTACGGATAAGTGGGCATTCACCCCTCTGCACGAAGCTGCACAGAAGGGCCGAACTCAGCTGTGTGCGCTACTGCTGGCCCATGGAGCTGACCCTACCATGAAGAACCAAGAGGGCCAAACACCACTTGACCTTGCTACGGTAGTATCATACACACACTTTTTCACAAACACACAAATGTGGGCTCACTAGCAGACTGTGAGCCAAATCGAGAAAGTTGCTCTGCATTACACAAGTAACTTGTCTTTCAGTATATTCCTGTTTTCTGTTCCATGATTTAAAATGATCTGTATGTGAAAGAGATGTGAGCTTGTTGACATGATCACTTTCTTCACCCCATCTGTTATTTTTCTTTTGTTCAAGCTGTATCAAATTGTAAAGTTATCACATGTAGTGTTACTTCTCTGATTTCTAATACGGTGACACATTGTGTCTCAAAATGTGTCAAAAATCTTGGATAACTAACTTTCTACACCAAGTACAGAAACAATTCATGCTTCAAGCTAACTGCATTAGTCATATAGCTTCAGTACAAATCTAAAGAAGCACATCAAAGGGCATGAATGTGAATTTTATTTTTTTTGCCTATTATTTACATCTATAGTTATAAAAAAACTAGCCATTCATAATCAGAAATGAAGATTGGCTCTCTCCTGCTTTATGTGTAGGCTGATGATATCCGAGCGTTGCTGATTGATGCCATGCCCCCTGATGCCCTTCCCAGCTGCTTTAAGCCTCAGGCCACAGTGGTCAGTGCTGCAGTCATTTCCCCTGCCTCTACACCCTCCTGCCTGTCAGCTGCCAGTAGCATTGATAACCTGGCCGGACCTCTGTCTGAGCTGACTGTGACTGGAGCCTCAGGGCCTGCTGATGGGGCCACTGGAACTGAAAGGAAAGGAGAAGGCGAGAGTAAGTAGATCTTGATTACAAATGAGTTGACATACCTAGATGTAGTAGTATTTTGTGTCTGGAGGTGTTTTCACACTTGGAGAATTTCAGATTTTCAAATAAATTTGGAGCCCTTTATCGTGAAGGAGAATGGCTGCTGTTGAGTTTGTTTAGTAAATCAAAACATAGTTCTCTTAACAGTGATAGAATCCAGGTAATAGTGCTTTAAAGCTGCAAATCTGTCTCAGCCTATCAGATCAATTATGATTTTATAAAGTGAATTGGCCCAAAACCTTTGATAATTGTCTTGTAAAGGAGTTGAGGTGTGAACAAGTTGTCTGAGATCTGGAATTCTCCTTAAAGTTCACACTGTGAAAACAAAAAGCTTTGAGACTTCCTTTTAGATTTACATTTGTAATGTTAACATACAATTTTATACAGTCAAATAATTAACATTTATCTGCACACTTTTAATAGATTCCTAGTAATGTTTAAATATCCATGTTAGTTATATTCAAAAAACATATCCATGTTAGTTATATTCCAAATGAATGCAGAAGGTTAGAAAATGAACATGAATGAACAAAGAGGAATATTGTTGTTATACAAATTCTCAGAAATATCGAATCTGCTTTGGAATTTTACTTGCTTTATTCTTAATCAGGTCATTGTTTCTTGTTTCAGTTGCTATCCTGGATATGAACATCAGCCAGTTCCTGAAGAGTCTGGGACTGGAGCATTTGCGGGATATTTTTGAGCGGGAACAGGTGACAGCAATACTCTGTATAAAATGTTGCAGCTTTCCTTCATTCTATACTACTAATGCCAGATTTCTGGAAACGCTAATCTTAAAAGTCTCTGAGTGTCCAGAATCTACATTTACACCAGCTTTGTCTTGCTGTCTTTCTTGCTTGTTCTTGTTATTTTTGGGGGGCGCACCACTACAGTGCTATCACTGCTGAATATTTTGAATAATTTACCTATTGTTTTAATATTGATACAAGTGTTTTAAGCAAAACCATCAAACTTTACTAAACAATAGCTAGAAGATAAAGACACCCCTTAGAAATACAGTGAGAAATATACAAGAACATTATGTTGAAAAACATTTAATTGATTGTATTCTTTTATATAATAGAATCGAAGCGGGTGTTCGATTTTCCCCGTCTAAACACAAACACACACATACACACACAGCGGGTATGGTGAAAAAGCTAATCTTAAAAGTCTCTGAGTGTCCTGAATCTACAAAGCCCACAGCATTTCTCTCTTGGTCCTAACAGAGCTAGCGCTAGTGCTCACTCTGTTAGCCGGGACAGGAGAGTTTAGAAAACCACGCCTACTTTTGCGCTGAGCCCCGCGGCAAGTGCGGCGCTTTCTCGCTGTTTTTTGAGAGGAAGCGCAAACCTCGCGGCGAACGCAGCGCATGCCGCGTTCGGTCTGAAAGCCCCTTTAGACTAACAGCTGCATTTCTCTACATCCATTTGAACCTCCTCTCATCTTTTTTTCAAGAGACAGGCAGCTACAGAATTGTCCTTCATGCCTCTCAGCAGGGCAGCATCTCAGACCATCATGTCTTCGTTGGTGTCTCAGTGGGGACTGTGTGTATGTTGACTGAAGAGTACAGTGTTTGCTGACAGAGGCAGAGAGAGGACAGAAGCTCCTGGCCTAATAGCCTGCGGCAAGCCTATCATGGCTATGATGTATAAGTAGGCCATTGAAATTGGGAGTGTGCAAGATGATGGTGGCTGACAGAGGGAGACGCCGAATAGTAAAACTGCAGGGTTCTACTTCACCTCCCCTTGTTGCCTCCACCTCCTACTGCCATATCTGCCACAAGCTCAGCATCTCTCTCTGTGGAAAGTCTGTAGGATCACAGCTCCTTCTCTTTCTGACTGTCGCATGCATTACCATTAAATAGTCATGTTTGTGTGTGTGTGCTAGGAATTTTCATATGATTAAAGAGTGCCTTCTGAGTCACACATTTTAATCCTCATCCAAGCTTTTTGTGTAGGAGGGATATTCTATATGTGAACAGGCCAGAGCAACGGTGTAGGTTTGGATTTCTGTGATTTTAGTGCACAGTCATGCCCAAAGTGCCTCAGAACAGGCTGCCATTGTTGCCCTTTTCTTTACTTAATCACATTTCCTCTACTTCTCCCACTTCAGATTCTGAATTTCTGTTACTGTGTTCCTGTTGGACACTGCTTGCCTTCCTGTGATTGGTGATCTGTGAAATAAACTCCAGTATCACTGTGTATAATTTGCTCCCTTTGGTTGTGTAGATCACCTTGGATGTTCTGGCTGACATGGGCCATGAAGAACTAAAGGAAATTGGCATCAATGCATACGGTCACCGCCATAAGCTCATCAAAGGCATCGAGAGACTGCTGGGCGGTCAACAAGGTGTGTGTGAAACCATTTTGCTTTAGTTTCTCTAGTTTAGGGCTGGACAATACCTGAAACTTTTTTTCCTTTGATTAGGAAACTTTTTTCCTTACATCATATTCTTGTTTAAAAATTACAATTTCAGATTCCTTAGTCTCTCATGCCTTGTTCTGTATGTTAACACTTTTTGGTCAATAACTGTAGAGAGAATAGAATATTAATTTATTATTTCAATTTAAGAAGTGTATTGAGTTTGCTGTTCTTTCATAGCATGTGATTATCACCCATTAATCACATGCTATGAGTCAGATTGCTTTTCAGTCATCAACAGGTTTGTGTGTGTGTATGTATGTATCTGCGTTTATCATGGCAGGGTCCAACCCATACCTGACATTCCATTGTGCGAGTCAGGGCACAGTGCTGATTGACCTGGCCTCTGATGACAAAGAGTTTCAGTCTGTGGAGGAGGAGGTGAGTGGAGAGATGATGTGTTACTGAATACAGGAAAAGTTCTTGGAAACAGCTTTACAACATGAATGAGCAGAGCACAAACTAATAAATAATAAAATATTATTAAACTGGTCCCAATATAAAAGATAAAATCTGCTTTCTCTCAAATATTTTCCAGTATTTTCCATTCAAATAGTTTTTTTCATGAATTATTTTAGTCTGTACATGTTGCGTGAGACAAACAAATGGGCTTCACCACAGTTAGTAATGAGAGTTTATTTGCAGTGCATCCATTTTCCCAACCAGGTGAGGAAAAAAGGTTGGAAAAATATTAGTTAGACTACTCTGACTACGCCTTTTACCCTCAGAACAACAAAAGTCCCATTCTGTTAACATACCAGCTGCTTTCTATCAATTCACATTGGTAATACGATTCATATCCAAATAAATGTACATATCCATTTACAAATATATGTTAATATTCCACATTAATATGGTTTTTTAATGAAAAGTTTCGGTATTTTATCACACAGCAGGCTGTAAAACAGAAGAATCAAAATTTACTAAGTGGTAGCAATGTCCACAAAACGAAACATTATACTATTGATCCCGCTAATTCCCGCTAATGCCGTGGTTACGGTGTGAGTGCCGCTGACAACCTGGGACAGTCACAAATTTCACACACTTCTACTTTAAACACCATGTTAATGGCTGTAATACATCAGCATTTTGATTTTTAACAGTGTTACAACTGTGTTTTAAAAACTTTTTGTGCCTATGTATGTGCATGTATATGTACATTGCAGCTGCAAAGCACGATCAGAGAGCACAGGGATGGAGGCAATGCAGGTGGAGTTTTCAGCAGGTATAACATCTTGAAGGTAAGCACTAAACAGGATCATATAAATTAAGCATTCAAATTAAACATGTAATTCAGCTCTGGTTATTTGACTGTTTTCTGGGTTATGGCAATTACTTTGGGTGGTTTTGTGTCTAGGAAATCTAGGTGAATGTGTGTGTATGTGTGATTTCAGATCCAGAAGGTGGTAAATAAGAAGCTCAGAGAGAGATATGCACACAGGCAGAAGGAGATTGCCGATGAGAACCATAATCACCATAATGAGAGAATGTTATTCCACGGTACTGACTTGTACTGCTAAAGCCAAGCAATTTACACTGTCTAATTTCTTTCTTTGTACTAATTAACCTTAGGACATCTAGAGTTATTTCTGTTTTGCTGTGTGTGTTTTTTTTTAAATCATTATGCAATTATTCACATGCTTAAAACATTTTGACAAGGTAAAAATCTTAGCGACTTTTCTGGTCAGCAGACCGTTCTACGAAAACATATTGATCCTCTTTCTTTATGCAGGGTCCCCCTTCATTAACGCAATCATTCACAAAGGCTTTGATGAGAGACATGCCTATATAGGGGGTATGTTCGGAGCAGGGATCTACTTTGCTGAGAACTCATCCAAAAGCAACCAGTATGTTTACGGCATTGGTGGTGGCACTGGCTGCCCCACACACAAGGACCGCTCCTGCTACATCTGCCACAGGTACAGTTCCACAAAATACAGATCTGCAATTGTACTCAGACTGACAGCTCATTCAAATGACCAGGTGATGGTGCTGTAACTCACACTATGTGCTGGCTGCTGCTGTTGTGCAGGCAGATGCTGTTCTGTCGAGTGACCCTGGGCAAGTCCTTTCTACAGTTCAGTGCCATGAAAATGGCCCATGCTCCTCCAGGGCACCACTCGGTCATTGGCCGTCCCAGCGTCAATGGGCTGGCATATGCAGAATACGTCATCTACAGAGGGGAACAGGTGAGAAGGCAGCAATATATTCAGCAAGTTGTATTCAAAGCCAATGTTTTAGAAGGAGAGAAAAAAAAGTATTGTACTTTTTATCATGGAAGAAAAGGGTTTGACTGAATATCTGCAATAGTAATATCTGATTATTAACCCCCTTGAACATTCAAGGCAGAATATTCAGTTACTAATCTTAAGTCTTTATTAAATAAGTACTATGATTTATGTTGAATCTGCTATGAAATGTGGTTGGGAGAGTGATGAAATACATACAATCCGTACAGTTTTACCAATCTAACCATATTTGTTATTTGAACCAATATATAATTAAATGTGAACCACAGTAATCCCCGCTATTAGGTGGTTAGGTTCCAACTGGGGGATTACTGTAATATTGAATATTTAAACCAGCCACTCAAAGAAATGTATAAGTGATGACCACCAAGGCCTCTTATATAAGGTGTCATGTTAGTTCATACCTCTACAAACTGGAACATTTTAGAAAAACAATCTTTATCCCTCTACATGGGATAATATAATATTTATTAAAAAATCACAACCCGTTTTACCCTTATTTAATCCTGAGGTCAAGATTGTAAGCCACAAATGGTGAATATGATAGGGAATTATTTGTTTGTTTGTTTTTTCTTTTCATCTATCATTGTCTCATAACTAACAAAAAAAGAGCATATTACGTATTTGTCAAAGTAACTTTATTTCATGCTTCTTTCCCTCTGTGGTTTTGTCCAGGCCTACCCAGAGTACCTCATCACATACCAGATAGTAAAACCGGAGAGCACAGCGCAGCCCCCTGCAGCAGCCGAGCAGAAGTCTTAGTGGCCCCCGGCCTCACCTGTCTGCTGTGACCTCTTGCACACCGCTCAGACTGTTACTCAAACACGTCACACACATTATGGCCTTCAGCACCTCCTTCAGCTTCAACACTTCCACTTGCCTTCCCCATAGACTTGTCATTCTTGCACTGCCTTGTTTAGTTGTCAGCCCACCCCTCAGTTTTTCCCCACAATGTTTACCTGGAAAAGTTGCCTTGGCCATCCGCAATCTGCCCTGGCACTCACAGATGGGCTGATAGTGGTGTGTGGTCTGAGATCAGGGTGGTGACCATAAAGTGCAGGGGGACTGTTCTGAATCATGTGTGAAAGAAAAGACAAGAAGTGACCTCTTTTCCACCCCCTTACATTTTAAAACTGTTTTAATCTGTTCCCCCAACAAGCGTTACAGTTCATGTAGCTTTTCTTTTAACTCTTGAATCGTGATTTGTTCTTGGTGTTTTGAATTATTTTAAAGTTAACTTACGCTATAACATGGTCCACATCACCGTTACACTCCAGTTTTGACTTTATTTCACTTCAGGATGTTCCGTGAAGCCACTCGGCTGCTGTTGTTGTGACCTTTTTAATTATTTAACAAACTGTTATGAAAGAAAGCCTTAGAAAGGTTTCTGGGTGGACACCGAAGGTGGACACACATGGAAACCAGCGCTATGAAAAAGCCTTTAAAAGCAAAACATTAACACATTTGGCATTGCACAGGAAGAAGCTGGTCAACATTTTCAACCCCCTTCCTATAGCTTAATCATAAATCACAACTTTTTAAAAACTTGCACTTTTAGACAGGATTTAAATTATTCTAGAGAGACTGATGACATTGAATACAGTATGTCCTGTTATGTACTGGTAATGTAATAGACAATGCCTTGGTGAAGCCCTCCGTACTGTTTACGAATGAAAGTGGGTTAATTAGGACTGTAATGAGTTGTAACTTGCTTTGCTTTCATACTTTTCCTGTTCCTATGTGACTGATTCTGTATGGCTCACTGTCATTATTTTGTTCTTCTGTGTTTTGGATAACATACAGAGCAGTTTTTCTTGTTCATTCCACTGTAATCTCTTGTAGAGATTATATAACTCTCAGACACAGTAATTTCTTTCCTTGTGTCAAACACTACTGACTTATCAACAGCATTGCTTGAGCATTCTCAGATTAGGTAAGAATGTTGAGTGGAAAAGGCGTTCAGACTTTTCTGTGCCCCTCATGAGTTTTGTGAGTGTGGAGTACTGTCGCAAATTATATTACCCTCTCTGGTTTGGTGATCCACTGTCATGGGAATTTGTTTTAATGATCCACAGAGGGCACAAATGTTCTTTGCACCTCTCGCCATGAAGCACACAGTCCAATAGTCACAACTTCAGCCTGACCATTCTGTTTTCTCACTTATCTAACGATTTCCTTTTTTGGTGTACCTTAACCAGACTCGGCAATGGGCTATTTACCACAGGCTATCTGCAGGCTTAAAAATACTCAATCATGTAAACCAGTCTTAATAAAGTACATATGTCATATATTCGCATTGTGCTGTGCTTTACATGCACCCCCACCCCCATGCTGTTCTTGTTCTGAGAGTTGATTTCTTTGGTGTTCCTTGGAAATTTTTATGAAGCTTATCTGATTTCAGATCAGGTGTGTTGTTTTGACCAGCAGCAGCACAGTTGATTTTGCATCTAACTTCCTGTGAGCTGAGTGGGCTGGATTGTTCACAGGTCAGAGTTGATTATACCAGGCAACATTTTTTTTTTTTTGTTCATTCTTATACAATCTCTTTTTTTTTTTTTTTAGAAATGTTGCAATTGCAAATGTACTGCACAAGGGGGCATTGGAGGCTCCATTTTCCTGGCTAGTCAGGTGATCTTACAAAAGATGTTGTGGTAATGATGCTATCCAGCTAATTTGAGAATTACTCTTTTAAATCTCTTGGCTATTTCAAAGATCTCAGAAGGAATACCAGATATTCATTAAAGAACCATTGTTTATTTAACAGTGGAAATTAAGGAATAAATAAACAAAATGGTAAGGTTTAAAAATGTAACCCTTCAGTATGATATCGCCATGGGCAGTCAGACTAACATTTCAGTTGACAACATACAGTAAAAAGTATTGCATTCATCAGTGATTGGTGACAGATCATGTCATTTACATACACTAAGTAAAGCTCTAATGGATGAAACAAATGCACTCAATCAGCTAGTCAGCTGTGTCTACTCTAACCATGTGCAAAACAAAACAATTCATAATACAATATTGCATCACTTAAAAGTGCTCTATAAAGGTGCCCACATTCATCAGGGAAGAATGAAGTGTAGGAGGAAATGTTTTAACCCCAATTGAATGTTTAAATAAACTCAAGGTGACCTGAAAAAAAAATAGATTCTTCTACAGAGCTGCATCTTGGCATTAAGTGGGAAAACTGCAAAGCAAACAGACTCACAGAAAGGCCACAAACAGTGGGTGTCTCAAACGTCACTTCAATTTTCCATTTTTTTCCCAGTGTATATCAAGGTGTCTGGCTCTTGGTAACTAGTGTGAACGGAATCACTCTTACATTAGTAAGGTTACAGTGGTTAGACCAGTCACCTATCAAAACATGCTCTCCACAGAGCAGCTGTACCATAATAATCTATCAAATGAGAACATTCCATACAGAAGAATTCCACAGTCATTATCTGTAAGGCATACAGCAGAAAGAATGGCAGAGTCTGCTATACTGTACAAATGAGTAATCAAACCTGAAATAAAATTCTATTAAAAAGCGCAACCATACAATGGGATGGATGTTAAGAGACAACAGTGCTTTGGTGGCAACTGGGAAGAGACACAGAAAAGTTATTGCTTTATTTTTGTGAGAGAACCAGAATTTGCGAGAAAAGTTCTATATTGCAAATTGAAATGCTTTTCATCACTTTGCAACAGTTGCCTGACAGTCTGCCTTTGAATAGTATATGATTCTACAGGTGAAGGCAATGTGCAGGACAGTTGCCCAGAGGAGCCTGCCAATGTCCTGTACCTTCTTTGTGCAAGGCACTGAGCAAAAATAAAAACCTTAAATGAAAACATATACTGTCCCAGAACTCCAGTAGGTCTGTCTCTGCTGAAGGAGCTCAGTCTTTCAGTCTTCTTTCCGGTTTGGGGGAGGGGGAAGATGAACGGAAAGCCCAGAGAGTCTTGTCGCATTTGAAGGGCCTCCTGCTTTCTGTCAGAAAGACAGAGAGGAAAAAAGAGGAAGGTAAAAGAATAAGCATCCTCACCCCCATTTTTGTCCTCCAACTCGGCCTTTCCAACAGAGCAGGGCTTTGGAAGAAGCCTAAGGTAAATGAACAGAGATGCACTGCTCTCATAGAAAGTTTGACCATTCTTCTCTTATCTTTCTTCAACTTCAGCATTCATTGCCAGTGAAAGGATGACCACCTTACCTTATATCAATCACGCAAAGCAACCTTTTTTGTTTAGACATAAAACCAACCACAGTCTACTTAAGTTCTCTTGTTGAGCCAACCATATTTGCTATTGAGACGGATGCCCACCACCTCGCGTTCGCTGATGCTGGCAAACAAGGCCTTGATGCACCTCTCCTCATACACAGTCTGGAGGTCTTGCTGGCGAGAGCTTTTTTATCAGCAGCTGGGTGAGGTGGTGATGGGACTCTGGAGGTATGACAGGCTGCTGGACTGTCCGTGTGGGACTACGGACACAGGGAAGCTGAAGATGTAAGGTGAGTTTGGTGAGGAGGAAGACTTTGGCCCAAGGGTGGCTGAGGGACTGGCGGCCTCCACAGCACAAGAGGTAGCCAGCACCTGTGACTCGAACTGCAGCAACTGACCCATGAAGCTGAAGTTGGGCGAGATGATGCTGCGCCGCTGCTTGACGAATTCAAAGGCTTCTTCCAGACGC
>JBBPDB010000023.1:6589876-6609321 GCA_037974465.1 Brachypetersius altus | reverse complement strand
CACACATGCAAACACACACACACACACACACACACACACACACACACACACACACACACACACACACACACAGTATGTATGAATTCTACTTGCTGCCTAATAAAAAGGTCATGGTATTCCACTAAAGCCTAATAAAAAAGGTTGTGGTTGACTCTAAAGGGGGAGTTGGTGGGCTGGGTGTGGAAGATTGGTTGGTTGATGGCCAAAAGAGGAAGCAGAACGTGAGATGGTACCTTTTTTTCTTTGCATCACCTCTAATCATCACACTCAAAATAAAGTCAAAATCTGATCACTGATAAAGCACTGAAGGCTATCCGAAGCTGACTGTGCAGCATCAGATCAGCTATGTCCTCTACTACATCAGTGTCACTGCTGTGCTGAGAAGTATCTACCCTCAATAATACATACACACAGGGTAGTTGTACCTACTGAAGCGGGCTGTGAGGCTCCATAAAAAAGTATTAAGTAAGAACAGTACTAGGTGCAAAAATGTAACTGACTGCTACAATTGCTTAGAATTACCTGGTGTTTGCATGTTTGCTAAAGTAGGTTTGTTATTGTCATTTCAGCCTATGCACAGTACACAGTGAAATAAAACAACATTCCACCAGGACCACAGTGCAACATAAGAACAAAAACTGAAACAATCCATGATTGCATAAGTGCATACTGGACAAAAAAGAACAAGACAGAGAGAATGCAAGAAAAATACAAGAGCAATAAAACAATGTTACAGGACAAGACAACATACAGTGGATGAGGGCCAGATGATGTGTGGTTGGGATATTATGCAAACTGCAGGGGGGCCCAGTGATGGGTTCAGCTGTGATTTTATGTGCCTCATGACGACCCTCTTAAAGCGCTTCATGATGATAGTGGTGAATGTGAATGCAATATGGCGGTTATCATTAAAGCAGGAAACTTTTTTGGCACATCTGAAGGATCTGAAGCACAGTGTTGTCTTGTCTGGCAGTCTTGTACTGGAAATGCTGAGTACAGTCCTCTCACATCAGAAATGGGCAGACAGAGTACATGTTCATTGGGGACAGAATTGTCTTAACCACCGCCATGTTGCTTTGTGCTTCAATCTGTGCATTGAAATAATTTTTTCCTCGCCACTGTCGCCGTCACCCTTGGCTTGCTCATCAGAGGAATTTCATTCACACACATTCATACACACATTTATTTCATTTTGTAAAGCTGCATTGTGACAATGACCATTGTTAAAAGCGCTATATAAATACAATTTAATTTAATTTAATTGAATTCAGTGCATCTGGAAGGGAGGTCTCACCATCACAAGCAGGTGAAGATGTCCTGTAGTTGGTCATGGCCTGGATCCACAAGAATGGGCCAGGAAGTGGTCATGGAAATTCTGTGCATATGTGCACTTGACTGCTCTGATGGCTCAGGAAAGGTTGACTCTTGCTGTTCTCAGGGCAGCCATATCGCCTGACTTGAAAACAGTGTCTTGGGTTCTCCGTAGCATGTACCTCTGCAGTTATCCACTGTGGTTGGGGTGTGTGGTGATGGTCTTGGAGGCAGTAACATCATTGATGCACTTGTTGATGTAGTGAAGTGTATTCCTCTGGCCTAAATATATGTCAAACGGTGTGGTTAAAATAGTCAAAAAGAGCAGAAATGGCACCTGGGGCCAGGATGTCATCTGCTTCAGAACAGGCTTGGCACAACTGACAAGCAGTTTTTATGTTGCTATTAGCTTTACAGAGATGATGGTTGAGCAGCTGAGTTGGGGGTGGGGCTTAATGTGGTACGCACCAGCAATGTTTGTGTAAACACAGTCCAGCATGTTCCCCCTAGTTGCAAAGTCCACATACTTATTGATTTCAAGGACTTGAGATTTGCATTGTTGAAGTTTTCGAGCTCACTGATGGCTCTGTGAAGTTCGTCCAGTGCCTTGCTTGTATTAGTGCTGGTTGGGATGTACACTCCAACTATGAGCACAGTGATTAATTTATGAGGTAAATAAAATGGTCTACATCTAACAGTCACAAACTCCAGCAGTGTAGAGCAATAACTTAAGACGAGCACAGTGTTCATTCACCATTCACTGAACTATCTAGCTCAGAGACCAATGGGAGAAAGGCAAGCCAGTGTGATGCTCCGTAATGTTTTACTGGGAAACTTGGGGTCCTGGCATTTATGAGGATGGTATTTTAACACATACCAGCTGCCAAAACATTGCTATTATACACCCCTTTAGGGTAGCACTAATATCCCACAATGGCAGTGGTCTCTGTAGTAAGAGAATGAACCCTGCCTCATAGCAAATATTTTTCAGGAATGGTTTGAGGAACATGACAACATGAGTTTTGGCTTGGCCTCCAAATTCTCAGATCTCAATCTGTGACATGTGCTGGAAAAACTAGTCTGATACATCCAGGCCCTACTTTCTTAGACATCAAGGATCTGCTGCTAACATCTTATTGCCAGAAACCACAACACACCTAGAAAGCTTTGATGGGTCAATACTGTTGTGGTAGCATATGCGGGACCTACACAACAATAGGCATGTGGTATTAATATTATGATAAGTGTGTTTCTATTAAATTCTGAGTAACTGTTGCAATGCAGCACCATGTACTGCTTACATACAATGAAGTTTAAACAGTTACTATGTACTACTCCATGACTTGTGATTACTATTATCTACTAAACAAATACAGTAATCTAGGGAGACTAATTTAAGAATGTTCAGACAAAGGCTTTTTTTGAAATTGATGATTAGTGTGATATGTGATTAGTAAAAGCAAATATGCTCTCCTGATTAGGTAGATGTGCCTGGCAAAGCTTTACATCTGCAAGAGGAACTTTGGACTTGCAGCTCCAACAAGTGTACTTATTGGTTTAAGCAGAAGACTGTGCAGTGTGTTGAGGCCAGGAGTAATGAAGGATTAGGGTCAAAACATTTGTTCTTGAGATTCCTTGAACACTTTTTTTACATTGATACAAGATAGTCCCTGAGATAATAGATAAAAAAGCTTTATTTAACAAACCACACAATTACTTAAAAAATTAGAGGCCAAACTGAAAAAAGAGGTTTCATAGAGGAAAGACAAGATTAGATAGTCTAGCTCTGCACATTTAGTGTGTAGTATGTCCAAGATTTTTACTGAAACTACATAGTTTACTTAGGAGCTTAGATAAATAGGACTGCATGACTCCAGTGGGGTGGGTAGATTATGTCTGACATCATGTAGACGTACAGTACCTGAAACAGGACATGGTGAAGTGCTAAAGTGTTTTATGATGCTCTTTTAGATTAGGGACATTGTTATTATGGCTTGCCATAAAGATGTCCTCTTATGTCTGGTTTGTCTGGTTAAAGGTTCAACTGCTGGAGGGTTATCTTGATAATAATGAGCTTTCTCTTAGCAGGGACAGGCATATTAACCCACAGTAGATAAACAGTAGTAAACAGAATTTGACCTTGATTATTCTTTTTCGTCTTGACATATGCTAGCCATAGTGCCTCGTTATAATCCCAACCATTACTATTATGTTGTTATACGGATGCGTGCTGGAAGAATTAGCACTGATTTCTATTTTTCTCAGCCCCAAATGCCTGATAAGATAACACTGCCTCGATTTATAGAGCTACTACAATGACCTTTTTTTTAGGAATATCTGTCATTTTATAACAAGCAAATGTAAAATCACAAGTATGCTTTTTCTGGAAGTCAGTAACCCTTAACAAAGGCAGTGGACAAAATTAAATTATAATACAACTTAAAGGACAACTTCTAAATCTATCCTCTTTAGCATCCACTTAAAGGAAAGAACATGTAGTGTTTACCACTCAAACAACTCACAATTTTACAACTATTCAAGCTGACAAAAATCACTGGATGCACGACATTGCTAATGCCTCTCAATCTTCGGGGTGAAATCTGACTGAAACAAGCAGAGCCATCAGACTCAATCAGATACCAGTATATTAATTTGGACAAAGTGGACTAAGACTACACCAGCTCACAGAAAAGGCATTTCTGTACTTGAGATGTTACCGTGCACTGAGCACAGCTCCCATTGTCTGAATAGTTATTAATCTTGAAATTTTGATGTAAGTGTAAGCATATGCAAAGTGGTCTGCCTCTTGGTTATTTGTTAAAGCCACAAAGACCTGGGTTTTGTGTTGATTGTTCATATCAGCTGGAACTGTAGAAGCTTATGTTTTAGAGTAATTTTTGCATTATGTTCCATTGGTCTTGGCCTTGCAGTATCACCACAAAAGGCTTTTAATGTAGGCAGTATATCATTGGCATTTCTGAAGACTCAAATCATGATTTTTATGAAAATTGTGGTTTGCTAATACTTTACTTTATGCATTTCTATATTTGTAACATTTAGCCATTTTCAGGGCATTTTTGCCTATTGTTTTTATGCATTTGTATGACATTTTTGCTTTTACAGGGTATTAGACATGGAGTACATTTTCCATAGCCATTTCTGTAATTCTGTCGCTACACTAATGGCAATGTGTCACAGCATAGCAGCTATAAAGAGTCCGACTGAAGGTGCTGGCTCAATATGAAGCTTGCCAGTGTAATTCTCTTATTGCAAAGCCTATTCGACATCGCCCTTCTTTAACATGTTCTCCATTTGCTAGCAAAACAAGACAGTTTTGGCTTCCAGTTTTCACTTGGTGTTCATACTAATCAATTTTAGGCAGAAATATGCAAGTGGAAGCTTAGATAAGTGGTTTGTTCCAATGAACTGTCTTATTAGAGCAGGTTTTTCTGAAGCTCTTATAAACATTGCCTGTTTATATTACTGTAGGAAAATAATGCTTCATGTTTTAACAAAATATTCTGGCTTTTTCAGTGGAAATAGCATGTAGAAAACTAGTTTTAAATAAGATTTTCTTATATTAACATGTTATAGAAGAGAATGTTCAAACAACAGATTATTCAAATTCTTCATATCGAAAGATTCACTGAGTGTCGTTGTGGTGGGATTCAATCATCAACTTGTGTTACTATGAAAAATACTATGTTTTAGCCAATGCAGATACTGACACTGAATTCCACCTACACCAATAGGCTTCTACAGTTTTTAAAGGTTAAGCAAAATGTCAGTCAGTATCAAATTGGCAGACAGCTGTTCATCTTCTTCTGAAGTGTAATTTTGTAAGAATTGACACAAACAGGATCATTTTAAAATCATTTGATTAAAATCAAATCATTGCTATTGCACATTATTACAGCAATCTGGAAGGGTGCATTTGGGTTTTTGGGTGAGTGGGTAAGTGTGTTTGAGAAAGTGACACTATGCATTGGCAGTTTAGTTTGCTCAGATGGTCTGGACAAGTAAATAATAAAAGAGTATTAATAAAAAAAGTTTACCACCTTTGGTGTTGTAATACTTATTTGAATGATTGTTCTCTTTCGCAAGGTGTTGCACTATATTGAGCGAAACTCCAGTCTCAAATTTAAGCAGCCAAATGTTATGGCTTTCGTATTATAAGGCTATGTTGCTTTTGCTGTATACTGTCACATAAAATGAAGCACTGTGATTCAGTGATCCAGAGGGTAGGATGAATCTGCCTGCTCTGAGGGCCTGAAAGTGGTGAACTGCAGATGAATGATATCTGATCTTGGCAAGCAGAATTGGAAAGGTATCCCCTTTAATCTCCTAAAGATGATGTTTCCATTTTTGGTCAGAACTGGGACCAGTTTATTCTCTGGAGCAATAAATCCAGCTTTTCAAGGGTAATGCCACGTCACGTGAATTCTGGTCATAACATTATTTAATAGAGATCAGAGTGAATGTTTCTTTTATCAATTCCTTTGACTGCGCATGATCAGCTAGTTACGGGAAAATTTCAGATTTCATTTGTTTTGAATGGATCAGAAGAAGATGTGAGCCATCCTGTTTAGAGCAAGCCTTAGAGCTGTTTTTCACTTTTTCAATTTTTTTTATATTGTCACTGTAATTTGTTAAATTAGCACTCGGTTCACTGTCAAATCCATTATTAACCAATCAGTGCCCAACCGCACATCTCATGGAAGTGTGCTGGGGTTTGTTTGCACAGGCTGAAATGTTTGCAAATGGCAAATGGCTCATTAACATACTACTGCATAACTATAAAAACCCAGTTAGGGCTTGCTGAAGAATAGAAAACTGATTGTGCTAAGAAATACAAGAAAATATTGCTTTGAATGTTTTTGCTGGTTTATTGCTTTGTAATAAGTAATGACATTGCTTTTTCAGGTCTATCAAGTTTCCCATAATACATAGAGCTCCATAATCTGTGATTCACTTCCAGCAAATGGCAAACTTGTGTACACATGTCATCTACAATAACCCAGGAGCAGGCCTGATGTTGGTGCCTTTATACATATGGGTCTAAAAATACTTTCATTTTGTCAGGGATCATTTTTTAGGTAAAACAGGGATTTAGCTGTGCTGAACTGAAACATACTTTAGTTCATATTATTCACTATTCTATTAGTACTTGTGAAACTGCTATTGGCTGAGAATGGGCTATTTCTTATCCTTTTCTGGATGGGTTCAAATTACACCAATATATGAAAACTTTGGTACAGAAATCAAAGCAATATCCTCCAGGGAACATCTCAGAGGTCTGGGATGTTTAAATGATCATGCTATTTGACTGTTGTTTGATCAAAATGAGATTTGTAAAAGTTTATTTGGGTTTGATATGACTGCAAATTCGTAAGGCACTTGCATATTTTTGGCCACACATATTCCCTAGTTCATCTCTAGCTCTACGGCTACGTCCTGTGCGCTCAGATAAGTCACCAAAAGATGATGGTCTAAAAATAATGCTGAACTGTTCTTTGTAAAAATAGATTAAATGGACATTTTGATTTTTAAAATTATAAACGTTTTGCCATTTGCCATGCCATGTATGAAGAGGTTCTGCTTGAAAAGACTGAATGGCAGAGGTCACTGTATTCTCTCGGCTTTGCTAAATCTGTTGATTGGCAGGGGGCATATAGTACTGAACCCAGTGCTCTGAACACTGTCAGCAGGAAGAGTCGTTAAGTGTCATGTTAGAGCACAAAAGTCTGAATACATACATCAATATATGTTTTATTTTTTACTGAAAATGAAATTTTCAGTTGCCCTTTATATTGTGTGAATATTTCATATTGAATTTTGAACAAGTGATGGTCTTGTAAAAACTCTTGTTACACTCTCAAACATTAGTGTATATCCGGGGTCACCAACATGGTGCCCACGGGCACCAGGTTGCCTCCAAGGACCACATGAGTAGCACAACTCACCAGTGAACAGCATCTAACATTTAATTATATCCTCTGTTCTAGTGTATCAAACTGGTGACCCCTGGCCTATATTAATAAAACAAACATTTCCATGCTTTTATAAAATATTAATTCAGTGTTATGTGCCATTCCACTCAGCATATATAGTCTAAACAAGGAAAATATGTTGGCCCATTATAAATGAAATGTTTTTTTTATTTTTACATATGCAGTACATATAATAACCATTTGATTATCTGTGCTGTACAATTTGATAAAAAAAAACCCACCTCAATTCTGTATGTATACAATCAATAATAAATATATGAGTCACCTTAAGTTGATGCATGTTTCAGATCATCATGATCCTTCATGACAAAAACATGACAGACATTGTTCCATTATTGTAATAGGACAAACGGAAAAGGAGCTATCTGAGGTGCAGGCACATTGCCTTTTACATGAAAAGCCCATGGGGATGGTAAAAAGTGTCATTTTTGTCAATGATATACAGACATAGATGGCTCTTAGAGACTAATTGCAGCTCTTAAGCTTAATAGCTTTAAAAGCCTTTGCTTGTCCTGATGTCAGCAGATGTTTCTTGTTTCTGGTGGAGTTGATACCTGTGTGAAGGCTAATTGCTCCAAGGCCACACAGCAGTGGAGGGCACATGGACTTCATTTAAGTGCTGCTCTGAAGGCATTATGTGCCTCAAGCTCTTTGAGTTTTTGCCTGTTTGGTCATTATTTCATACAGTGGACCAATGTAATTCATATTAATATCAAGTGTAATCCATGTTATAACTGTCAATGTATGTCATTATGTACTAACAATATAGTAAACCAAGCTAAAAACTAACCTTATCTAACTGTTCATATGTATAAAGTCTTAGTTTTGAATGACACATTAGACATTTTGAACACTGACTTTGCCTTGTACTCCAGGTCAGAAATGTTATCTGGACCTGTTGTTGAAACACTGTGTTTGTTTTAAGCAAAAGGCTTGAAGCCTGAGGCAAGAAATGGGCTGTCCTTTTTGGTGAATGTGTCTCCAAACACATAAGTCGTGAGAATCTGTTTTGACATATGGGGTGTATTACTGGACATTATGAGTATAATGTACCTCATAAAAGAGGGAACAGAGCTGAACTGGATTACTGATCTTATCGTACTGAGTCTTATTATAGTAAAGGTTCATGTGAACCGCTTGAAAAATGCCTTCTAGAAATGCTTGCCAAACTGGAGGTACCAAGAAAGCTTTCCTTTTCTATGAGACAGTGCCATTATGTGACATCATCTATATGTCTTTATTGGTTTTACTGATGTTCATATGTTCATTAGAGTGGATATTTCACATAACCACTGAAGTATCTGAACATCTGGTTTGTTAACTTGGTATTATAGAACACCTACTGTGGTATGTTTCATCTAGTGCCAACAACCTGCTCCTCTTTGAGCTCTAAACCTGCATAGTGATTGTTTGTTCTGCTCAGACTATGCTAAGCTCCTCTGAGAACCCCATAATTTAATTCCGCAAACTAAATTTCTGAGAATAAACAATGTCAATTTTAGTTATACTCAACAGGTGTTGTCCATCCTACAGTTAATGCCTACATGCCTTTTCGTTCCCATTTATTACTCGGACTTCCACCTGTCAGAATAGTCAAAACTGTGTTTTGATGATAATGTGATTTAGATTCTTTGCAGCCATGGGCGCTGGAACCATTATAGCTTTTCAAAATCATTTGTTTCATCCCCCCACATTTTGCTTGCTGGACACGCCCACATCCACATAAACGACTAGCTAGTGATCTTCCTTTATACAAATTTATTGTTTGCGGTTGGACTCATTTCAAAGCTAAGACTTATTTTCAAACCTCAACACAGGATTGAATACTGGATTATATTATGCTTGTGTCAAATCTCTTTGAATTCAGCAATCCTTATCGTCCCTGTCTTCTGACACTGAAAACCCACAGCCATGGGTCCACTTATGTTCAAAATTTGAGCTCAAAAGAATAAAAAAATAATGTTCTGTATGGTTTTTAGTAAAATTTAGTGCAAGCAGAGACACCATTTTGTTTGAAGAAATCCTTATTTTTACCACAGAATTATAACTCAACACCGCTTCTCTCCAATTCATTCTGTACAAAAGGCTCTGATCAACTGACTCGCACTTACTTTTAAAGAAAAGCAGCGTCCGTCTCCCGAACGTCTCTCCAATTTTCCCCTGGAAATTCTTATTTGCTGGACAAATATCCCCATCAAATGTCTTTAAATGTCCTCAAATATACTGAATTTGGTTTTCTGTGTGCATTTCACTTTGTTTCAGCATATGAAAAACATATTGTTGCGAGCTGGGCCTGTAAAGGGTTAATTGGGGTTATGTCTGGGTTATGGAGTGGCGTGATATGTGTGTGTGGGGAGGGGGTGATGGGCATCACTTGCCCATCACCATGGGTACTCGCAGTTCTTCTGGGGAGTATAAAAGGGGAGGGCGGTGTTTTTGCACGTGGTTGGAGAGTTAGAAGAGTTACAGAGAGTGTGTGCTGGAGAACTTTTGAAAATAAAAAAATGGAAAGACTGGATTATTCTGTCCCCGTGTCCCCTGATTCCACCGTTCGCCACAATATTTTTCCGACTGAGCACAGCAGGGTGCCTCTCTGTCTGCGTCTCTCGACTGATCTGGGAATGGTTTTTGGGCATTTATATCCCAGAGCATTGTTGTGGTTTCCTGTGATCCTATATATCACAAAAGAAACCCACAACAATCCTGTATATGTAAACTATAACTTCTCGGTAACTGGTAT
The DNA here is from genome assembly GCA_037974465.1 of Brachypetersius altus. Taxonomy (NCBI): domain Eukaryota; kingdom Metazoa; phylum Chordata; class Actinopteri; order Characiformes; family Alestidae; genus Brachypetersius; species Brachypetersius altus. Next base: position 6,599,259 of record JBBPDB010000023.1, on the reverse strand, counting down.
ACTTTCATTTCAAATGTTCCTTATTAGTTAAAAGCAAAAATATACCAATTGGTTAAAGTTTTAATACACCAATCATGGCATAAAAAAGGTTTTGTGTACATGTCCCGCCCACGGGACCACCTAGCGGACCAATTGCAGACTCATTTCATACTCGCGGCCCAATCAAAAGCCTTTGCGGCCCATCAGTGGTCCACGACCCAGTGGTTGAGATGCTTGACTGTAGACTACTTTGGCACATGGAAGGGGTCATAGATTTTCTGAGTATGGCCTGAGATAATGTGACGCACCTGTCAGTAATGATGCACTTACCATAGTTACCAGTCCCTGACACTGTGTACTTCTCCAGAGCCAACATAGTGTGACGTCTGGTCAGCCTCCATCTCGGTTGGTAAGAAGCCAATCACCAGAATATTAGGAGACTGAAGCTCTGGGCATGGGGTAGTGTGTTTGCAAGAGAGTGTATGGTCGTTAGGGGCTCAGGAGCCCAGCTGAGGAGAATCCACAGCAGCTGGGTTGCTAAGCACCTAATGACAGGACCACCTGTTGTTAGTTACTTGAGTGAAAGTAGTAAGTTCTTCTGTCGTGTGATTGGCTGTGTGTGTGTGTGTGTGTGAGTGAGAGAGTGTGAGTGGTTAAAGCCTGGCTGAACCAGAAAGTTGATGCATGGTCACCCAGTAACAACTTGGAATCATCAGTGTGAGGCTGGAGGGTTTTTGTTCTCTACAAAGACAAGGAGGGCCAAGGTGAGCCATAGCCCCACCTGGAGTGTGGCAGTCGATACAGGGATTTGTACAAAGTGAAAGGACCAGACTGTGTTTGTTAACTCACTGGGGTTCTAGTATTGAGAGAAGGTTCTCCAAAGAACCAGAGAGACCGTGAGTGCCGTGGGAGTGTCACGGGGAGGAAGGAGCACTTCCTCTGATGTTTATGTTCATTTACCTGAGCCTGAGCTGTTCAGTTAGACAATAAAGAAAATCGCTTGCTTACTGCTGTGTAGGAAAATCGCTTGCTTACTGCTGTGTCTTTTCGCTCAGCTGCCATGACACATAGGTAGTGTTCTCCCTAAACCTATGCCATTCGATGTGCTCAAAGCAGTCTTAAAAAGCAGAGAGGGCTCCTGGGAGCGAGATTTTAAATTGCTTTTGACAAGACACCTGATGTGCTGTCTGTATAGTGGGATCAGCACAACAGATATGTGGTCAGAATAGCCAAGGTGGGGATGGGACTGGTATGTACCAGTGACAGTGTAAACACAGACCAGCACAAACTCCAGTTGTGATGAGCAGTAACTAGAGACCAGCACAGTTTTCATACACCATTCAGTGTTGGGTTTTACTGCATAGAGCTACATTTCCATCTGAGCACAATGTTATCAAGATACTAATATAAATTTCACTGAGGGATATATCTCCATGAAAAAAACAGCAGTTTCTGGACACATGCTTGGCAGTCCACTGCATTGTCCAGTTAGCAAACATTCACAAGATATCTAGCCAGCTAGCATAGCATGGACCTGCTAGCATCTGATACAAATGTGAGCAAAGATAGGGTGTGCAAACTGACGGAAATTACATTTTTGGACCAAAGTCTTGGACCCAAAGGGATGAATGTGACTTAGCTTGACACTACCTTTCTGAGTCATGACACATATAATTATGTTAATCTCAGCAAATAAAGAAAATAAGTGCATTCATATTTGCAGAAAATTGTACATTTTAGTGGGCTCCTTACAAAGATTATTTATTTACACAAGGGAAATCAGCATGACATGCAATTTGCCTGGGGTGTTCAAACATTTGCATATGACTATATGTCTGTGTGTTTGCTCTGGATGTTTGACAAGAACACTTTTAGGGACTTGGTCAGTTTGTGCAGGGGAGGAAGAGAAAAAAAGGTGAAAGTAAGTTGAGAAATGTGAATGTCAAGAAGAACTGAGTGTGTTTGTGGCTTCTTTAGCAGCCAGGCTGAAAATTCCACAGTCATGCACTACCGAAACGCAGCAAAGCTTTCTACAAGACAAATTCACACAAGTCGGTCACTTCCACCAGCCTGCCCTAGTCTATTAAATATTCACTCTAGATTTAACATTGCCAATGTGCTATTAAGTGGTGTACTAATAAAATAAAGAATATGCACCAGAGACTTCACAAGTGAAGACACTTCATAAGTTGAAATTGTACTACACTACTACGAATCTATTTGGCTTTTTTTGGGGACAGGGGGCTGTTCTTTTATAAAACCTTTACATCCTGTGGAGGTACTTTATATTTTATAAGGCTCTTCACAGTCAAAAGTGGTTGTTCTGTAGCATCACTTCCCTTGATACTTGTTTTGCAGACTGGATAATGCAGAATCTGTCACCGAAGTTATTATAAGAGAAGACTGTGCCAAGTTTGACTGTCTGAAGCTCTACAGTGTGTGTCAAAGGTCTGCTGAGGTTCAGCAGCAAGTGCTGAGATATTACACACGACGTGATACTTTTAGAGTTTCTACACCACATTCTGCTGCTCCATGACTGATGATGTTTTAGTATCAGGTTCCTTCAGTAATTCAACTGGGCTTAACTTCCAGACTGCCGTATGAAATTTAAGTCCACTATAAAGCTGTTACAATACTATAACTCTTAAGGAAGTCCCTGGAATTAACCTCTGCCTGTGAAGAGAAAAAGCCAGAATGGATCAAAAGCAATAGCGTGAAGATTACTTTCAGGTGGGGTACAGAAAGACTGTGTATTGGACAGAACGTGTTTCTGTAGAACTTTTGAATTGAATGCTTTGTTTGAATATTGCAACCCTGTTTACTAGTCTTTTTGTCTGGACATTTCAACATCATTAGGTCATCTCCTCCAAACAGGCACAGAAAGTAAGGCAGGAAGTGGAGTGCTCCATCAAGAATGATGGCAAAAAGTCTGTGAACCTCTTGCATAATGTTTTTTCTGAACTAGGATAAACTGTGTTTAATGGTTTTGGATTGAATTCAGGAGCTTCAGTAGAGACGACTCTGCTATGGAATGTTATCTCTGAATCATCTGTTATGCTGTCTGTGTGACTTTATTGCATTTAAATACGTTATAAATAATTTAGTTTCCAAATGAAAAAAAATTAAAAATTTCACAAGAAGACCTTGAATAGGGTCAGATCTATCTTCATCATCTGGCAGCACTTTTTGCTGCTTTTGGGTTGCTGAAGGGGAAAAAGAAAGTTTCTTGTCAAAGAGGCAAATGTGGAGTAGAGCAAAGAAAAGCAGATGTGTTGATGAAACTGATAAGGAGCAGCATACACATCTCTCTGGCCAAATTTAGATTACTTCATTCTTGTATGTACATTTTGTCTAGCCAGATCAAAACACCTTATAACCATCTGGGCTTAAGTGGTGCAACTGTCTAAAGCTAAGTGTTCTCACCTCTGTTCCTGGAGGACTTAATCACACCTGGTTCAATTTGCCTGCTATTTGCCAGGTTTAGTGTGTGTGACAGGGAACACTACCCAGCTGTGCCTGACACCAGACTTGACAACTGACCTCCCTATTCTAAGCATTGGCCCTATCATCATGGCATTGCGAGTTTGAGTGATCTGTGTTTCGAAGTCCCAGAGAGCAAAGCCAGTGATGCTCTCTTGACTTTAACCAATCACTCAGCACTATGCTAGCCAGTGCAGGTGTCAGTCATTACTCTCCGCCAACCTAGATATGCTGTCCAGAGACTTTACATGACCAGATAGTCAAGGAAGCATGTGTTTGCCTTGCTTATGTTTTTTGAAACTAAGGTACTATAAGAATGTTTTTAGAGATGCTTACTGTCTTAGCACATAGTGTACACATAGTGTAAAGCAGAGGTCTGGGAAGGGTTACATAATGGTGTTAACTGAGTCTATCTGCTGTATTTCATGTTGTTAATCAGGAGCACTTGCATTGAGGTTCCTTCACCAGCTCTGCAGGAGCTCCTGAGACACAGATTCAATGGACAGGCTCACCAACCTAGGTACTGCACTATGATTTTGTCCATGTTGTGGTTGAACTTGTCTTGATATTTGTAATGTTGTGGCTGAACTTGTTGTCTTTGTTTTTGTGATGTATTTCTTGAGGAGAAAATGTCCACAGTATCAAGGAAAGGACGTTTTCCTCAATATCTGAGAAATCTTGCTTCCTGAAAAGTCCCCTCCGGCCATCCATGTCAATGTCAGAAATTTTGATGACATGTTATTATTATTACCATTTTCCCAACCACTCTTTCACCTTCATTATTAATCTGTCTTTTTGTGTTACTGTGCCTTTAAGGCTGATTATATGTAAATGATCTCCATTCTGAATTGCTATACAGTTTTGTGTCTCATATAAAAGCAGCCTAGATTTCTTAAAACATTGTCAGCAACGAGGTAGGGCTAAACGATATACAGGTTGTGGTGTTGTGGGGGTGGCATGACGACTCTGAATGGCATATAATCATTTACTAATAGGTGGGTGTGCTTGCCTGTGGTCTACAGTCTAGGCAAACTTAGTTATGCATGAGACACATTCATTACTATTAAAGTTCATTTTTTATTCAAGCACAACACAATTTATTTTCACCGGAGGTGTTCAACTCTGTTATTCGGATCAAGTCTGTGACCATTGATATCAACACTGTTTTGCTTTAAGATGACATTTCAGAGGATTTATTTTTAATGCTATTTTAAGAGAGAATGCATACCGTCTAGGACACATTTCATTTAAATGGGTTGATGTTTTTACTCTAAAACAAAAAGTCTCTATCTTGTTACATATGAGATTGAATGAAAGAATCTAGAGACAAAACCTCTTTCATGAAAGACAAGGTTTTAAATTATATTACGTTTGTTGACTATACATATTTGACCAAATTTGTCTCTTACAAAGTTAAATGATTTTTCAACTAGTACATTGTTTTTGGGTTTATTGAGGGTTTATTATTGTCTTCTTTCTATACTTGAAATGTACCCGCAATTGGTCATAGGACTAATCTCAGGATTTTTTCCCAACAGACTGTCATTTCTTCCAAACCGAAGCTACAGTAACAACGTCAAACAAAGCCTGTCTAGTGAGTTGGAGTCACAGGATTCTGCTGGTGTTTTATAGCAAATTGAAGACAGATCTACAGATGGCAACAAGCTGTTACAACGAAGAAAATATCAACTCGTGGTTGGAAGATACACCTTCAGATGAGACAAAAATGAATGGTCTTAATGTTTTGTGGGTCTTTATCATTAGCCTAAACCTCTTATATAATTCTTATATAGAATCAAAGTGCATCTGCCCAAGTCTGTAAGCACAGATAAATATTTTTCACCTATTTTTTTATACTTTCTGTTGCCAAATTAAGGATGACAGTACACACAAGAAATAACCATTTAGAGCTGCTTGAAAATAATTTAATCAGAACATTAACTTCCAGATGAAGGTCAGTCTGGGGTAGGTGCACATTGTGACTTTTCTATGACATTACTTTACTGCTTTATTTATTTTTCTTTAGTTTTGCCTTCTGAAATGAGAAGCAATGGTGCTTGTCACTATGTGACATTTGTTTTTGTACCTTCTCCTTGATCTACACGTTGAAATACTGTGTTGTAATATCTGTGGGACAGATCTGGGATTGTGGCCAGGTTTTATTAAAAATAAATTGTATCTATTCATATTGTATCTATTCACTGCTCCAAATAAGATGATATTACACAACCCTTGATCAATTAATACACCCTTCCCTCAGACCACTAGTAAAAGATAAACTATTAATTACATAATTTTCCATATTACCATGAAATTAATATGCCATTGTGCTCAAATGAACCAGTTACAGATTGTGCATCATGGCTTGCAACTATCAAAGATATGAAACACAATTAACATGCAAGCTACAGTATAGAATATCCTTAAAAAGGGCAGACTTAGACAAACCACAACTAAACAAATATATTACAAGGATGGGGACAAAACAAAATAAAAATTATATATGAATTGTGGGTGTCAGACTGATGCCAGTATTCAATATATTTGTACATATTTGATACATAACAAAGTGGGGTTACAAAAGTAATAAAATTGACATTCTAGGGCAGTAGTAGAATACAATAAATGCCATATCAACCATCAGTTACATAATGGTTAACTCTGAACACTTGTTCGAAAATGAAATTTAAGCAATGCTTGAAAAAGCTTAACGGATGTGGGAACCAAAGTTAGACTGCCTGGTCTGATTGCAGAGAAATGTTTCTAAAGCACAATGTAATACTGCTACAGAAAGATGTTTGCTGCGTATGGATATGGGTACATCCAGTCAGAGTGTCCATGCTAACCTCCACCGTCCACCGCCTAGGGCACCTACAGCAACCCGATCTCACAACTTTTCGTGCAGCCATCATGAAATACAATATAATCAAAATATGTGCTGCGATCTAAGGCTTTTTTCGTGCTAAGACAACGCTTCACTACCCTGTGTATTTTAATGCACAGTGTGCACTGACTGGTGACTGTTACAGTTAGGTTTATGCTTAAGGTTAGGGTTAGGGTTAGGGACTTTCCTTGTCTCACGGCATTTCAACCTGTTTCAACCGCTTTGCAAACAAAAACGATAAGGAATCAACTAATTTTTTCTCTTCTACTGTCCCTTAGTCACCAGTTAGCGCAGATACTGGCGCTGTTACGCAGTGCACATTAAAAATAGGGTAGCGAAACGTTGCCCTAGCACGAAAAAGTGAAGTGTTCTCTCAGCACAAAAAAAGCCCTAAAACTTGATTGTAGCACAAAATTTTATTAAATTGTATTTCGTGATGGCTGCATGAAAACTTGTGAGACCAGGCTCCCTACAGTGGACATTTGAGTACCAGAACCAGACTGTGGCACAATGGATGATGGTGGCTTGGTCTTATCAAGTCATGTAAATACGCATGTCATCTGGTGAAGAGATGGCACTAGGATGCACAACAGGAACATGGCTTGTTGCAGATGAGGTTCTGCTGGGAAAACTGGCATTCATGTTTATGTTCTTTTGACATGTACCAAATAATACTGATTAGGTCCATGTACATGCCTTCATGGAAAAGGTGTTCCCTGATAGCAGTAGTCTCTTTCAGCTGGATAACATGCACTGCCACACTACAAAAACTGTTCAGGAATGATTTGAGGAACATGACATTTCAAAGTGTTGACTTGGCTTCCAAATTCACCAGTTACCCATCTAATTCAGCATTTATCCAGCACATCCCACAAACTAGTCTATTCTATGTTGGTCCCACTTCACAACTAACAGGACTTCAAGGGTCTGTGGCTATGGTGTCTGATACCAAAGCATACACTCAAGGAACACTCAATACCATAGCATACTCCAGCGCAAGGAAAACCTACATAATATGAGGCAAATGGTTTTAATGTTATAATTGACGAAAATTGAATACTGAGTATGAAGTGTTAAGACCTGTACACAGTTCTGTCAACAAAGGTTTATTTAAATTTCAACCACAGTACACAGAATAAAACACTCGGACATCACAAGACTACATGAGTGCAGACAGGACAAAATACACAGTGCAAAGACAGAAAGAGAGTTCAAAGAAAACACAAGAGCAACAATACAACAGGACAACATTTAGCTGTAGAACATGGTGAGGACTAGGGGGAGGTGCAGTCTCCTCAGTCTCTGCAAACACAAGAGATGCTTCTGGGCCTTCTCTAGGATGGAGCTGATGTCGAGAGTCCATGTAAGGTACTGCACAATATGTCCACCAAGTAACTTGTTGCTCTGGACGATCTTCCCTGAGGAGCTGTTGATGTTCAGCTGAGTCATCATGTTGCACCCTCCTGAAGAAAACAAACATCTTGTGTCCACATTCAGAAACAGGTTGTTGGCTCTGCACCAGTCCATTAGTGGTCACACCCCATAATATAATTTTTGTCCAGGTGGGTGAGGCCCAAGTGAAGAGTGGTAGAGATGTCATCATCAATAGAACAGTTTGGATGATATGCAAACTGCAGGGGGTCCAGTGAGGGGGTGGGCAGCTATGATTTTATATGAACTCTCTTTCATATACACCACAAAGTGTATAGACAACTACATTACAAAAATATATGTTTTTGAGTGGCATGGTGGCGCAGGGGTTAGCACTGTTGCCTCACAGCAAGGTCCTGGATTTGACTCCCAGGTGGGGCGCAGGGTCTTTCTGTGTGGAGTTTGCATGTTCTCCCCATGACCGCATGGGTTTCCTCTGGGGACTATGGTTTCCTCCCATCACCAAAAACATGCATGCGTAGAGGATGGGTCAGTAGAGCATGCTAAATTGCCCCAACGTATGACTGTGAGCATGAATAGTTGTCTGTCTCTGTATGTGTTGACGACTGTCCAGGGTGTACCCTGCCTTCACCAATAGCAGCTGGGTTAGGCTCCAGCTGATCCCGAATCTGGGACAAAGGGGTAGATGATGGATGGATGGAAATATATGCTTTTTGATGTAACATGGCACTAAACATACAAAACACCCTAATATTCAATGTTACAATCTACAGCAGCACATTAACTTATGTATGACCTACAATATGGGGTGGGGATCTGCAGCTTGAAAAAAATCACAGCTTGATAAATTTAGAATAGCACTGTGACTGGCTTATGTGGATAGTTGTAAAAGCATTTTTTTTTATTAATGCTTTTATTGAAAATGCTTTCTTTTGAAATGCACTAATAGGATTATACTTCAAAGAATGTGTAGCACATGGAGATGGGCTTCCTATCACTACTAACTTAATCCTTCAGTGGTGCTCAGGGGCCTGAACAAGCTGGCAAAGTTGTAACCCTTTGCTGGACTTAGTAAGTAGCAAACAAATGAGCTTTTCTCAACCAATCCGTTTTTTTTTCCAATGAAAACATGAACCAGACAAGCAAAAGGCATAGTCTTCAGTATTTATTCACCCTTGAAGTCTAAAGAAAGTCATAACTTAGGAAACTGACCATTATGTGAACTCATTGCAGCTTAGTCACCTTTAGACACTATAGTACAATAGTACCATCTAGTGTTAGTCAAAGGAATTGCTTAACATTACAAGCCTAAGCTGCTGCCATTGGTGGTAGTTCGGAGTGCGTTCTGAAGGTGTCTAAAAGGAAGGGAATGAGGGAAGGGTTTCAGATGAACTTCAAAGAGACAACTTTGTTTGACATCACAGAACTAAAGACTGTATCTCTTCTCTTCTTCCTCTCCAAAGTTCTGCAGAGTGTTGTACACAGGGATGTACTGGCCATCGGGACTACCGGGAGATTCCCGGTGGGCCTCGGTATTTGTGGGCCGGTGGGTTATAAATTTTAAATTATTTATAATCGTAATTCTGTTTGGAAGTTTATTGCTGTATAGTTGAAATCCCATGTTTGTGTCTTTCTAATTGGCCGCATA
>JBBPDB010000023.1:6573473-6585934 GCA_037974465.1 Brachypetersius altus | reverse complement strand
AACAGGCATTTTTAAAGACACAGAACACATATAACACAGAACACGCGCTCATGCATCACCGGCCAAACTGGCTGGTACATTTTTATCAATACCCGCCAAAATGATTTTTAACCCGCATTTGGCGGATTGGCGGGTGTTAATTTCGAACCCTGGATGCATTCCATTACACCAACAGAGACTTTAATGACCTACATTCAAATCCATAGATTTTAATGTGGAGTTGGTTCCCCTTTGCAGCTATAACAGCTTCCAATCTTCTATGAAGGCTTTCACCAAGATTTTGTAGTTTCTGAGGGAATTTGTGCCCATTCCTTCTGTAGAACATTTATGAGTTCAGACACTGATGTTGGATGAAAAGGCCTGACTCATAATCTCCATTCCAGTTCATCCCAAAGGTGTTGGATAGGGTTGAGGTTAGGGCTCTGTGCGGGCCGGTCAAGTTCTTCCACACTGAACTCATCCAGCTATGTCTTTATGAAGCTTGCTTTGTGCACTGTGGAACACAAATTTGGAAACATGATGTCGTCCAAAATGTCTTGGTCTGCTGAAGCATTAAGATTGCCCTCCACTGGATGTAAGGGACTCCCTGAGTAATTAAGAGGTGTGTCCCAATACTTTTGTCCATTTAGTGTATGCTATTCCTGCTTTCTGTTTGCGCCACGAAATGAGGGCTGAGGTGCAAAGTTTAGACAACATGTTCTACCCTTACTGTGTTTATTTATTTATTTTAACAGGGCATTTTTGCTTTATAGACAATATGTTAATGAAGCTTTCTTGATCTTTCCTGTGACAGACTTAGCTGTTTGCACTGTAGTACCACACCATTGTCCTCTCTTTTAGCATGCTTGTTCTATATTTTGAACAGACCAATGCCTGGTAAGTGAAAGATTTTGCATGGGTATTTCTGGTCGAGCTGAAATTGTAGGCTATTTAGTAAGTGTCGCCCAAAACATTACTTCAGACAAACCTATGAACACAGCAAATGTCAGTGTTTTCCTTCACAGCACAGCATTGTATACAAGTAAAAACGTAGCCAATGCAGTCAGAATAATATGGTTAGGGGTCTGCTTTGACATTATCTCCATTTTAAAGTTCAATTTCAAGGTTATTTTATTGTCAGAAGTGTATACATATACAGTGTGATGAGACAACATTTTTCCATTGGCCATGATGTAACATATAACAACATTTAACAAACTGTCCTCCAGTGTGCACTCTACACACTAGCCAGTCTGATTGGTTATCCTTTTATTTCAGATGTGTTTTGCAGACAGTAATCTGAAATACACTCTCTTTACAATATGCATAACACCACAAGACAAAATCCCATATTATAGGTAATCCAATTTTATTGATGTTAAAATCAAAATTTAATGTAGTTTAATGTAGTACATGAATACTTTGTTTCAACCCCCCCTCTAAATAGGAAAAATATACAAATTAAGCAGTAAACACAAAACAGACCAAAATAAGCTAACAACTATTGTTAATTAGCAGATTTCATGAAACATTTAAAAATACATTTAGTACAAAATGCCTAAGTTCATGTTAAAGGCTGTAAGGAGTTTTTCGGTTTGAAGGCACAATGAACAAAAACAGCCTGTTTGGTGCTTAAGGTAAAAGAGAGGTCGCCACATGAACCTGTGAAAAATTACTTACATGTTACAGATGGACTTTTGGGAAAGAGAAAAACTATTTCCAAAAATAAATTTAAAAAAAAACTGTAAAAACTTTGACCTATTGGCAACACTTTTAAATAGTTGCACTCTTGGTTGAAGAATGGGCACTAATCTGCTATTTGTAGATGATTGTTTAAGCTTCATGTAATGCATGTTGTATGTTCATCATCTCTTTCAAAGGAAAATGGCAGCTTCTTCGCCCTTTTTGCGATGGAATTGATGGAAGTGGGTTGTTTTCAATATTTCAACTGCTACTCTCATCCAGAATGGAAATCTTTGTTTCATTTTCTTTTTATATTATTCTTAATATACAGTACAATGTTTAGAAATAATGTTTTCTGTATACTGACTTTTTTTTTTAGATAAACAGAAAGAGATCTTCAATAGATAACATATTTTATTCTGTTATAAAACGAGTAGAACTAGATTTTCAGTCACAGTTTCTACTAAGCTTTACTTGCCTTTAAACAGATATCAAATAATACTTATTCAAAAGGAGTGTTTTTTCATTCATACAAAGATCTGTTCATATAATGCCTTTTCATAATAGTTGTACCTACCAAAACAATAGTCTTGCTATAAAAGTAAGAAAACGCTTGACTAGTAGAAATTGTTGTTAGAGTATTGATACTTATTTATGATTTATACTGTAGATTCAATAAATCTTTTAGAATGTATGAAAAATCTGAAAATGTATAAAAGTCAGTAACGTTATATACTGAGTGTTAGTGTAGATTTATCTGTGTATATTTCCCATTTTTTACATTTCTTTAATACCCAGCTTGTTAAATCAGGATACAGAGAAATTAAACAGAAGAAGCACTTACTGATGCTGCTGCATCATCTGTGGCATAAGAAACTGCACTATAAACAGTGTAGAATGACAGTGTGTACATTTCTTTATCATCAGGTCCGAAGAAAGAACCTCGTCTCAAATAATCTATGACCCGTGTGTTGCAGCAAGCTAAGATTACATTTACACCAACGTCTTTATAGTCTTTCAATAGTCCTTTCAGTGTGCTCATTCCTGTAGTGTCAATGAAAGGTATAGAGGAAAAATCCAAGATTATTGTATGGAAATCCAACTCACTAGCTATGAGAGTTGTACTTACATCACCATTTTCTTTGTTAAGTTTCTGTGAAGCTTTTGCTTTTTTCTCTATTTTTTTCCTCCGGGTTTTTTCAAGGAATGGGTCAAGTCCAACTGTTTTATATAAGGACTTTAGAAAAAAGTCCTTATTGGCATAATAAAGGGGAGCCTGAAAGCGGAAAATCTTTACCTTGGGATGGATCACAAGGTTGTTGTAGTCGCCCATGTCCTCATAGTGATTGGTGTTCTTAATTTGGCCCAGTAGTGAAACCTTGGGATACTGAGTTTGAGCCACAAAACATAATATTGAAAAGACTACCCCAATCATTAGTCCAAGCTCCACACTAATCAGAGCTGACGAAAACATGGTCACTATCCAGACAGCTGCATCAATCTTACTGAGATGCCAAAGCCTGGGAACATCTCTAAATTTACGCAGGGCTCCTCTTAGGCTGACAATAATGATGCAGGCAAGGACACACTTCTGCAGGGAATAAAAGAATGGGGCTAGAAATAAAAGGACTAACAGCACGACTAAGGCACTCACTACACTAGAAACTTGTGTCTGGCAACCCGTTGAGTCTTTCACCATAGTTTTGGCCAACGCAGCACTTGTAGTGAAGCAGTGAAAGAAAGACGGAATGATGTTACAAAAACCTATTGCCAGCATCTCCTGGTTTGGTCTTACGGTGTATCCATTCTTTTTAGCAAACATCTCTGATAAGGAAACAGTAAAGGCAAAACTGATTACAGCCAAGGGAATGGCATCAATTGCTATCCTTGGCATCAGTTCAAAACTCGGGACCTTTGGGGAAATGAAACCAGTTGGAATGTCACCTGAGATACTAGAGCTGTACTGGCCATTAAGATCAGCAAAATGGGACACAATGGTAGCAACTGCCACCACAACAAGTTCTGTAGGCAGTGGCATCTTCAAACGATCTTTGTAGCGATCCTGGAGCTCCTTCCCTCCAACTAACACAGCTATACAAATAGCACTTGTGATCATATCACAGAAGTTGGTATTGTGTATGTTCTTGAAAATGTTGATCCAAGTCACCACAACTGTTCCATAGCCCTGGTGGCGAGGCAGTTTGAGACCCAGTAGATACTTGGCCTGGACGGTTAGAATGGTGCATGATGCACCAGTAGCAAAGCCATCCAGCATTGGAGCAGAGAGGTAAACAGAGACAAAACCCAGCCTAAACACAGCCATCAGTACCTGGAGAGAAAATGCAACATATTAATGTTGCACAGTGAACTCAGTTACATTTATAACTGTAAACAATTGTAATGAAATTAAATACCTGGTAAATTCCAGCAAGGAATGTTAAAGCTGTTGCAATGCTGATAGCGTAGCATTCCTTTCAACAATTCATATTAATGGCATTTGTTGTGAGATTAATTGCGGTTTTGCTGTAGTCTTTAGTAATGTTCCATCCTTCATCCAAAGAGCTTGGCTTACTCTCATTACTTATATCAAAACCAGCCAAATAAACCTCTCTGTCTACAACCTGCCCCACCATTAAACTCATAAGACTGAAAATACCCACAGATACATGCCTGGATGTACCCAAAATGAAGTAGATGATATTCCCAAAAAATGATGTGTACAAACCATAAATAGGTTCCAAGCCTGCCAGGAGGCAGTAAGCAATGGCTTGAGGCACCAGAATTATCCCCACTATAACTCCTGACATCAAATCACCCCACACATATTCCTTTATATTGTACTTTGGCAGCCAGAGCACCACAGGGAAGAAGCCTGACAGTATACTCTTTACTTTGGGCACAGAACAAGAAAGCTGATGGTGCAGTTTGGTCCTAAGGGTCTCTAGTGGTCTCTTTCTCTGTTGAGCTCTGCGTTCCAAGGAGCTTAGTGGTAAAGATTTTACACCCTCCATGTCTTCTAATGATGAGGTAACCATGTGTAGACAAGGCTGTTAACCTGTCTCCTGAAAGGTGAAAAAAGGATAAACAAATAATCTTTCATCAATAACAAAAGGTAGTAAAGTTGTGTAATTAAACCAGTTGGCACGATAAAATTCACATCCTGCTTAAATAGTTTAATTATTTGGTTATTTCTTCGAGTAGAGGGCTTGATGACTACACTCTGAAACATTAAGTGACTTTCTGATAAGGATGCAAATGTAGGAGTCTTTTAGGTGGTATTGTAGAAACCTTATGATAAGGTGAGTCTGCTATTATCCCATCAGGTTGTTGATCCCCATCCAAAGTAATGTTAATATGGTGCTACTGACCCATTGTCACCGTTATGAAATTTGTAAAAGCAATATACTAGATAAGAAATTGGTAAGATTGTATGTTACTGAGACATAAGGAGGTGATTATGTTCCCTCCATGCATATTAAAAGTCACTGCTGTGAATCTGAGCTTTGTAGGGCAGAAAGTAAGTGTTTTCTAATTTAATTTAATTTATTTTTATATGACATCTGTTTAGAACACCCTTTATTTTATGATGGAAGATATTAAGGTGACCCAAGTAACAAAGGCTTGGCCTAACAACACGTCCCTTTAATTTATTACTGACCTTGGTTCTGTTTTATTGACATGACTTTGTATCCAGTGTAATAGAAGTATTTATTAAGGTCATTATTCACTAACAGTTCTATTTTATGGTGGTTATAAAAGAGATTATTATAATATTTATATTTTTACCCTTCAGGAAAGATATCCAAGGTAAATTCATTAATGTTTAAAGCAAATTTTCCATCAATCCACAATTATATTTACATGAAGAAAAAGCATTTCAGCATGTGAGTATAAACAAATAGTTACAAAAGAAGCTAGGTTATGTCCTTAAAAACACCTTTGAACATGGAAAAGTAAACAATGTGTAAACAAATTTGTCATGCTATCTTAATATCATTAAAGCAATCTGCACTTTTCACCTCACAAGGACCATGCCAAGTCTGGTTATGTACACCTAAATCACCTTAAAGTAAGAGGGTTTGAGAGACAGATATTATCTGAGAAACATTTTAACCAATGGACTTGGCATGCAGCATGTTAGAAAATCTACTTATCAGGTACAGTTAATTTATAAAATAAATATAACATTTAACCCGAACTGGTAGTTACTAGCTCCATAACTGTTTAGTCCGGCTTCTAGTCAGGTTTTCTATTTTTCTCTCAAATTGTGCAAAAATGAAAAAAAAAGTCACTCACCCAGAGAATGTAATTTGAAGACACCAGGTCGAAGTCCTGACAATGCTTAAAGGTGTAGAGGACAACTTCTTTTATTAAAAAACCTACATAAACATGTCTTTGCAGCTTTGCATAGGCTATGTCTCAGAAATCCAAGATCCAAGCCTGCCGGTACATGATATAAAAACCTAAAGGCAGTCCTTTGTGAGATATTGCCCAGTTTTATAGGCTGAAAACACAAGGGGTGGGGCTGTTGTCTCTTTACAGGGTTGAACATAGTGATAGTAGGTTGTCAAGTCCTCCATTGAGCAACATCAGCAGGCTCAGGGCAAAGGGTGCAGTCCATCTTGCACTGACTGCTCTCATGCGTGGGGTTGTCTATCAGGCTGTGTTCTTTCCACTGCATACCTGACCTAAAGGCAACCAAGTGTCAGCATCTGGCTCACATGTGTCACATATTACTCTTATAACCTGCTGTTTAACTTTTGCAACCTGCTATTTAGGATTATGCAAATTACAGTTCTAACTACTTATTAACCTATTCTCCTCATCCCTTTCCCAAAAACACATGCCCTGAGTTAAAGAAGCATCATTCATTCCAGGCACATATGTTCCCCAGTACCAGTTTTTTTTAATAAAACTTGTTATATTCATAAACCAACTGTTTCCTAAGATTTTACCTAGTATAGTAGCACTTAGCTTTATTTTTTTAAGAGAGAGAGCGATTAATTCCATGATTGATTAATTAATGGAAAGTCCCACCTGGCTCAACACTATCTGTTTGATCTGCTATCGCAAGAGGAGCCCCCAGACACTCGCAAGTATTCTGAAAAGAAACATACTAAGAGAGAAACTAACGATGTTACATTAAATATAGAAACATTTGACTAAGTTTCATGAACAGACCTGATCGTTTTTGTGTATCTTTGATTTTTTGAGTCGTTTACTGGGGCAACAATTCTAAACACATTTCTGCAAGGCTTCTGACACTAGAGCAGACTGAAACCATTTGATGCATTTTCATGCATGTTTCAGCATGACCACATCACAGTCCTATGTGTTTTGTTTTTTATTTCTGTAGAGGGCTATTATGGATTTGTAATTTAAATGAGGAATGCTAATTCAAGATACCACTCATCATGTGAGTCATAGAGTCATAGAAATATAAGAGTCGTAAGTCGCATAAATATGAAATTTGTTTCTAGATAGATTATAATTTAATATAAAGATTGCCTTCAGTTCCTCAGTTTTGCTACAGAGATATTATTTCACTTGTTCCAGTAAAGTAAAGACCGGGACAAAAGGCTGTTACTATACAGCAGGCTAAACTTTAATTTTGTTTCCAAATTTGTTTCCTTACGTCTGAGGAGTTACCCTCAGTCAATTCTGATAATCCATGCTATTTCACATTGAAATTTGAGATAGGGCAGGTGTCTTCATGGAAGAAGCTATGAGGGAATTAAAGATAATCTAAATATGATTCTTGGGAAAATTCTGAACTTCATCAAATTTATGAGCTGTATGGCCTTTGTTTGAATAGTGTGTGGGAATTATACTTTAAACAATGTACTTCAATTTAAACTGGATTACTGGAACTCATAAATAACATAATATTAACAAACCATCAGCAAAAATATAAAATGAAGATGACTGAGCGCTCTCTGTCCCATGTATTCATTCAAATAGCTAACGTCTGTTTGGATTTAAGACTTTTTAAGTGCCTGCAAATAAATGGGAAGCCCTCACTAAAAAAGCCTGCTTTTGTGGGCCATAATAGAAGGAGAAAAAGGAACTCACCCACATCTAAGGAGCAAGTAAGTACAGTGAAGAACACATTTGCCACACCTCGCTTGCTGTATTTCCTGGTGTGGATCAGCTCGATTAGCTTGCTTTGAACTGGGCAAGGGATGATGGGAAATGGCGTCGCTTCATACTGAGCTTTCCACCTCGGCAGCCAATCCAGGACAGATGGACTGAGAAGAGGGAGGGGTGGGATGTGGGCTATCTGTCTAGTTGCCATGGAAACAGTGCCTCCCACAGTAATGACTGAGAATATCTGAATATAAAAGGGTGACAGTCTCTTTAGAAAATGAATACGTTTTATGACACTGAGGGTTCTATCTTACATAGCTGAAAGAAATTCATTTGTGATTGCATTCTGTTTATAAAGATGGTACTGTCGTGCTCAGCTATGCTGTTGAAAGACACGCTTGTGCCTCATAGTGAAAAGTGTCTTTTGTGTAAAGCTGCCTTAAGGGCATTGGCCTACATTCTGCTTTTTAATGTAACATTACTATAATGACATTATAATATGTCATCTCAAACAATGTGCTTTGTACTGCAATAAATATTTTACATTCCAAAAATAAGAATTTCAGACCGGTGCTTTTTAATCATTCTGTCCACTGATAAATATGACATGGGTCCTTTCAGTGTTAATGTTAATTGATACATATTTCTGAATAGAAACATGTTCTTCCTGCTCAGACACTGTGTGTTTATACGTCTGTGGAAGTATAAACACACACAAGCTCACACTGTCATGTACATATTAACCCAACAGGTCAGGACCAATCTGTTTACAAGTAAATGTTTACATGTGTCCAGCCAAGTAAAAGATCAAGTCACTTATTGCAAGGATATGCTGGAGACGAGTCACGTCTCTGTATGTCACATCTAATGTTTAAAAATCCATGTCCCATGTATCTTGCAAAGTTGTAGCTCACTGATTTTTCTCTGCTGGTCAGACAAGTTATGGTGGTTATTATTATTTAGATTTTAATATGATATCATTTACCTGAATGTGGTCATCCTTTTGTTAAACTGATAACAACATTTTTCAATGGTATGTATTGACTGAGTTTGTTAATGTTTTATGCGAAGTTCTCCACTGGAACAGGTGGAGTTACTTATTATATTATAAGATAGGAATGAGTTTGTGTCCAAGTGCAAGGTTTAGTTGATAAGAATTTGTGCCTTCAAGCATGTCATTGATGGAGCAAAGCTAGTAATTAACAAAATTAACAGCAGTAGCTAATGATTACTCATCCATTTTATTTATTAGCAGATTAATGAGACTGCTCTGCATTCTAGTACCTGTTAATAATAATAATAATAATAATAATAATAATAATAATAATAATAATAATAATAATAATAATAATAATAATAAATAAATAAATAAATAATAATGATAATAATAATAATAATAATAATAAATAAATAAATAATAATGATAATAATACATTTTATTCAAAGGTGCTTTTCTGGCACACAAGGACACGGTAAATAAAACAAGTGCAAAAAAAAACAAACAAACAAAAAAAAAAAACCAATCAGAGCGAGAAAGCACGCTTGAATAGATGGGTTTTGAGTGTGGATTTAAAGTGCAATAGTGAATTGATATTTCTGAGGTCAGGTGGTAGTGGGTTCCAGAGCCGGGGAGCAGAGCAGAAGGGACGGTTAAGTGGATGGAGGAGGATGATCTGAGGGTATGAGAGGGTGTGGCAATATGAAGTAGGTCAAATAGATATGGAGGGGCAAGGCCGTGAATGGTCTTGAAGATTGAAAGAACAATTTTAAATTCAACCCGAAATTTAACTGGGAGTGCTGCAAAATGTTAACACTGACTTCTTTGTCTAGTACATCCCATAGATGCTCAGTCTAATTAAGATTTGGAGGCCAAGGCAACACTTTTATCTCTTTGTTATGTTTCTCATACTACTCCAAAACAGTTTTTGCAGTCTGAGGGACCATTGTCATTAGGGAATACTATAGTTGGTCTGCAGCAATGTTAAGGTAGGTGGTATGTGTCAAAGTAACATCCACATGAATGCCATGATCCAAAGTTTTTCAGCAAAACATTGTCTAGAACATCACACTGCCTTCACTGGCTTTTAGCACATCCTGGTGCTATTCTTCTCTGGATAAGCAATACACACACACAGATGTCCACATGATGTGATCGATCAAACTGGCCTCATTATTATTTCTTTGCTCCATGCTCATAAGCCCTTTGTAGGCTCTCAGCAGTGAATGGGTTTCTGTCATACACATCATTAACTTTTTTAACAGTTTCTGTTACAGTAGTTCTTCTGTGTTATTGAACCTAGTGGACAAAGCACCGCATCTTAACCAATCATCCTTCCTTTTGAACTTTTGCTAGGTACTAATCACTGCCTATCGGTTTGATTCTGTGTTATAAATAAACAGATTTGAAAAGAATTAATAACCTAGTTTTTGTGTATATATGAGCCAAGGACAAATAAATGTCCTGTTACACACTTTACATTGCTCATATCTAACAGTTTGACTTTTATGTTTTGCTGTGTTGTGAATTACAATGAACTGCCAAAGGTGACCAGAGCAGCAGAATCCCTTCTTCAAAAACATTCTGAAGACTCATCTGTTCGGAGAGCATGTGTCTTCTTGCAGTACTCCTACATTTTAGCACATAATATTCTCCTCTAGTTCTCACACTGTCCTGTGAGTGTTTCCTCATATTGTAAGCCACTTTGGATTAAGGTGTCAGCCAAATGAACTGTAATGTAATGTAATGTCCAAATAGCACTGCTGTGCTGGTAATAAAATGTGCCTACTCTGTTAACCGCCTACCACAGTAAACAGTAAGATGGCAAATGACATTGAGGGTGCTGCAGACATATCATTTAGCACATACGTAACATGTACGCAGCATCCACTTATGTAGTGTGGGCAGTTTAAAGATGTGATTTACTCAGTGAGCAGCTATGGAATTATATTTAAGCCCAACAACAATCTGCAGTGGAGACATATGTCTCAGAACACTAAATCAGTTATAAATAACAGGAAAATTTAAATTTTTGTGAGGCCTGGGTTAAAAACATTAAACTTGTTCTTTAACCTTTATTTAGTTTACTAAACTGTTTATGAATGTTTGAAAACACTTTTGGACAGTGCTGTATGAATACAAAAATGGATTAACATTGAAAACATGGTAAAATATAACTTAAAATTGTTTCCCACCATTTAGTTTATGCCACTTTAAAAAAGTGTGTCAAATAACTGTGCCAGATTCCATGTCTGGACATTATTACCTTACCATAGCAACCAAGACTAACTGACCCCTAAAAGCCACTTAAATCATTAACCCTGGCTTCTCTAAAACAGATTTCTTCAGGAAAGGCTCTCATCAGTCCTGGACAGGCAATCTGTTGTCTGCAGAAAAGATCAACTGGCAGCTTCAAAAACAATTTGTCCTCAATTTAGAACAAGAACTGATGTGTGAAAATAAAGACAAAATGTTTCAGGCTGTAATATTCTGAATATAGTTGGCAGCCTAGTAAAATCTAGCATATGCTTTGTGAATGTAGATCAGTTCTTAATTTAAAGCTTCTAGCAATAATCAGTCTTAATAATAAAAACAATTTAGAACTGAAAATAGAATTAGTGTTGCTCTTGTTTTTTTTCATTAATTAAAGTAATATGTTTTGTGGTTTGCCAGGACCCACATAATCCAGATTTCAGACAGTGTTAGCCCTCATCATGTGACCACTGGCTAGACTTTGTTGTTGCTGTCCAAGGCAAAACAAGTATATCAAAAAAGGAACTTTTCTGGAGAAAGCATAAACATATGTTACTTTCAAATGACTAAAGTGTATTTCTAAAATGTTCTTTATTCTCTTGTTTGCATGTGAACCTGGTTTAATTATTATTGATGTATTTAATTCTTGAGCAATGAGGCAGTTACCTCAATCTGTCTTGAGGATATTTGTAGAGTTAGGTAAAACACATTTGTTTTGCCTCGTGGAACAATATTGATTTTGTTGATCAACATATTCTCAGGTTCTTTGAATATGCATCTTGTATTCTGTGGTACCTTATTGTCACGGTCCAGTCAGTGGCCGGTTAGGGCCACTGCTTTTGTGTTTATTTCAGTCTGTTTTTGCTCTGTTTTCGGTTCTGTATTCTGGGGGGCTTTTATTTTGAAGTGTTTTCTGGGGTTTGCTTTGTTCACGTGCAGAGATGGACAGTAGATTTACTTGAGTACTGTACTTAAGTAGAGTTTTTGAGTATCTGTACTTCACTTGAGTAGTATTTTTATTTTGCAAACTTATGACTTTCACTTCACTACATTTGAAAGACAAATATCGTACTTTTTACTTCACTACATTTCTATCAAGGATCAGTAATCAGTAGAGATACGTCACGTCTAACGTAGCCTGTAACCATCAAATTAAGTTCAGCACCTGAAAAACATGCCCTCCAACCTGCGCAAACATATTGAGGTATTTTATTAGCTACAAGTGAAAGTTTGCAATGAAGTTGTCTGAGGTTTTAGATAGTAATCACATTAAAACATGCAAAACGGCCTGTGCCCGCTAAGTCCAAGGCAAGGCTTGTCTACTAATTAATTTATAAAGTTAGCATGTAAAAACGGAGCTATGACTTGTTTTCTTTGTCAGCTCAGGTTGTGTTTCATTCTGTAACATTTTACCAATTTCTTATTCTAGAGGTTCTACAGGCGAGTCAGAGGCATTAGGTAT
>JBBPDB010000023.1:6563230-6573373 GCA_037974465.1 Brachypetersius altus | reverse complement strand
CCCTTATGTGTCCTGGCCTGCTGTGTGTTGCCCGCTCATCCTCCGTGTTCCTGCCTGGCCCTCATCCCTGCCCTGTCTGCGTGCACCCTGGCTTGTGTCTCCGCCCTTGTCTGTCTGTTTGTCCCTTTAAGCCCTTCCTGTTCCTGTGTACCTGTCCTGCTCTGTCTATGTGCGGCCCCTTCCGTCTGTGTCGCTGTTCATATCTGTCCTGTATGTCTGTTCTGTGTCCATGTCCTCCCTCCATGTTTCCTTGCCCGCCTTATGTCCCTGCCTGTTCTCTGCCTTTGTCTTCCCTCCAGGTCCCAGCACATGATTCCCCTCAGCCTGTTCCTGTCTGCCCTTCCTGCCCTGGATCCTTCCCCTGGGTCCCCCTCATCTCTGTCTGGCCCCAGCCACCTGTATGTTATTCCCAGCCCTGTTCACGTGTTCCTTATGTTTCACCTGTGTCCCGTTTTATCCTGATGTGTCTGTGTATTTAAACCCGTGTCCTTTTAGTTCTCGTTATTCTGTCCATCATCTTTAGAGCCTCCTGTTTTCCCTGACCCTGCCTTATCCTGACTCCTGTTCCTCCCTGTTTTCCTGACCACCGTGTCTGTTTTCTTTTACTGTTGTATTCAATAAAGAACCTCTACTATGGACCCCTGGCTCCCCGCCTGTTCCACTTTCCAAGACAGCTCCGTGTGTGGGCCTTGCGGCCCCACACGTGACAGTCATAGTGGAAACTCCTTTAAAATGCCCCCATTTTATGTGATTTTGTTTGTAATCATATAATGTCTTATACATATTTTTTATTTGAAAAAACCCCACTGTAGTATCGTGTAGTTACACCCGTAATTTCATATTGCAGCATATTTGCCAGTACAAAGTAATTGGCCCATGTTTTCTGTGATCATATTCATTAAAAACTTCAAGAGAGAATTTTTGTTTAAAAAATATTTATTTTCACAGACGGTTTCCCTTGAAACAGTGATATCCAAACAGTTTCTCCCTGGAATATACCTTATCCTCTGAATTTCTAAGATGTTGCTATGAGATACATCCACATGTCTCTTCTTATGCCATCATATTAATGGAACCTCTCTCAGAGTTTAGCAAGCCCCTATGGACAAAAAAAAAGGAAAATCAGATTTGTGACCCATAATACATTTCTAGCTTTGCATGTTCTCTTAGTCCACATATTGTTTTTGAAGCTGTTTTTAAAATGGGCTTTGTATCACCTTTGTAAGACTAATACTGTGAGTTAATATCCTCTGTACTCAACTAGTTCAAGTGCAGTAGGTATTAATTTATGTTTAATTTTAATATACAGACAAGTTACTAGAAAGCACTGCTTTGGCTTAGTGGTTTAGCTATAGAGTTCAGGAGAGTGCATCTTTCCATGTAAGCCATACATTCAGCCTCACCTGACTGTAGCACAGGCTGGAACTGGCCAGCCATGCAGATCTCCTCCTGCTTTTGACGAACAATGCGCTGGATGGCTGGGGGCAGACCACGGGGGTTACGAGAGAAAATCAGGGCATAGCCATCATCGCAGGTGCCATCCTCCTTTAGTGTGCGGCAGGCATAGGTGATAGCATAGTTGTCGTAGTCGGTATCAATGACCCAGTAGTTGTCACCTGTATGAATAAACAATGCTTTCATAGGACCAAGAAAAATGCATTGGATGATACACAAGTTGGATGATACACAAGTATAAGCTGAGTGCTCTGTTTTTTCTGTTAACTGACCTCCGCTGGATAGGTAGCTTGCCAGGCCCTGGTAGGTCATGAACATTTTACCAGGAGTGGTGGGGTCAGGCACAGTGTACTGGGCAGCCATATCAGCACATACAACCCAGAAACTAGATAAAAAAAAGACAGTGTGCATTGTAATTTATTTTTCAGTTCAAGTGTATTATTTTGCCCTGTTTTGCTGTCTGTCTATCTATCTTTTTCAACCGGCACTGTTTGTTTTTTGTTAACTGTTCTGTTCTTAACTTACCCAAACAGAGTGACACGACCCTTGGAGGAAGCAGTCATAGTGCCATCTTCGTCAATAGTGTATTCTGCAGAAATATTGTCCTGGAGGAAGAGTCCCTCAGGGTCTTTCTTCTGCTGGGCATACCATTTACCTGCATACTGTAAGTAAAACGCTTAGGTTAGTGTACCTTATTCATATTAGCCATAGCAGTTAACAGTATCTCTATTGTACAGTTCAACCAAGTAATGTACAATTCAGGTGTTCACTCATTATCCTTCCTTCTTTCATGTTCTCTAGGCTCACTTTTCTTGGGTCAAAATCTTGCTTGACTGTGAAGCTGTCCACTACACAAGAAGAAGACCAGCAGCGCTCGATATAGGACAAGAAGACAACAAGCAGGGCAAACTTGTAGTACTCCATTCTGTATAACAGAAAGAGCACACAGGTCACTAACATGTATACACATTTTGTCTCTTTCATTTCAAATCTTAGCTGTCATTTCACATTCCAGTTTTGCAATTTACTCCACTAAATTCCACTAAGCACTAAAACATTTTACTAATAACAACCTCTGAAAACTCATTGGAAAGTTCAGAAGCTAATGCTTCAAAATGTAACACAAAAAGTCTAGAGCTTACCTGTTTGTGAAGGTTGTAGTTAAAGGAATGAAGAGAAAGCAGGGGTGTAGGACCTCTCTATGTGGTTCTCCACCAGGCTCTGAAGTCTCCAGAGAACTAGGCACTCTTTATACCAACTCCACAGACGGGCTTATTGATTATTTTCACTTCTTGTAACTAAATAAGGTGCTTAAAGCTAGGGTTAATCCGTTTGTAGAAATCCTTAGTGTAATCTGCCTTCTTGGTTGAACCCTCCCATGCTCGTCGTAAAAAAAAACAATTAAGGCTTTATATAACAAGGAATTGTATTAGTTAAACCCAAGAAAACCCTCTGATGACAACTGTTAATAAACAGGATCTTCTATTATTACAAGAGAATCTTTCTAGGTCAGAATGTACTGAGCATATGTTGTGCAAAGTATAGATGTATATTACTAGGCTGATGCGGTTTCTTGTCAGCAATAACCCCAGCCACCCTTAGTGTGTATTTCTTTCTTGGGGATATTTCACAATAACAAGACTTACATCCAAAGAAAGCTGTTTAAAACAGGGAAACTGTTCATTGTTTAAAACTGGATTCTGCCTCACACCACGTTTCACCCATAATATACCCACAATACATATATATATATATACATATATATAGATAGATATAGATAGATATAGATATACATAAACCTTACACATGCACACAAATGCAACATCTGGATGGTATATAAGTACAAAAAAATTAAAATGTACTGGCAATCTTCATTAAAAATCACACTTGACTTTTTTGTAACAGGTTTTCTTCTGAGTTACATGACTTATCTGAGGTCTTTACTTGACTTACATATTGCCTTGTAGTCCTTGAGACATAATGTCCACTCTAAATTGACCATACTGTCTTTTAGTGACCCCAATTCAGTAAACAGTGATTCCATTACTTTAATCGTTGCTTGTTATCTAAAGACCAGACAGTGCTCTGCTGTTTTGGCAGAGAAACTGTGATTACGCTATGGTTGGTTACGATTTGGAAGTGTAATTGGCTCCTCCTGGCTGTGGGCCAGTTTGATGAGATGCACATAGTTACCAAAGCAGCTTTGCTTGTAATGAGAATCAGTTGTATAATTTTGAGCTCTTTCAATTTTCAACAGCAGTTAACAGCATTCATAATGTAATAGAATATCTAAAAAGTCTGTATTTTGGTTTGGAGATAAAAACTATTACATTATTCAAGCACATATTATGCTAACACAGATTCAAATCTTGACTGATTCAGCAGTTTGGAAATTAGAAATAGCATTGATCTGCTAATTACATCATTCATTGTCTCATTTATTTGATCTCACCGGAATAAGATACTGAATATTCATAGCATATTTAACAGTTTATCAATGTTCTCAGATGGAAAAAAGTCCTTCCTACATGATCAGCATTTGTGTACTTTTTTGACTTCTGGCTTCCACCATTAGACAATATGACCCATGCTGAACTTCTCTACTTCTCATGTGGCTGTGTAATCTCACACTGAGTGACCAACCTTCTGTGAACACACCTGATGTGTGTCCAAAGGGTGTCCTTAAGAGCCCGTTGCCCCTGCCCCTTGTGTCAAAGGCTATGTTTACTCATGCTTGTGTACTTGAGGAAAGAATGATAAACATGTCATACTGAACAAGGAAGTGAAATATATGGTGATAACCAGTCCTTGAGGTTAATTATCTTAAGAGTACCTTAATGTACCTGCACAGTTCTTCCTTATTCTTTTCATCTCAAACAAAGCTACAATTCAGAACTGAACCAGACAAGGCCACTCTTCTCATTAAACCCAGCCTGAGCTGCTGGCATTGACCATATATACACAGTTCAATGATATTGTCTATTTGCAGATGAGCTTTGAAGGGATTAGCACAGTTCTATTTAAAGTCATTTTCTTTCTTTGGCTGCTATCTTTCAAACCATGCTATATTTATACATGTAAACTGAAAGGCTAGGATTCAGGTGTACTCAGTTTAGATGTCATTTTCGTGGAGCACATTGCCCACCACGTGCACCTTGCTCATCACATGATTTAGTCGAGGCACAACAATTTTTGGCTAATAATAAAATACTCTTTTGGGCTTTGGTCAACTTCTCTAAATTAAGGCAGGAGCTTAAGTGCATGATGTTAGTGCACTTATACCACACTGACTTCTAATATGTTTATTTGTTTGTCTAGACCAGTTATGACCTTTCTTTTCTGTCCTAGCTGGTTAACCTCCCCCTGTTCCAGTACATGCAAATATGCATCCATAACTGTTCTGTTTTGCTTGTGCTCCACGTGGGCCTCCTCCCCTGAACTTGCAGGCTAATCTCCCACATCCCCCATGTGATCAGGCCTGGCCACCAGCCAGCCCCTGTGACAAAGACGGCACACAGTGCAGGCTCAGAGCCGAGGACTGCTACTGCTGATTGAGCACATGTTCCCATAGGCAGATGCTTTGAAGTAAACTTGAGACCTTTGCCAAGTCTGGGTCTTGGCTATTTCATTTTTCTGTTCAATAAGAGGGAGCATTTATTCAGGTTTCACTAAAGAGCAGTAATGTAAATAAAACTGTTTATCTGTAGCCACCCCATCTCTGGGAAATCTACTTTTCACCCCTTACCTAATACTAATGGGTCTGCCAAGCAAGGACTTCTATAGCAAGTGGGACGGACAGCTTTAAACAATTAAAAATGTAGTCTTATATCAACCTGTGATGACTCTATATTGACTCCACACTGATGAAAAAAATAGTATAAATTTTGAACAGTTTGAACAGATCAATTTTGTCTAACTTTATTATTTCCTGTAATGAGATATAAGTGATTATATTAATAATAATAACAAAAACAACAGCAACAACAATAATAATAAAAAAAAACTGTTTATGGCACCTTTGATACATTAAAAGGTATCTTTCAGTATTTTACAAAGACACGTAAAAGTGCTTTTTTCCCCTCATTTATGTGAATTAAATTAGCCTCTCCTTTAAAATGTTTATATTCAAAGTCCATTTGATTTGATTTTTCAAAATACAACGGCTCTTTTTTATTATATACAATTTTTTTAATTGTTGGGAAAATCCTCCATATCTACCTTTCTACAATCTGCAGTGACTGCTACTGGCCACTATGTGGTATTGTGGCTATCATAGCATTTCCAGGTTTGAAGGACTCCACAAGACCTGTAAAGGAGTCTTGTGGTATTAGATCCTTTAAATCCTGCAAGTTCCTCCATGGATTTTCCTTAAAGAGACCACATCTGTTAGGGAAAGCCATTGCCCTGAAGTGGGGTACTTGGTCTACAACAATGTTTAGGTAGGTGGTACATGTAAAATATGCAAAGATGCCAAGACCCAGAGTTTTCCAGCAGAACATTGCCAATAGAATCAGGCTGCCTTCTTTGACTTACCCCTTCAAATAGTGTATCCTGGTGGAAACTTTTCCCCATAAGACACGCACTTAAAGGTGGTTCATTACGTTA
Organism: Brachypetersius altus; assembly: GCA_037974465.1. NCBI lineage: Eukaryota > Metazoa > Chordata > Actinopteri > Characiformes > Alestidae > Brachypetersius > Brachypetersius altus. Next base: position 6,567,313 of record JBBPDB010000023.1, on the reverse strand, counting down.
GACCACCTTCTTTCATTGATTTAGGGTCCAGTTCTGAAGTTCAGGTATATGGCACTGTATGGGTGCTTTTAGCAACAGACAGTGATCAGCATGGACACTCTGAGCAGTCTGTACAGTCCCATATGCAGCAGGCTGTGGTACACTTTGGTTGGACACCTGTGTACACTTCACTTATTTTGCGCTACAGTGGCTCTTCTGAGGGATCAGCATTTGCTTCTCACATGCATATTTGAGCACTTATAATGCCTGTCACTGGTTCACGGCTACATTCTAAACATTGCACCCCGAGAACACCTCTCAAGACTTGCCATTTTGGAGGCACCGTACTGATCTAAACATCACAGCCAATCCATTTTTTCAAAATCACTCAGATCCTTTCGCTTGTTCACCCTTCCTGCATCCAACACAGAAACTGTAAAAACTGACTGTTCCCTTACTGCCTTTGATAATCCTTGAGAGATGCCACTGTAACAAGATAATCAATATTACTTACTTCACCTGTCAGTGGTTTTGTTTTTATGGCGGACTGGTGTTTATATTATAATAAAATATACTTTTAACACAGGCAAACCTGTTACCTGTATGTTTCTAGACACAGCTGGCTATTAATTCTAGATTTCAAACCAGACTAAAACAAAAAGATATCACACTCAATCACTCTGACACCTGTTGGAAGGCCTTATCCTCTCTGTAGATTACTATGCACAATTATTGAGCCATTAATGTGGTGATAATCCTTCTGACCTTTTGCTTAAGATGGTTACCAGGCCTTTATATAGATATGTGCTAATTACATTTTCTGATTTCGACTCCATATCTTTTACCTACTGGAGACCACCTCACTCCGTGCATATTATCAAATTACTATGACCACACAAAACTCCATGAGCACAGACCTAATTTAAAGGTATATTAGTAAAGACAAAACAGTGAGTGTGAATTAAAGGTCTTACAGGTAATGATGTTATAAATATGCTCAATTATTTAATGTTTCTTTCCTGCAATAAGATTGTTTTACTGCTCTCTTGGCGAGTGAAGAGAGTATGGGGTGCTGAGATAATCAGCTAGTGGCCTGGCTAAATAGGGCTTAGGAATGAGGAGTGTGTTTTTAATGAGAACATAAAGAGCTTGTGTCACAAAGGCCTGAGAGAGCAGACAAAGCGAAAGATCCAAATACAAATCTTTAATACTCATCACATTTGTGGCACTTTTTAGTGGACAAGTTTTTCAACCAAATGTTTCTTTGTTGCTGACAAAGAGAAGAGGGAGTGACGAACACAAGAGTACTACGCTGTGGCAGCGGACCCCAGCTTTGCTGCTCATCACCTGATCAGTTTTGAGCGGATCCTAGTTCACCTTCAACACTCTTAGGAAAAACACCCTGCTGCTGACATTTGCATTGGACTCAGGTCGCTCCTGCTGCTGCATGTGTTTCTCCCTATGACTGGGTCCCACATTACCACCCTTCTTTTTCTCTACAGTTTCAGGACTATGTGCTACAAATACATTTCTCTCTTTTAGGCAACAATTCGCTTAAACATCTTTTGAACCTCCTGAGGTGATTACAAGCCAGTGCTGGGCCAAGGGTGGAATATCCCGATTCCAAGATGAGTGTCAAAACTGAAGATGTGGAGAAGTTCTTGGAAGGAAACCCAGACTTTGCTAGGAGCTACTTTGCAAAAAAGCTCAAGCCTGGAGCTGTAGCCTCTGTGATGGGAATCCCAGAGTCCAAGGTGGATTTGGACTCCTTTGAACAGGTTTGTCAGACAGAGGAAGGTGCAATATTTTTTGATTTAATTAAAGACATGCAGGAGAATGTCAACATGGAGAAAGTGATTTTCAAGATCCTGAAAAGACTCAGTGCTTTGATCCATGCTGACCGCTGCAGTCTGTTCATGTACCGGCAAAGAAACGGCATCGCTGAGCTTGCCACTCGACTATTCAATGTCAACACCACATCAAAGCTTGAAGACTGCGTGATTCCTCCAGACTCTGAGATTGTCTTTCCTCTCGACATTGGTATAGTCGGACATGTTGCTCAAACCAAAAAGCACATCAATGTCAAGGATGTGAATGAGGTAAGAAATATTATCTTTCACCAAAAAGGTACTTAACACAATACATGGTCATGAATTAAGTACATTGTTATTTCACATGGCCAAGGGAAATAATGTACTGGCTTTATATCTTAATTCATTCATTTATGAATTTAGTGAGTAAGTATAAATACACAATTTATGTATACATATAGTGCGTATTTCAGGACACCTAAATCCTCTTGACATAATCCATTTATTATCTCATGTCACATCTTCAGCTGGGGATTATTTCACCTGTAGTATTTTCTATGTCAGCTGGAATGCCCAATTACAGTCCATGATTTTGTATTCCCACTCAAATAACTGTTTCATTTGAGTGGGAATATTTGAGTGGCAACTCAAATGCTTTTTTGTTCTAATTCTCATTCTGAATCATTACTGAAAATCACTTTACTAATTACATGATATGTGCAAATGACTACATTTGTAAATTAATTCTTTAATTTATTAGTGTCAATGACAGCACTATTTTTAATATAAAGGCAGACCACTTTATTAAAAAATAAACCCATGAATTTCTGAGATCTAAGCATGCACTCTGTGTGTGTGTGTGTGTACATGAAAACTTTCTTTGCTATCCACATTTAGAATCACAGTAAAGGCATCAAATTCACTATTGGCACTTTTGCCACATTTGGCAAAAGCTTTTAGACTGAGCATGTTTTGGAATGAAATGGAACAAAAATAAATCCATACACGGACAACTTCTGTATTTATATCTGAAAATATCATTCATACATTCTCTCAGCTCGGTCTAAGCATTTGACAAGTGTTATATTACACCAGGCACACATGTGGTTAAGATACAAGAATTAATTGAATTCATTTGCAAACAAACCAAATTTTGGCTAATTTTGGCTAAAGGCTAATGAAGTATTTCTGTAGCTATAGGTACTTATCGAAGCTATTTGGCTAGCTTTGATAAGTACCCATATTATCCACATGTGCTGTGCCATTTATTGATGAAATTGTTTTCAATTTTTGCAGAATAGCCACTTCAGCTCATTTGTTGACGAACTGACAGAGTACACCACACGCAATCTCCTGGCTACACCCATCATGAATGGCAAGGATGTGGTGGCTGTGATCATGGCAGTTAACAAGACTACTGGACCGCATTTTACAGAAGCGGATGAAGATGTGAGTCATTCCCTGTCATCCCTCATTCTCACCTCTCAATCCCAAACACTCTTTCACGCAAGTATCATGATTGCTATATTTGATATTAGCTTAAATGCAGAATTTTAAGACAGATCACTAAATTATGTTAATAATATAATCATTTTTACATTGATTATAGTATTATATACTGCAAGCTATATTTCTGTGTAGCCAAGACTTTACATATTTTTTTGCATTATACATTTGCAAATAAATAAATAAATAAATAAAAAGGGTCTGGTGTAGGTCTATATATTTTTGCTGTATGTGTGTGGAGGCATTACCTCATCGTCCTTCTTAAGTTTCAGTACAAGCAAATGCTTATACATCTCTGGAGGTTTATAACATTAAGTTAATCTGTATAAAGGTCAGACATATAAATATTGTGTTGTCCAGTAAAGCTTTGGCCTTGCTGTATGTTCCTTCAGTGTTTAAATGATTTAAAATGATCTCGCACACTTCTGGATTAGAATCAGAAAACTTTATTGATCCCAGAGGAAAACCAATTTCCTCTGGAATCAATTAAGATTATGTCACATTTTCCCCTCAGATCTGGTTAGATCACTTTCCCTGGGTACTTGTCAAGCCCACAATCATCCCCATGAGCTCTGTCATTTCCTGCTGCTGTACCGCCAGACGCTGCTCCAGCTGGAGCCTTTTCTTTGCCACGGGCTGACCATGTAGCTTCTTTAGGCATAGGTTTTGCCGGATAGGAGGCAGGGGCAATGCCTCAAGCGCCGGCTTACCTAGGGTTAGATGAGGTGGTGGAAGATGAGGCTTGCGTAGTACTCTTGCTGGTCCGCCTCACGGGGCGAGTCTGGCA
>JBBPDB010000023.1:6551324-6563130 GCA_037974465.1 Brachypetersius altus | reverse complement strand
TGCTGGTCAGCCTCACGGGGCGAGTCTGGCACAAGCCTGACTGGCGGCGTGCCGGAGGAAGTCTCAGACTTCTCGGGCAGTGGGTGGGCAATGCGAACGTTGTTGACCGCCACGCCTCCTTCGTCTATGAGCCGTGGCCTCCCACTTCACCATTCAGCAAGTCACGGCAGGAGCTCCTTCACGGTCAGAAGATGAGGGGTCAACAATATGCTCAATATCCTCTTCCTCGTCATTCGAACTACCACCACCAAATCGGTGGTGGAAAACCAACTCGTCCTCGTCAGGCAACCCCTCGGCTGAGTCCAGCTTGCCTCACTCACGACAAACCCCTTACACCTCTCGGGCTTGTAGCCCCGTCTGCTGTGCCTTGGATGGTCAGTTCCACTGTCACATCTTCCCCTCAGATCTTCCAGGCATTGATGAAAGGCACATTGGCAGACTTCTATTTCAGATACTTTTATTGAATTCAAAACAAAAGGAAATAGGCACGAGGGCCACAAAACCAAACTTTAGCAAAACAAAAGGAGATCAGAAAGAAACTCAAAAACAAAGCCACAATGACGTCCACCACCCACAAACTTAAATGCCCCTAACTCGAAACTCTAAAACAGGGGTCGGCAACCCGCGACTCTGGAGCTGCTTGCAGCTCTTTCATCCTTATGTTGATTCCGGTCGATGGCGTTTCTTAAGCACAACCGTATAAAACAACAAAATGTAAAGATACGTGTGCAAATGTGCCTACACCACACCCATATGTCTTAGGGCTGTAAAGGTACATGTATTCGTACTGAACCGTCATGGTACATGGGTCACAGTTCGGTACATTATGTCTTTTGGAGAATACAAGGTACGATGGTGAAGACATGATTGAAGTAATACGGAAATACAGAGGGACCAAAAAGCGCAAGTAAATCATAAACCTTGGTCTTAGTGTGGTGCAATAGTGCCACCTCCTGGCATAACACTTCAGCTGCCTGACACATACATGAAAATATAAGCAAGAGTGTGTGTTTACTGGTTAATACACTGCTGTTTATTTGAAATAAACGAAAACAAACCAAACTTTTTGTTGTTTAACTTCACTGTATCGTGAACGGTACCGAACTGTGATGTCAGATCTATAGTGTGAACCGAACCGTGACCTTTCCCAAATATGTCTCTTGCAGAGCTGCTGCTGCTCCAATAGGCCAATAGACATGATTCTGATTCTGATTCTGATGAAATTACATCAATTTATGATGTCATTTATGAATTTAGTGCCGTGTACATTTTTTTATCCGTTTATTGTGATCTTTTAACACTAAAATACACATATTTAATTTTTGTGTTTTCAAAATGTTTTCTTTGAATAAATAAAATTTCGCAAACAACACACGGACCTAGTTTTTATACACAGCATACAAATAAAAAACAATATATGCAGTGTTATCTTCATTTTAGAGTTCAGAAAGGATTTGCGGCTCCAGGTGTTTTCTCTTTTGTGGAAACCGGGTCCAAACAGCTCTTTGAGTGTTAAAGGTTGCCGACCCCTGCTCTAAACCAATAACAACACAGATCTCTTTTCTCTGAGCACACTGGTCAGCTGAAACACATTATATAAACAAATATAAGATCAGTGTGATCAGCCTTCATAATAAAAGTCCCCAAAACAAAACCAAGAACTGAAAAAGGATGGCACAGAATACTAATAAACTATTATAAAGATAACTAATAAACAAAATAATACTCTTCTGAAATAATTTGCACATTCCTGTCTTATCATGATGCACCTTGCTCTTATAACTTGTGGTTTATTTTGGGTTGAAAGTATAAAAAATGTAATTAAAGTATTTCTATTTTTCCACAGCTTTTTTTAAAGTATCTGAAAGTTGGCACTTTGAACTTAAAGATTTACCACCTGAGCTACCTGCATAACTGTGAGACGCGGAAAGGGCAGGTGAGTGTGTGCCATGTCTATTTGGATATTGTGTGCCAGCATTTATGTTGCCTAAAATATTTTAACACTTTGATTTGTTCTGTGAACAGCTACTTTTGTGGTCTGCTAACAAAGTGTTTGAAGAGCTCACAGACATTGAACGTCAGTTTCACAAAGCTCTGTACACAGTGCGGGCTTACCTCAACTGTGACCGGTATTCAGTGGGTTTGCTGGATATGACCAAGGAAAAGGTATGTTTGAAGGCAGACAGGGTGTGAAGTCTAGAGTTAATCATGTTTTTGAAAACTATGTAATACACTGTTGCATAATGAATTCGTTTATGTTTGGTATTGACTGGTTCAAGTCTGCACTTCTCATTTTTTCAGTTGTTTCAGTATTAAATAATAGAATAAAATGGCAAGCATTTTCTTTTTGCAAAACAACAGTGTAAACACTAAGTAATTTAATTCAAACCATGTCCTACTAACAAATATAACTGCGGTATTGATTGAAAGTTTAGAATCCACATTTCTTTACTTGCAAGTTTAAATTAGCAAAGTGAAAAATTATTAATATACAAATGTAATTTGCTTTTGTTACCACCGGCAACAACTGTGAATTCTAAGTGTAAAAATGCCCTTTCACAAGAGTTTTATGCCAAAATAATACTTTTAAGTCCGTAAAGTAGTAATAAAGTAACACATGCTTGATCTTTATTTTGTGTCTAGGAATTTTTTGACATCTGGCCTGTGCTGATGGGAGAGCAAGCACCATACTCTGGCCCTGTAACTCCAGATGGAAGAGTATGTTTCTGAGCTCTGGATATGATTCACTTTATATATGCTAACATGTATGATTCACCTATGATTATCAGACAGTCTGAAAGCTTATGAATGTATGCTCTTCCAGGAAATAATTTTCTACAAAGTTATTGACTACATTTTGCATGGGAAAGAGGAAATCAAAGTCATTCCGTGAGTTTTGCTAAACACTCTCATAAGTATGGTAAAAGGACCAAAATTACATAAAAAATTTACATATATAGTTTTCAGTACCATATACATGACAGGTATGTTTATATTTGTTACAGAAATCCAACTGCAGACCATTGGGCACTGGTCAGTGGACTACCCACATACGTAGCAGAGAGTGGTTTTGTAAGTGTTGTTTGTTTTTTTGTCACTTTTATTACAGTATATATTTAGAAGGCCACTTTGTAACACTGTGAATGCTTTTCTGTTTTAGATTTGCAATATTATGAACGCCCCAGCAGAGGACATGTTCAATTTTCAGGTAGAAAGCCATTCTTTTTTTACAGAAAATATATACAGGACATTTTACATTCTTTTTAGCTTATAAAATGATAAAATGTGAACTCCATAAGTATGTATTATAAGTACAGACGTCTCCATTAATGTCAAACTTCTGTTTCCTTATAATATAGACTGAACCTCTTGATGACAAAGGCTGGACCATTAAAAATGTGCTGTCGCTGCCAATTGTCAATAAGAAGGAAGAAATTGTGGGAGTGGCAACATTCTATAACAGAAAAGATGGCAAACCATTTGATGAACAGGATGAACAACTTATGGAGGTATTTTTTTCCTACCTTGCCTGATCAACAATATCCTGAGTTTAGAAATTCCATGGTTTTCAAGTGATTTTAGAGCTTGAATGAAAAATATAAATCAAATGGTATGTTACTCTGTGCAGTAATGCTTTAATTTGGTTAACACGTTTTATTTCAAAGGCTTTAACACAGTTTCTGGGCTGGTCAGCATTAAACACGGACACCTACGATAAGATGAATAAACTAGAGAACAGGAAGGATATTGCCGCAGACATGGTTTTGTACCATGTCAAGTGTCGGGATGATGAGATTCAAAATATCCTTGTAAGTTCAAGCCTCTCTGTTGCTTTACAGTAGCATAATAATCCATAATAATGGCAATTTTAATTGACTGTGTATTTTCTGAATTCTAGAAAACTAGGGAACTTTATGGGAGAGAACCAAGAGACTGCGAAGAGGATGAACTTTGGCAGATCCTGGTACATGGTTATAAACTTTATAGTATTAAGGTTGTTTAAACAAAAATTGTTTGTGTAGAAAAGTGTTTGTGCCCACACACACACACACACACACACACACACACACACACACACACACATATATATAGGTTGTCCTAATGCACTATATTTTCCAATAGAAAAAAGAACTTCCAGGGCCAAAAAAATTTGAGATTTATGAGTTCCGGTTTTCCGACTTGGACTGCACTGAAATGGAGCTAGTGTTGTGTGGGATCCAAATGTACTATGAAGTTGGAGTTGTCAAGAAATTCCAGGTCCCTCAGGAGGTCAGTGTAAACACTGTTTAAACGACTTAGACGAAACAACAGAACTAAATGCCTACTTTACCTCCATGAATTCAGAACTCTAAGTAATTATTTATTAACATCCTTTTTAGGTTCTGGTACGATTTATGTACTCTGTCAGCAAAGGCTACAGACGTATTACCTATCACAACTGGCGCCATGGCTTCAATGTCGGACAAACCATGTTCACCCTACTAACGGCATGTATCTTTTCTCTTGCTCCATTAATGCATTGCAAGAGTTACACAAATGTTTTTGTTACATTTACTCTAAATGTACAGAAACACAATATAAATTATTGGTGCATTGTTTGTGGAGTCAGACAGGGAAGCTGAAGCGATACTACACAGATTTGGAAGTCATGGCCATGATCACAGCTGGTTTCCTGCATGATATTGATCACAGAGGCACCAATAACCTCTACCAAGTGAAGTGAGTTAATCATTGTTACCAGCACAGCATCACCTGATTTACGAGAATTAATTTTGCAGATCTGTTACTTAAATGTGGATAATGCAGCCAATTGGGCAGTCATTTTACATTTGTTTTATTTGTGATCAGATCTCAGAATCCATTAGCAAAGCTGCATGGCTCCTCCATTCTGGAGAGGCATCATTTAGATTTTGGCAAGTTCTTGCTTGCAGATGAGGTAAGAGTTTGCATCCTAAATAAATAATTCTCCTACACACCAAATATAAAAGAATATATTCACTTTGCAAAATGACTGATCTTGATTTTCCTCTGTATCCCCAGTCTTTAAACATTTTCCAAAACCTTAACAGAAGACAGACGGAGCATGTTTTCCACCTCATCGATATTGCTATTATTGCAACTGATCTTGCTTTGTATTTCAAGTGAGTTATCATTGATATAAGGGTGGTGGTGGCGTAGTGGGTAGGATACTTGCCTCTAGACTAATCGGTCATGGGTTTGAATCCTACCTTCAGCACCACCAATGGGTCCCTGAGCAAGATCCTTAACCCCAAGTTGCTCCAGGGAGACTGTCCCCTGTAGTTAGGCAATGGAAGTCGCTTTGGATAAAAGCGTCTGATAAATGCTGTAAATGTAAATGTAAATATTGATAAGTAGTGTTACCACAGAGCAGATACAGTTTATTTTAATTTGGCCTTATAATGTGTTTGCATATACATTTGCTCTCTGTTGTTAATAGGAAAAGGACAATGTTCCAGAAAATTGTGGATCTCTCAGAGACATATGAGGAGGAGAAAAAATGGGTTGATTTTATGTCTCTGGAAACAACAAGGAAGGAGATTGTAATGTGAGTAATAGCTGAAGGCTGCATTAAGCACTTAGAACACAAACTTAACAAACTGCACCCTTTAAAGTGGTCATAAAGTTCTGATTCAAAGAAGGCTTTGATAGTTTTCACTAAAGACTTGCTTATGCGGGGTCTGTTCTTGTTCCACTAAACAAACAGGGCCATGATGATGACAGCTTGTGATCTGTCAGCCATTACCAAACCATGGGAAGTTCAGAGCAAGGTGATCTTTGACAGGGTTTATTGTCTAACCTAGAATAAAGTAGAACAACAAGTCTTGATGTTGATGACATTATTCTTTGATTCTCAACAGGTGGCCCTCTTAGTTGCAGCAGAATTTTGGGAGCAGGGTGACCTGGAAAGGACTGTTCTTGAACAACAACCAATTGTGAGAACTTTAATTAGAACAGTACACTCCAGTCTGAATCTGGTGTAAATGCAGAGCATTTTTGTTTGTATGTCTTTAAAGTCACTTATCCTGGCTATTTTTTTCTTATAGCCCATGATGGATCGGAACAAAGCAGCAGAATTACCCAAGCTTCAGTGTGGTTTTATAGACTTCGTCTGTACTTTTGTCTACAAGGTACTATGTGGTAGTATTCCATAATTGTATGAACTTATGTTCTGCAACAAATGCTTCTTGGAGGTCTAAAAGTCTGTGTAACATCAATTTTGCATTAATTTCTGTGTAGGAGTTCTCCCGTTTTCATGTAGATATCACGCCCATGTATGACGGCATCTTGAACAACAGAAAGGAGTGGAAGGCCTTGCAAGAAGAGTATGAGGCAAAGCTGAAAGTAGCTGAAGAAGCAGCCAAGGCAAAGCAGGAGGCTGCAGCAGCCAAAAACGGTATGATTATTCTGATTTTATTTTTCTTTTACCAATGTAGCCAAATGCTTTTGAGTAAACAGAGTCTGTATTAGCAATAATATACTCAGATGCCCATGCTCCACATAAAAGGATGGTCTTGTTATATTATATTATTACATATATTATATATTTTTTTCTACAGCCACAGCCAACAGCACTGGTGGAGGTTCATCAGGGTCCAAGACCTGCTCTATCTGCTAAAATTAAGAGACCATTTGGAAAATAATTTGGAAAACATCACAGCCACAGGGACATAATAAACAGAATGAGTGTGACATACAAATTCAGTCCATCATATAATATAAGTAAGCCTTGACAGCAAGGCCTTCTTGAGCTGTAAACAAGAAAAATCTTAGTTTGAGACCAACTGGGGCCAGACACCAGATTCTTATAGCTGATGTTTTGCAATAAGGTTTGACTCCAGTTTGTGTCATTGTTTTCTGTTTATTCCTTCATATGTTTTGGTTTATAGTTTTTAGATGAATCCATTTTTGTTCAGTAATAATTAGCTCTTGTGATGCGATTATGTACATCTACCTAGTATCTACATACATTGTCCATTTAATGAGCTGCACTTAACATGTAGGTCCAACTCTTTCTCTGCATTATTTGTTAGCCCCCACCCTCCCTTTACCTAGATTGTTAATGGTCAAAGTGTGCAGGTGTTACTCAATGGTAGATCATTTGCAGCACATCAGAGACACTGACACGGTGGTGTAATGTTAAGAACATGTATACATCAGGCACCACAGCGTTGCTACAGTTTTTAAACATTGTGTCTGGTTTTTTAAACACACCGAACCTATTTGTCCACCTTGCCAATGTAATGGTCCAGTTTATGTTAGTCATCCACTAGTTCTTCACCACTAACCAGTTTCTGGCCACAAGGCATTGCTGACTGGATATTTTGTTGGATTATTATCAGCGTAGTAGTGACACTGAGGTGTTTAAAAGCTTAAGCAGCACTGCTGTATGTGATCCATGCAGAGCCGCACACACATGCACAAATACTACACTACCATGTTGTTGTCGCTGCTGCGCTGAGAATAATCCCCCACCTGCTGGTGATCTCATTACCAGTCTTGTGCGGGTCCTGAATACAGTGTGCTAACAAATAATGCAAATAATGTTAAAGGTGGCTGCATTTTGTCCTAATCACGGTGCAATGACTGACTTGTTATTCCAAGTTGTTTGTAATTGGATTTAAGGTATTGACATCAACTGAGAGAGCTGTAGTTTGACACCTGTTAGTGTACACTGGAATTTAGTTATTGTATGTACTCTGCAGAAAGTACAATATCACTTATGTGAACAAGTCTGTCTCTTGTTTTCTAGATTGTTCTCTAGTAATCCAACGTATGGATATAATATCAGGGACAACAACTGCAATTTAAGATGTAGAATAAGTATAATATGGAAAATGAATTGTGTATTTGTGATTTTTTTTTCCGTTTTCATTTACTTTGCATGATGTGAATGGGAAAACTGTTATGATGATGTCAACATTATGATTATTTACCAGACAGTCCTTTAGTGTTGTATTAATATGCAAGCAGATAAATATATTTGGATAAAAAAAACGCAATACTCAATAGCGTCCTTTTTTTTGGATGTGATCAAAAGTAGTAAATGTATAATGGCAAACTGGTACTTTCACTTTCAGAACAAAACTTTTAGGAGAAGGAAAAATTATACTTATAATCTTATGAAACTTAATGTAAAAAGATTTTTGTAAATTGTGATTGGGCCAGTTTCTCAAACAACTAAATATTAGAAAAAAGTTCTATTAAAGGTTATATGAGAGAAAAAAAATATTAGTAACAGTAGTATTAGATTCAGTGTTGCACCTAATTCCTATTATGACCATCTGAGAAACCTACAGTTTGAATTTCCAAGTGCTACCATACATAGGCTTTGCTGAGAGCTTCTCTAGCACTTGATGTTTCCACTAATGAAACATAATTGGACAGAAAACTGATGCCAGTGGCCTTGATACCATACATCTAATGAGATCTCAGCTAACCTTTGGTGGCACAAAACCTACAGATGTTACAGCTATCTGTGATATTACTGCAATCCCATAAAAGTTTTCTTGCAATCTCAGATGATCAATGAACAGCAACTGTAAATTGTCTTCACACTGTAAATAAACTTGTAGAAGATATCAACTTTTGAAAGAGAGCGTGGAGTATGATGTAATGCATCTGAATATTGGCAGTTTACTTTCGCTATTTTAAAACTGCTGCTTCTTTGTGCATGTAATGCTAGTTGTGTGCATGCCTAAAAGGAATTCAAACATCGTTAGATCTAAGAACGCGTAGTTTGGTCTCAACATTTTCTGATTGTATTGCTTTTAAAATAATGCTCACTTCAACATTTTTCTGTAAAGCTATTTCTGTATGCTGACCACAAAGAAAATTAAAGTACAAATTTTTATGAACATTTATGTTTTTCCATTGTGTTCAATTAAAGATTAGTTGCACTGTAGGATGGGAGTGAAATCATGAAATGTATGTTCAAACCAAGCTGAGAATTCATGGTACCATTTTTGATGTTCTATTTCCACCACCATTTCAATGAGCTTGTCATTGCCATTTACGAATAATGACTCACTCCCTAATAAAGCCTCTTACCTTATACAAACTATCAGCAGTTTCCACCCTTCTAACTCATGTGTTAAGGTTAGTTTAGTAACTGTATCTCTGTATCTACGTACAGAAAACTATCAAACCATCACCGTTTGATGCTGTGTTCTGATGTGCGCCGTGTCTTATATTTCTGTTTTTATTCAGAGTTTGCTTTTCATTTACAGCCAAATACATGACTGTAACAGGAATAGTTTGGGACCACTGCAAGCTTTGTTGGGTAAAACCTGCAGTAAGTGGTGTTGCACAAACTCAGCACTTTCTTATATTGGACTGTGACCTAAATCCTAGGATTTAAGCTAAACCTCATGTGGCTTACACAACTGCCCTCCCTCTTTAAACCTCAGTGTAGAGGTGCTGAAGGGTAAGGATGATCATTGTTTCCTAACATTTCAATTAGAATCCTTTGTGAATCATAAGATTTACTCTGCTGAACCTGGAGAACATGTGACTGCTATAAATTTGAAGAAACTGGTCAGAAACTGTAGAAATGTTATTTTTATTAGTTTATTTACTGTATGTTCATACAGAAAAATGTTTATTTATTTAAAAAAGACGTATTATTTAAAAAATGTGCCCACTATAATTTACCGTTACCACCAAATTTTCACTTATAGTATGTGAACTTAAGATTCTAAATTATAAATATATAAAATTGTAAAGAAAAATTATTAAACAGATTTTGCAGAACTGTCCATTTCAAACATAAAATTACCAGACAAATAAAGAAATTGTTAGGTTAGAAACCATTACCTCAAACAAGATCTGAACAAAGGCTGCAAAGGCTTGACAAAACATTTCTGACAGACAAATTATGTGTCAATTTGTTGTAAGTGAACACACCACAGCACACAGTGTGATTTTTTCCCCCCTCTGTATTACCCTTTCACCAAGTGAAGTAGTGGATAGCAAGGAACCTGGGGACAGTATCTTGCTCAAGGGTACCTCAATGATGCCACCAGCAGTCCTGGGATTCAAACCCACAAACTTCTGGTTGCAAGAGAACTTCCTAACCACCAGGCCACCAGTAATGATATTATGTTCCATCCTGCAAACTTCATATATTCTGTGTGATGTAAGCCCTCTTTGCAAAGAGAATAAACCGTGAGCTCACAACCAACAGTGTGTTCAGTGTTTCAAGCTGAATTTGTACCATATTTGATCAAATTGAGCAAAATGTTTCATAAAACAGGAAAAACTGTAAATAACTTAGTATTTAGAGTTTTTTACTGCTGAAGCAAAACAGAGACAATGTGTGCATTTTTAAAATGATTTTATTGAAAAATAGACAATTATTCTAATACTTCATAGTAAAGTGGTGGAGGGCATGGCTGAAGTGAAGACTCACTGCAGAATGCTGTCAGAGTTGGCTGTAGAGATAAAGATGCGTTTAGTCTTGATTTAGAAGTATGCTTTGGCCTGTAGATGTGATGTGTGTCATTCATCTGCTTACACATGATGGCACTATCTGAGGTTTTACAATCAGGTTGGTTTATTTAAAGAAATTGGGGGCATTCAGAACAAAACATTCATATGCAGTAAATACTTATTTACTAAGTAATTACTTTTCTGCTGGGAAAATTATGACTAAGGTTACAGCTGCCTGCCAGGAGTTTTTTTTATTACAGACCCTTTATGTCCCAATTTGTATTTAAAAACACAAAATGAGTTTAGAGTTTGACACACAACACAAACACACCTTCAGCTAGCTGTTTGTAGATCCTCTCTTGCTCCTCCCTCAGCTTTTTTTCAGCTTCTTCAACACGCCTCTCCTCTGCAGCAATGGGCTTCAGGTAATCTTCAGTTAATTAGAAGATGTGATCAAGCAAGCATGTCTACTTCAACCAGTACTGGTGTACATTGTTAACATTAAATTAATGTAAAACTGATGTATCTAATAGATGTATATTGAGAATAATACTTTATCGAGGCTGTTACCATATCTCTGCTTCCCATAGATTATGCCAAACAGCAAAGCTGACCATCTTGCGGTCTGAAATGAGCAAAAGAGGGCAATGATGCAGTGAACTATTATTGAGATCTCTCTACTGGTCACTCGTCTAATTGTGGAACTACATAGCTGCCAGATCACCCCTCCACATTAAGATGGCAAATGTACTGGCCAGATAACAGGCAGCCAAATAAGTTTAACACATTTGTGGAGTGCCAGGAGTGTAGTTTTGGATAGTGGCATAATTTCTAGATGACACTAGTAGCGTCAGACACCATTTTTTTATGAGCCACAGGCCATCATTTCATTATGTGCAATATCTAATGTGCAATAATCTTAAGAAGTGAATATCACTGCTTGTGTTAATAATTATATATTACTGATCTCTACTAAGTGCAATAAATTACTCTTAACCACCATTATAAGTATTACAGTATCAGTAAGTATTATATTGTTCTTGTCTCTGTGTGTCTTTGGAGACATAATATAAGTAATTTCCTCCAGGATCAGGATTCTGATTACTGACCTTCACTGTTTGGTGATTAGCTAGCAGGCTACTGGAGAGCTGTAGCCTAGCTTATTATTCAATGTCACAAAGAATCACTCATCTAAACAGGTCCCCATCTGCTGTAATACAAATCCTGTTTATTCCTCATCCTGGCACCTAATTTAGTCCACTGTCAAGTAACGTTTCTGGTCTGAAAAGACCAGAAACGTTACTTTTATTGCACTCTTCTCTAAACCTTCTAGCACCTAGCATTAGCTTTGCAGCTA